>VXBL01004152.1:131846-146020 GCA_013400195.1 Aramus guarauna | reverse complement strand
CTGTTTCTTTTCATATCTGGAAAAAAAAAAAAAAAAGAATCAAAAATGACCAGATTTCATGTGGTTTGTGCACAGCAAAGCGAGGCAAAACTTCTCATTTTGTTACCCTCTCAACAAGTACAAAGCAGCTCAGATTTGCTAAGTAGTGGCGCAGACTTGATTGACAGATTTTGCAGGTTTGAGCATGTCTTTCAATGAGTTTCAATAAATCAGGCTCTCATCTCTCTGTCTCTATTTCTAAGCAAGGCCTAGGTTGTGCCTTGCATAAGGGATGTGCTGTGCCCTTCCATGAACACACAGAATCATAGAATGGTTTGGGTTGGAAGGAACCTTTAAAGGTCATCTAGTCCAACCTCCCTGCCATGAGCAGAGACATCTTCAGCTACATCAGGTTGTTCAAAGCCCCGTCCAACCTGACTTTGAATGTTTCCAGGGATGGGGCATCTACCACCTGTGCAACCTGTTCCAGTGTTTCACCACCCTCATCACAAAAAATTTAATGTTTACATCTAGTCTGAATCTACCCTTGTCTACCCTTAAAACCATTAGCCCTTGTCCTGTCACAACAGGCCCTGCTAAAAAGTCTGTCCCCATCTTTCTTATAAGACCCCTTCAGGAACTGGAAGTCTGCAATAAGCTCTCCCCAGAGCCTTCTCTTCTCCAGGCTGAACAACCCCAACTTTTCTAGCCTTTCCTCATAGGAAAGGTGCTCCAGCCCTCTGATTGTCTTTGTGGCCCTCCTCTGGACCCACTCCAACAGCTCCATGTCCTTCTTGTACTGGGGATCCCAGAACTGAATGCAGTACTCCAGGTGGAGTCTCATGAGAGTGGAGAAGAGAGGGAGAGTCACCTCGCTGACCTACTGGTCCCACTGGTTTTGATGTAGCCCAGGATACAGTTGGCTTTCTGGGCTGCAAGTGCATATTGTGGACTCACATCCAATTTTTCATCCAACAATATCCCCAAGGCCTTCTCCTCAGGGCTTCTCTCAATCCCTTCATCGCCTAGTCTGTATTAATACAAGGGGTTGCCTCCACCCAGGAGCAGGACCTTGCACTTGGTCTTGTTGAATTTTATGAGGTTCACACAGGACCACTTATCGAGCTTGTCCAGGTCCCTCTGGACAACACCTTGTCCCTCAGGTGTGTCAACCTCACCACTCAGCTTGGTGTCAGCTGCAAACTTGCTGAGGGTGCACTCAATCCCACTTTCTATGTCATTGATGAAGTAAGTACTGGTCCCAGTGGGGGACCCAGACCCCTGAGCAATACCACTCATGACTGATCTCCATGTAGACATTCAACTACTGACCACTATCCTCTGTATGTGACCATCCAACCAATTTCTGATCCACTGAACAGTCCATCCATCAAATCTGTATCTTTCTGATTTAGAGAGAAGTATGTTGTGGGGGACCGTGTCAAATGCCCCATGGCAGTGAATGCATACTTGAAAGCTGGTGCCTGATATCCTTTTCAGTCATTGGGTGTTTTAGGATGAATAAATAACTTGTTAAGAAGTCCATCCTAGTTATGTTTGCTGCCAACTTGGTGAATGTCCTATACACCTAATGCAGACATCTTAAGCACAAGCAGCAGTCATAAAAGAGCAGAGAGTAGAAAGGTACCTCCATCCTCTTGCCTTCTAAGAGGCAGAAGTCATGTGCAAGCATTCATCAGCACATAACCCAAGTGCCTTGCCATCTGCTAATGGCCACAGGTCTGTTGACATTAATATCACACTTGAAACACTGTGTATGTAGAAGTGATGGCCAAATTTTTAATAATGTGGTTCACTGGTAATAAAACAGAAGAACTTTCCTATCTTACAGAAAAAGCTAGAGGAGGCGAGGAACTGAATCCATCATTAGAGAAAGTGCTGGCATTGCACTCTGTGTGTGTGCGTGTGAACATGAGCAAACCAGGAACTATTCATACAGGTTGAGAGTGTTATTTCCCATCTCCTTCCTTTTTTTGAAAGAATGTCCTGAGAGTATTAATTTTGGAAAGCAGTTCAAACAATGTGGTTATTCAAGCTGGCCTTATTTTTGTTGGCTGGTGGATGCCAGCACACATGGAATAGGTAAACTTCCAGCAGCCTGGATGGGAATCAGAATAATTAGAACACTTAAAAGGTTTGTACCTTGGAGGCAAAGGTTGTTGTCTCACCTCCCACCTCCATTTTCATTCACATGTTGCAAAACTGAGTAGGAAAGAGAGGACTGAGTTAGGCAGTTTTGCATCTCTGAGTGGGCATCTGTCACTGATAAGCAATTTTGATGGAACTTTGCTGCAGGGAATATTCAACAGTAATATATTCCTAGCTGTACCAGTGAATTTATTCATTATGGATGCCAGCATGAGAAAGCTGAATGAAGTCAAGGGAAATGAAGAAAAGGTTGTAGGGAGAAGATAATGAAAGGAAGGGGGAGGGAGGGGGGAGACAGTTAGCAATGTAGGCACATATGTTTCAAAGCTTCTCAGATTTCCTGAAACTGAGCCTAACTGAAATGAGTAATAGTTAGAATTCAAACGCAGTATCATGACAATCCAGGCATTTTGGAAACCACTTCCCCACAGAGTCTTTAAGGACTACTTGATGTTGTGGATTATGGTTGGAGGAACTAACATCTGTTGTATTCACCCAAAGCCATGTATACGATTCCATCTTTTTTCCCCTCTCTGTAGATGATGAAGATTTTCCCTTTTTTTTTTTTGTTTTGTTTCAACTTGTTGAATCAGATTATACCAAGTAAAAAAAAAAAAGCATTTGTTTATTTCTGGTTTTCTTTGTAAAAATAAACTCACAAACTAGAAGAAATAGAAATTCTTGAGAGGAAAATAATGAACCAAGTAATGTTAAGTGCTTGTAATTCCTATGAAAAGGACTCACATCTCAACATATGGTATAAAGTTAGTTGGTAAGCCTATTGTGTTATATATCTATGAGTACACACCCAAACCATGAAGATTTTAACATGAAGTGAAACAGAAATATTTGTGTAAAATCATTAGGTTTTTTACATGTACTGTTATTTATAATTTTTTAATTGATAAATTTTTCTGCATGGCAGTAATGAGTAATCTGGGAACAATTCAAAGTCAACACCAATTCAAGCAGCAAATTCATATTTATTGCATGAAAATAAAAAATATTTTTAAAAGTTACACAAAACTATGCTGCCATGTTCAAAGGGGGCAACAAAATAAATGTATATTTTCTACCTTCTCCATCCCACTTTGCATGAAACTATTTGCCAAATAAAACACTGGGCTATTAAAAGATGCAGTATTGTAGAAAACAGTGATTTTCATGCCAAGTTGATCGTATTTACCTTGCTGTGAGCTCAAAACCTATGATGTAAAATACAGCCAACATACAGTAATGAAAAAACGTTAATGTTTTTTTCTGCCTTAGAGCAGAACCTGGCAGATAAAAGATGTAGTAACCTGACCTTATTTTAGACTCTAACCTGTTATAAAGTATATTGAACATTTTAAAACTAAGTAATGAATGACATTATGTCATTAATACAAAAAACACTTGAGGGCTGTAAGAAGAACTTATTTTAATCACACATTAAAAAGCAGGAGAAGGATGTAACTGCTCCACTCTTTTCCCCTTCCTACAGCATGTACATACATGTGCATTTAAGCAAGGCTGCCAATTTGTACAACCCTTTGTCTATTCAAATTCTGTCACTCCAGGAATACAGTCAGACACTTTTTATGTACATACAAGTCATGGAACTGTAGAGAGACATTTTCTGATTAGACACAAATGGTCACGTATATATATGGACATGACAGCAGTGATTGTTGACTTTACAAGTAATATAATTCATCTGATTCCAGTACTTTTCATCCTTATCGAAGAGGTTTGAATCTTTAGAAGAATGAGATCCTTTCCCCTTGATTTTTTCAGATGTTTGACTGATATTTCAAGATGAATGATGAGGAAGTATTTAGTCTTCTTTTGAATGAACTGTATTTGCGTACCAAAAATGTATGTTGAAGAATGAGACTAAAGCCTCAGCTGGCCAATCCTTTATGCATGACCTTAAAGTAAATATTTTGCTGGGATGTAGGTTCATAACACCTTCTCCTGACTATCAGGACCTATAACCAATCTAAACAACCACCGTGGGACTTGCTGGAGACTGTCAGTGTCTTGGATCTTGAATACCTGGGGTTAGTGACAGTGGGAGTGAACATACACAACGAGCTGTTAAGCTTAATGGTGCATTTTTTGACTTGTATATTTCTTCTTACATCATTATTTGTTACTTTAATATTTTCGTAGTTAAATTGGAGATACTAACCAAAGGCAAATGCACTTTCACTAAGAGTGAAGTAAAACCTTCATCTCCTTGGTCAGATGAACCTTCACTGGTGGGAAGTGGAGCCAAGACAACACTTATGACAGATCATTCAATTGCATACATAGGAATAGTGGCTCTCACCTAAATGAAACAAATAGGTTGTTGTGGTCCAATGAGACATTACACTTCATATACACTATAAATACCCTCAAGATGCAGTGAGAAAGATTATTTGCTTTTGTACTCATTGCAGTGAAAGATTTTTAGCTGCTAGGAAAGCAATGATTTTTTCTCTCTTGTTCTGTTTTTTTAAGAATTATTTATCTCTGAAGGACTATATGCCTCTGGCAAATTCCAAGTTTTAAAATACAGAGGCACTAAATGAAATCTTGAGCCTGGTGAAGTCAGCTGAGTTTTGCCATTGGAATCTGCAGAGGCATGATTTTGCCTACTGTTTGGAAAACATTGCTTGCAGTGATCAGATAGCAACCATTGCTGACATCTAGCAGAGAAGATGCTAACTACTCAGCTGTCAGTAGCACTCAACTGTTTCTTCTTCTCCTTGTGCAGACACTGGGCTTATGTGACCCAGACCAGGTAAATATCTAGAAATAATCAGTGCTCAAGCTAGCAGAAACCAGAGGGCTAAGCTCTTTCTCCACATAAGTTCCTGTAAAGTAAGGAACACTGCTGCCTTATATTTTTTCCTTTTCAGATTTCTTAAGACGGACAATGTCAGAATCTGTTCAACACAGACGAGTCTCAGGAGAGACTTCAAATATCTATTGGTATGTTGACAAATATGAACGTTCTTGGGCAAAGTTATGCAGACACAGTCCTGGCTTTGGGACACACAATTGGATAGAATAGCTTTGATGGGATAGCTCGTGCACTTATCTATGAGAAATCTATCATAGTGAGATTCCTTTATTGCCATAAAAGGAAAAGTACAAAAGCCAGATCTCTTCACTTTCCTTTATAGCACCACAGCTTGAGAGTACAGGGAGTTGTTCATCAGAGATTCAGGCTCAGGAAGGCATGAAAACTGAGGCTTGTTTATGATGCGTTTTACCCTCTTGCTTTGAACTATGCCTGCTCTTGCTTAGACAAAACATCTAGACTCTGTTTCTACTGTAATATGGCCTCAAGGGGCTCATAAGGTTTTGGTTGGGGATTTTTGTTTGTTTGTTTTTACAGTATGTTCTGTGTGTTGAAAGTGTTTTGTGAGAGAATTATTGAGAAAGTTTAGTGAGAGGTCTTTTAGATGGTTGCCGGAATTTAGGAATCCTTATCCATAACCCTCAAATTAACAATGCTGCTGTTCTTCACATCATTTCTCATTGAAATATCCTATACAAACTTTGGTGCTGTGAGAGATAAAGATGCACAGAAACACCACTGCAAAGAAAATAGGCCTATTTTTAAAAGGCAGGCCTCGTTTTTAAAGAGTACAACCGTGTGGTACGTGAAGTGACTATTTAGAGGATTTTGTGAGCCCTGAAATAAAACTATGGAAACTAGATTCTCCTTCAGGAAAATATTTTGAATCTCAGTGACTTCATGTGAAACTGGGACCTTCATTAGAAAACTGGATATTATTTCAGTGAAAGAACAACAATATTCTAAACCTTAAATCAATACTTAAACTTGATCTACAGGTACTCTGAAAATATGTTTTTCTTCCTAGTTGTGGCAGACTGATCCTAATGTGAGGTGTTCCCTTTTTTTCATTTATATTTTAGTTAAAAACTTACAGAATTAAGTAAAGATATATTAGTGCATGTGTACAAATACATATCTGTGTGAGTGTAGGGAACAAGTAAATAACTTTGGCAACAGATACTGCTTTACAACAAAGAGATTCCTGAAGGAATCAAGCTGTGGAAGTTCTGAATCTTCACCTCATAGTTAATTTGATAATTAATGGAGATTTAATGCTTCAATATGGACTGCTCTATCTGCATGAACTGTGCAAGAGACATCTGTGTCTCTGAACCAACATTTTCAGTCACCTCTCAGGTTAGATCCTCACCGGTTAATTTATTTAGCAGAGTTAGACTGATCTTTTCAGCCATGGATTTGACTCTACAGCTGTGCAAGTATACTTAAATTCAGTAAAGACACCCCTCTCATTGCCATTGAAATTAATGGCAAAACTGTGACTTGTTTCCAGAGGAACTGGCCAATAATTTTACTCTACGTATTGTAATTGGTCTGATGTTAGGTGCTATGTTCTGAGAAAAATCCACTATTTATCCTACAGCTAATGTTCCAATATTTCATTAAAACTCATGCATCTTTCTCATCTTTTGCCTTATTCTGATCACATCTAAATTGGTACGGTGCGGTGTTTGTCTTGCTACCTGCTACTCGCTCAACAGAAATTGATTGCTTTCCTTTGTGATTTGTAAGCTGTTCCAGGCATAGTTTTGCTTTCTGCCAACCACCCATATTCTTTTGTTAGCTCTTTTTGTAGAATTAATATTGGTTTTGAAGTTCCCAGTTAGAAAATATGTGTCCCTCTTTATCTTGCATATGAATGTGGAGTGACTTATGTACTGAAATCATAAAGTCAGGTCATATAATTTATTCATCTATAATGACACAACTCATCCAGATCAGGAGAGGGGTAGACAGTATTTCTGTTGACTCAGACCTCTGACTGCTGGCAAACAGAAGTATCTCATGGATTGTTTTCTGTCAAAGCGTCACATTTAACAATGTGGCCCAGCATCTTGTCTCTCCAAATCTAATGTGGCATTTTTTTGCCAGGGGCCCAGCAAGTCCTATTCTTTCCTTAAATATGTACTTAACTGATGGCTCGCAGTTTAGCAGAAAAATCTTGGTGGGGCATTTATTAACAGCCTGTTAATACTTGCCTATAGTGTACTATCCAACAGCATGAAATGAAAGCCAATTGGCTTAAATGATCAAAAAGGAATATTAATAGGTCATTAATCTGCACCCTACTTCACATTTAACACATTAAAAAGTGGGTTTTTTCCCTTTTAAGGAGTCAATTTTTATAAGTAAATTTTGTATAAAAAAATTCTGAAGAAGGCAGAATATATATCACTTGATTGGCAGGATGGAATGGGACAGAGAGAAGGGGGAAACTGTTAAGTATGTGGAAAAATAGCAGGTGAAATGCATATAAGAAGGAATGTATTAAATATTAGGAAATTATCTTGCAAAAAATGTGATGAAGTAAGGCAATTTTTCATGAGAAGCTGGTAGACAATATAGTTGAAGAAAGTCAATGCAATAGTAGATGTCCATTTACAGTGCTTGTTGAGAAATATTTAAATAAATTTTGATAGAACACATGAGTCCTGAAGTTGCTTTCAGGTTTACACTAACATTATATTTGTAATACTTGTTAGTAGTATATGACAAAGATCCAGGGAGAGTACAGGAAGTCATAGTCTGTTGAAACATATTAAAAATTGCATGAATAAAGTCCTGTAATTTGGTAATCTCTCTTTAGCCTCTATTAATGAAACTTGACCAATGATACCAACTATGTAAAGCACTGAGGACAGAGAAGAAAATGACAAGTGAGAAGAACTATCATTGTCATTCTCTCAATTGCAGGTATTTACGTAGTGGCACAAAACCCATCCTTTTTTGTAGTGTCTATTATTCTACGTGTGCAAAGAATTGTATATTCTACAGAATAAATTCTTTTAACTTCTCATCATCTAGTCTTTGTACACATTAGATATTATTTTGCTCAGATAGCTTGAGGCTAGCTTCAAAATGAGGAATGACCATTAACAAAAGGCAGGACTCCAAGGCCTGCTTTGCTTGCAGTCTCATTCCAAAGGGAAGGAGAATTAAGCTAATGTGTGCAGCTGTACCTCAAGCATCCAGGCAGGTTTTGGAAGATCAGGTATGAAAGACCATTTCTTTGCAACTATTTTTCTGGGAGGGGAGTTTAATTAGGAAAAGGAACTTAAGTGGAATGTGCTCTTTCACTTCTTTACGTGGAGAACAGAGGCAATCAGACCAAAGGAAGTACTTCTCTTGGGTTTTTTGTAGTTTGCATCTTTAATTTTTCAGTGTTTTGACTATTACAAATACTGGGGAGGGAAGGAAAACTAAATGAATGGGGCTACTGTGGAAGTATGTTAGGGAGGTGCACTGTCCTAGAAAGCTATAGAGAAGCACAGTGCTAAGCAGCTGAGCATGTTCCTTGTGGTGGTTCCAGAAGTCCAAGCAGAATGCTCTAACATAACCGGTCATATTATCTTGGCCATCTTGATTGTGAGCAAGGACTTAGAAGGAAAAACCTGGCCATTGGCAACCCTCTACTTTTTTCCCATGAGATAGGTCTGAAAGTTGACCACATGCAGCTTCCCTCCAAACAGTGCAACAAGCAGAGCTTTGTAGCACTTTAAATGAATCAGGCAACACCTGTACCACTGGCACATGACAAAGGAGTTTAGTTCCCATAACTTCAGTATTTAGCCAGACCTTTTCCATATTTCTCTTTTCTAAATGTTATTTCGCCATTAGAGCAAATCATGTATTCAAGAAGGTTATGAGAAATACTGAATTAATTTTTGCTGCACTACACAATCTTGTTATTTCATAAATTATCTTTTGCCATCATTTCAAATAATAAATTTTGAAAGGTGAACACTCACTACAGGTTTTCCTCCTATAGTAATACATGAGCTTCTTATTAAGGAAATCCAATCTAAGTTTGAATGTTTCAACAGAACTATGTTATCATATTTCTGCCAGTCATTTGTCTAATAGTTACTAACTTAGTGAAATCATTATCAGCCCAGCAAAGCCAGTTCAAACAAAGGGAACTGCTCCATCTAGAGTTCCATCTTGCACACAAGCTTATTAAATATTTTAATAAATTATTTTATTGGCTGCCATGGCCCATAGCATTAGCTGTCTCTGACTTTGTTATTTAAACAATTTAGGAAAAATGAATCTGCCAACAACCTTAAAAGAACAGTGCTTCATGTGATCTGGTGATCTCAAACTAATTATAAATATCTGAGGGGAACGTATGCACATAACAAAAGACAAATATTTTTGCAACACTGTAGTGCAGCAAAAAGTTTTCTCCAGAGGTAAGGTGCTCAGATTCTGATTTAAATAATGAAGATGATAATTCCTGTAATTTTATCAAAGCTAATCGAAATCCAGTGCACATTTCTGCAAATGCTTGTTTCATAAGTAACTTCCTCTGGCAATGAGTTCCACAGAACATAAGGATATCACCTAAAACTATACTGAAACTTATATATAGCTTGCATTTTAATTTACTGCAAGTGCTTTAGCTTTTGTATTCAGACAAAATAAAATATAATTCCTATATTGATCTCCTCTTGATCTTCTTTATCTTATTTAACATATCTGTATGCCTTTCTTACTAATGAGTTTAATTTCCAAATTAAAACAACAACAAAAATTTATTTTTAGATTTCCACTTCCATTGTACCTCTCCTCTCAATGTTTTTATCTTCTCTTTTCTATTTTTCCAGTACATTTTTTCAAATTAGTTAATCAAAACTGAATGCACTCATCAAGGTGAGAAAATTGGTAATTGCATTTTAATTAGTCAAATCTTACGGAGTACTACATCAAGGCAGTTATTTTAGATGATATCTTTATACATCTCAAAAAGCTAGTAGGGGAAAAGATCTAGATACAGAAAATCACATAAAAATACAGCAATGTTCAGTACCTTTTGATAACTGAGGGGTGGGACAACATCGGCCAAACCGCAGCAGCCGCCTTTCTGTCTACTCTCAAGCCATGCAAATAAGATGTGTTCTAAGCTGATTCAGCCCAGTCAAGCTGAATTGAAGTACTGCAAAGGACTATCTGTGTGCAAACAGTGACCACAGAGCAGCTAATGAATGAGAGCTTGGTTGCATTTGTCGAGTCTCAGTGCTAAGTACAGCAAAGGCAACTTCTTTACTGAGTCAGCTCGCTGGTTGTGAGCGATGCTCTGCCCTAGCCAGACTGTGACGGCTGTCACTGGTTGAGAGCTCACTTGTATCTTAACGCAACACAGCAGTCCTCCAAGTCCTTGTCTCCTGATCTGACAATGCTGTTTAATTCGGCTTTATCACAGTGTGACTGGGGTTAAAGTTAGATCTCTGAGTCTGCTCAAGAGGTGGGATGTATTCTTAACAATATCCAGAAATAAAGTAGAAAAATACCATGTGATCACTGTCCCCAGCTGGATAATGGAATAGGAACCATTAACACCTACCGAAATAAATGTGCTAAATTTTAGGACCTAGATGTTCAAGCAGAGGGGTATCAAGCTGTCTGTTAATTTTTCTAAATGCCCAAGGCCTGGTGCAACCCAAGGTTATTATTCTGAATCTACGCACGCAATGAGACTCACAGCAGAGAGATCTCAACTCAGATTTGTAAACTCCTGACAAGATATACATGAATGAGATATATAATTAAAAATGGCACTGCACTTCTTACAGTTTTTAATCTTGCTTTTAATTGAACTCAATGAATTATACTTCAGACAAGCAATTATCTGACTGATCTTTACGATCTTTCTGAAAAGAAAAGTTAAAGATGGCTTAAGCCTTTCTTCTCTCTCTCTCTCTCAGGATCTTTGGCTAGTAAAACAGCATGCAGACAAATTAAGAAAAAATGGTAAAGACTCAACCAAAGACTGAATTATGCAGGTTGTTCTTCAATGTTTGCATGGAATATTTATATGGAAGTGAAGGCCTGTCTATTTTATATGCTGGGTAAAAATGAAGTATTAACTTATTTCACTACACATTTTCTAATGCAAGAGTAGATATGTAGGCACTCCAGAGGAATTGAGAGGAAAAAAATACACCTTATTACCTTCTGGTTTTGTCAATGTTAAAAAAAAAAAAAAAAAACACCAAAAAAACCCAAAAAATAAACCAGGGAGAATGTACATGCCTTTCTTGGAATTATGAACCTAATGTCTTTTTCTTTTTTTATATTATGGATATCTCTTAACATTTTCACAAAGGAGAAGATACAAATCAGTAACCAGGAGGAGAAAGTAAGAAAGACTGATGTGACCCTTTACCAGGACTGATGGACCACAGGCAAGTCATGCTTAGATGCCCAGGCAAATAACATAAGCTTGAATTTCTTTTTTCTTTTCTTGAATTTAGCTTGCTCTACACTAGATCAAAATACTGCCTGGAAGAATGCCAGCCTGTGGTCTTTTACAGATAATTTCATTGATGTTTCAAAGAATTCTCACAATAAAACACGAACTTTATCTGCAGTCAGCCTACTTGCATTATATTTGCCTCATGAAGTAGTTCTACAAGTGAAGGAAAGCACTCATACACTAGCCATGATTTATTGCCAAAATTGTTCTGAGGAACCCAGCTGGCAGACTTGGTTTCTTTTAAGAACAAAATAGAAAGGTTCATGTAAAAAAGGATCATGTAGGCACAGGAAGAAACTCTGTGAAGTTGCTTGCAGTGGTTGCAAAGTATGCCCAGCATGCTTTACAGAGACAGCGACCAGGTGAGGCTCAGACCACATCATCCCTCTGAGAGATTGCTGCTTCTCCTGAAAATAGGTTGTAAGACTTTTGAGAATATGTTCAAATAGACTGGAAGCTGCCTTACTGATTAAATTTTTCAGTTCATAAAGAACACTCAAGGCTTATCTTAAAAACATATCTCTGACTCTCGAATACATCCACTCCAACCATCCCATCATTCCACAAAGCATCTGCTTCAGCTTGACACAGAAATAGACACAGGGCATATTTTAAAGTGGCACTTTTCTATAATTTTGTTCCAAATAAAGTCATTATTATGGGCAGTGAACCCAGGAGGGAAGTTCACTGTAATTTGATCCTCCTCCACTAATTGAATTCTTTTTTTCAATTGCTCATTTAATCTTTGGTACTATTTTTGACATTACCAGAGGGTGGAGGGGGTGGAACCCTCTCCCTGCTCAGGGCCAAATAAGCCTTTCAAAGATATTTTACAGTCACTAACACATGCTCTAGTAATAGCCAATAAACGTGTATAAAAAGAGATGGCAATGGGCCCCAGGAAATACAGTCATTGTCTGCACCCACCCTCTGGGTCACAAGTTCCCCACCCTTTTGGTGCACAGTAGAGAAAGAAGTATTGATGATTACTGCAGATTTGGGTATTAAACCAACAAATTAATCCCACTTTGAAATGCACTTAATATGCTCTAGGCAGGTGGGCTCAAGAAAACAGAACTTATAAAAGTGATGAAGGAAAAGAACAACACATTACTGTGTCCACAATGGGCAGCTGCAGTACAATTATCAGATCCTATGTTTGAAACAGAAGGTACAGCATTCACCAAATTATTCCTTCTGCTGGTCCTTAACTTTCACTTTAAATAAAATCATAATGGCATTCATTGAAGATTTCAGGGAAAGGAGAATCCACCGCAATAGTCTAAAAGTTAGTAAGTCAATAAGTCACATAGGAAAGGTTCACTTTAAAAGACATGCCTGTGCTTTCCAAAACTCTTTTAATGTTGTTCATATATCAAAAAGAAGCATTTCAGCCTATTCCTAAAACTATGGTGACATCTGCTATTTCTTACTCCAATATTCCCCTTACATACTGTAAAGACAGGGAAAAAAGTTTAACAGATATGTGACCACTGTCTGACAGAAGTAGGAATACTATTTTCTAAACTTCATATGCTAAAATTTAACCTCTGGATACTGCTTTAAAAAAGGTGAATGGCAATGAAGAAAGCAAAAGTTTTCAGCAAAAGGAGCACACGTTTGACTTGGATGATAACAATATTGCATGAGTATTCACACTGCACTGAAGTAACTTGTAAGATCAGCTCATTAACTTAAAAAAGACTACAACTGTGCCAAGGAACATTGCTGCTACTAACATGAATAGGAAATTTCACGTATGTTTCATTTTGGGTCTTTTTTCTTTAAAAGACTTTGAGGATATGCATATTTTTAATATCATAAATATACAACAAAAGTTATTCAAAGAATTCAATACATTAAAACATAAAAGTATGAATTTTTGTAACTCTGTAATCAAGAGAGAATTGTAAATAGCTTCAAAGATAATTTGGTTGCAGGTTTTTATATTACAATGTTTACCTGACATTTTAAAACAACTGCTGACATTTAAATAAAAAATGCATTCAGGACTTTTGAGTAAAATTCTTACTGATTTGGAGAAACTGGTCTCCAGCTGCAATGTCTCTAAAAGACTTTGAAGAAACAGATAATTTTAAAATAATGGGGAATTAAAAAAATTAGTGGCTACATTCTGCAGTATTCTTCAAGTATGGTTAGGAGTATCTTGTGGTTTATAGCAGGCCTCTGAATTATGATACTGCTTAGTCATAATCATGTGTTTTCGTTTTCTGAAAAACATTCATTGGAGTACCCATCAAGAGTATGAATCATCTTTGTCGATCATGCTTATTACATATTATTTTTTATAAGATACAACTATATCACCCTATAATTGTGATAGTGTCATTAAAATATGTAGTCTCCCACTAATTACAGAATCACAGATTTACAGATTCACAGATTGTTAGGGGTTGAAAGGGACCTCAGGAGATCATCTAGTCCAACTCCCCTGCTAAAGCAGGATCACCTACAGCAGGTTGCACAGGATTGCATTTTGAATTGCACAGGTTGCACAGGTAGGTTTTGAATATCTTCAGAGAAGGAGACTCCACAACCTCTCTGGGCAGCATCTTCCAGTGCTCCATCACACTCAGCATGAAGAAGTTTTTCCTCATATTGAGAACGAACTTCCTGTGTTCCAGTTTGTGTCCATTGCCCCTTGTCCTGTCACTGGGCACCATTGAGTAGAGTTTA
>VXBL01004152.1:101027-131612 GCA_013400195.1 Aramus guarauna | reverse complement strand
TGCCCAGTTCTCTAGTCTGTCCAGGTCTCGCTGAATAACAGTGCAGCCCTCTGGTGTGTTGGCCACTCCTCCAAGCTTAGCGTCATCAGTGAACCTGCTGACCTCTCATCCAGCTCATTGATGAATATGTAGAACAAGACAGGACCCAGTACTGACCCCTGGGGCACACTGCTAGCTACAGACCTCCAGATTTTGCGCCACTTATCACGACCCCCTGGGCTCTGCCATTCAGCCACTTCTCAGTCTGCCTCTCTGTCCACTCATCCAACTCACAATTCCTAAGCTTGCTAAGGAGGATGTTATATAGTCTGTGATTTACGACAATTAAAATGGAGTTAGAGGATTGATATTCTCAGTTTAACTCCTTTTTTTTNNNATATTTTCAGTTTAACTCCTTTTTTTTTTTTTTTTTTTTTTTAATTTGATAGTCCCAGCCAACTAACATTCTGTCAAAAAGTCAGATTTATTTTTTTTTCACTTGAATTTTCCTTTTGGTGTTATTTTAACAGATTAAATAAACTAACGACAAGATTTTCAGAAATATTTTCAGTTGTACTAACTCCACTCTTACTCAAGTCAGCTGCCTCTTGTAGGACCAGTCAGCCAAACCTGAGTTTTGGAAAATTTCTGAAAGCTTCTCATCCTGAGTCACTCCCTTTCTATTGCTGCAGTGCTTCTGTGTGGTCTGAAACGAATTTGACTGCACCAATGGTTTAGAATCTGCTCTAGACCGCATGTTTCCTTAAAGTTAGATCACAACCTTGAACAAGGTTGTCTAATCTTGGGTTTCTTGGGGGAGGAGATTTTTTTCCCTACCTGTGATGAGTTTCTTACCTCTATTTGAACTGATCTTTGCCTGTTTTATTTGTGAAACACATACAACTTCTCTTGTTTTACAGACAAATTGAGAAATTCCTGAAAAAGGCATGACCACTAGATAACAGTACTCTTAAGGCTTGCTGTCACTTCCTCTTTCCGCTGTACAATTGCTTCTTGAAATCTCTTTGCTACATATAAAAATGAGCCATTTTCCCCCATGTGTACGATTCACAGTGGAAAGTCTGGCTAAGTTTTTGCATATGCTGGTTATACTCCCTTATAAATTCTTTGCTTACTCTTCCTTTATTGCCTTAGTCCGCTATATCAAAGACAGTAACACCTTCACTCAGCTTTCTTAGAGTGGTTTGTTTGTTTGTTTTTTCTAATAGAAGTAATTGAAATACCTTCAAACTATGCTTGTATGGTCCTGGTAAATGACCACCTCATAATTGGAGCTACATGATATTTTTCTATTACTGATGCCATCATAAAGGTTGTACTTTGATACAACAAACAACAATGAAACACAGGTGAGTTTCTACTTCAATGGTACATGAACAGTAGTTTCTGAGAGTGTTATTGATGACTAATTACAGACATTTTAGTATGAGGGTGGGAAAGATAATCTTATCATTTAAAAATTAGAGGAGATTTCTCCTCTTGGCTCAGAACCTAGGTAAAAGTGGATTAATCATCCAGTAATATGAATAACTTCATGGTAAAGAGGAAAACTTTCTTGAGTTTGAGAAATATTCCTGACTGGACCTAAGTATGTGTAGTACTGTTCTTGCAGGAAACAAATAGTAAAAGTGAAGCATTTAGAGACATAGAATCATAGAATGGTTTGGGTTGGAAGGGACCTCAAAGATCATCTAGTTCCAACCCCCCTGCCATGGGCAGGGACACCCTCCACTAGACCAAGTTGCCCAAAGCCTCATCCAACCTGGCCTTGAACTCTTCCAGGGATGGAGCCTCCACAACCTCTCTGGGCAACCTGTGCCAGTGCCTCACAACCTGCATCATAAAGAATTTATTCTTTACGTCCAATCTGAATCTACTATCTTGTAGTTTAAAACTGTTATCCCTTCTCCTGTCACTTCAGGTAAAAAGTCTCTGTCCATCTTTCTTATAAGACCCCTTCAGGCACTGGAAGGCTGCAATAAGCTCTCCCCAGAGCCTTCTCTTCTCCAGGCTGAACAACCCCAACTCTTCTAGCCTTTATTCACAGGAGAGGTGCTCCAGCCCTCTGATTGTCTTTGTGGCCCTCCTCTGGACCCACTCCAACAGCTCCATGTCCTTCTTGTACTGGGGATCCCAGAGATGAATGCAGTACTCCAGGTGGGGTCTCATGAGAGTGGAGTAGAGGGGCAGAAACACATCCCTTGACCTGCTGACCTTGCTTCTTTTGATTCAACCCAGGATACAGTTGGCTTTCCGGGCTGCAAGTGCACATCGCTGGCTCATGCCCAGCTTTTCATCCAACAGTATCCCCAAGTCCTTCTCTGCATGACTGCTCTCAATGTATTCATTCTCCAGTTTGTATTGATATTGATGACTGTCCTGAGCCAGGAGCAGGACCTTGCACTTGGCCTTGTTGAATTTCATGAGATTCACACAGGCCCACTCCTCATGCCTGTCCAGTTCCCTCTGGATGGCACACCTTCCTTCCAGCAAATCAACANATCCCAGAGATGAATGCAGTACTCCAGGTGGGGTCTCATGAGAGTGGAGTAGAGGGGCAGAAACACATCCCTTGACCTGCTGACCTTGCTTCTTTTGATTCAACCCAGGATACAGTTGGCTTTCCGGGCTGCAAGTGCACATCGCTGGCTCATGCCCAGCTTTTCATCCAACAGTATCCCCAAGTCCTTCTCTGCATGACTGCTCTCAATGTATTCATTCTCCAGTTTGTATTGATATTGATGACTGTCCTGAGCCAGGAGCAGGACCTTGCACTTGGCCTTGTTGAATTTCATGAGATTCACACAGGCCCACTCCTCATGCCTGTCCAGTTCCCTCTGGATGGCACACCTTCCTTCCAGCAAATCAACAGCACCACTCGGCTTGGTGTCATCTGCATAATTGCTGAGGGTGCAGTCAATCCTAATAGCTATGTCATTGATGAAGATACTGCTCTGGTCTCAGTACAGGTCCTTGAGGCACACCACTCATTAGTGGTTTCCAATTGGACATTGAGCTATTGTTTGTAACTCTTTGGATGCGGTCATCTAGACAATTTCTTATCCATCTGACAGTTCATCCATCAATCTCATATCCTTTCAACCGAGCAGCAAGATTGTTGTGGGTTACCATATGAAAGGCCTTATGTAAGACTAGGCAGATGATTAGCTAAACAACCTTTGCGCTTTGCAAAATGTTGATGTGGAGAAGGACATCTCTTCAGTTGGCATGACTCACTGCAATTCACAAAAAGCCTCTTTCCTGGAGAGCTGTAATACAGAGGTTTTCATCATTGTCTCTTCTCAAATTCTTTATCTTTGCTTTGCTAGAGAGTGAAAGATAGGTGCAGAAGAGTTATGACAGGTAAGTTTCTTTAGAACTGGAAACACCTAAGACAACTATTGTAGTTCAACAGGCCATCAGGTACAATGATTTAGTTAGTTGTGATACCAAAAGGAAGAAGCAGCCTAGAAAACAGTAAGATCCACAGAAGTTGAGCTTTACTGAGAGAGTTTAATTCCCAATTCTTGGAGCATAGTGCAAATTAATACCAAATAATTCACAATGTGACAATTTCATGCCCTTATTAGACTACTAACACCTTCCTGCTTTTCATAATTTACAGAGCAAATTTCTCAAGCAGAGAAATTCAAGTGCATTTGAAATCTACATCCAAACTGAAAAGAAACACCTTCTGGGGATGCACCTATTATTAGATTAGATGAATTTAATGTAAAACAACAATTAAGCATCAAAATGGTTGATCCCAAACTAGTACTTGTCAGTTGTCACCCATCACTAACTTACACTATTCAGGTTTATGCTTTGATGTGGAATACATTTGTTGTGTTTGCAACATAAAGGATTCTGTAAAGGTAATTCTGCATGACTTTTTAAATTTGTATTTCTACTTTAAATCACATAGTGGTTAACAGTCTGGACAAGTACAATGTGTAGGAAAGCAGTTTAATTAAACTGCAGTTAAATCAACAATATATAAGTAATGAAATCATAGTTACAGTTTAAAAAAGGAAAGATATGCAGTACAGAATCATAGAATCATAGAATGGTTTGGGTTGGAAAGGACCTCAAAGATCATCTAGTTTCAACCCCCCTGCCACGGGCAGGGACACCCTCCACTAGACCAGGCTGCCCAAAGCCCCATCCAACGTGGTCTTAAACGCTTCCAGGGATGGAGCCTCCACAACCTCTCTGGCCAATCTGTTCCAGTGTCTCACCACTGTAACAGTGAAGAATTTCTTTTTAACATCTCATCTAAATCTACCCTCCTTCAGTTTAAACCCATTACCCCTTGTCCTGTCACTACAGTCCTTGATAAACAGTTGCTTTCCATCTATCCTGTAGACCCCCTTCAGGTACTGGAAGGCTGCAATTAGATCTCCCCAGAATCTTCTCTTCTCCAGGCTGAGCAACCCCAACTCTCTCAGCCTGTTTTCATAGGAGAGGTGCTCCAGCCCTCTGATCAACTTTGTGGCCCTACTGTGGACTCTTTCCAGCAGCTCCATGTCTTTCTTGTAGTGAGGCACCNGGTTATGTTTCCCCTTTTCCAGTCAGCGGGAACTTCACCGGACTGCCAGGACTTCTCCAAAATTATGAAGAGTGGCTTGGCCACTTCATCCGCCAGTTCCGTCAGGACCAGCGGATGAATCTCATCAGGTCCCATAGACTTGTGCACCTTCAGGTTCCTTACATATTCTTGAACCTGGTCTTCTGCTACAGTATAAAAAGAAGCAATAACTTGTTCACACACTTCAAATCAGTTCACTCTCAGTGACACTAAAGTTCTAGAGTATCTGTAGAATAAAAATTATTTAGGATGAAAATCCGGCAGTTTTGGGTTTTTTTCTGCAAAACAGCTCCTAGATGTTATAAGCATGTATAAGAACTCCCTAAGATTCAAACACCCCTTAACAACAGATAGCTCTGCTACGTAGTGAGGTTAGTACTCTTGGAAAAGATGTGCCACTTCTCAGTTTCCTGACAAGCTGATAAATCAGTGTAAACATAAGAAGTTATGCATCTGTATTAATTCAACAAGTTCCTGCACCTGTATTCATATGTAGTCAAATGTAAACCTCAAAAGAGTCAGCATTTTGCTTATATTCAGATGTCTGATAAGGTTAAATGTTCAGTCAAAGCTTATCCAAACCCCTCTGGTTTCAAAATCTGAAGATAAGGCTTTCTTATAAGATTTTCTGTATAGCCCCAGTTTATCTAATCTGGCAGAACAGCCAAGAGAATTGAGTACCTCTGAAGCCACAACGCATCTGAGTATGATCATTCTTACCTGAATTCTCTTTTTCTCTGGTTGAATACTGTAAAATTGGCATTTACTTTGAATGCCATGTACATGCATTTCTAGCATCTGAATAGCTCTTTATGGATACTGAGTAAATAGGTATTTCATTTTTAGCTACACGTTCATTTTGTCCATGGCTCTTTTATGGTTCCTATTTGGGAATGCTCACCAAACAGAGTTTTGTTTTTGTAAAGATTTTGAGAATGACTGTTTTTTGTAGAAATACGCCTGTAAAAAAATGTGTTAATATACAAAGTATAAAGATTGCCTTAAATAGTTATTTCATGTTGTACTGTTTATAAGTTTCAGTCATGCAACAAAACCATCTAAGAACAATTTCTGTCATTAGGCCATCGCCTCCATCCATAGTGGGTTATGGGGTGAGACAGGCCCACATAACAGATTTAGAGATGGGGGAACCACCACTGGCAGTGTGCTCACAGGTGTCATTGGGAGGATGCTAAGCGTCTTGTAGCTCACAATAAACCTATTGCTGTATTAGCTTTGGTGAGCTACCACACTGTTGTGGCTTTGTTCATGTAGCTTCACAGAGCAAGACCGCAGGTTATATACACAGCATTACCAACTCATTCTGAATTCATAGTCAGCTCATCATCTTATCACTAGTGCTGTAATGCACTGAAGTGCTTTTAAACCTCAAAGTCATACAGAATGCTAAAAAAACCCCTGTTATATTAGAGCCATGGCTTAAAAACAGAACAAGTTGTTAGCCTTTTAGACTACGGACAAAAGTTCAAAAAGCTAATGTCACAATTTACAAGTCAAAATATAAACAAAGACACCAATTAGTTATTCATACAATTTAGTATTTTTAAGTCAAATTTATTTTGGAGTGTCCTAAGAGGGAGATTTTTGGAAATTCAGGATAAACAATATAAAATAAGGCAATATTGAATGCACTGCAATTCTGGATTCACTAATAAGCATAATATCTGTCTTCTTTTTTATTTTTGTGAATTTATGGGACTTCCAATGCAATTTAATCTGGTATGGATTGATCAGGAAATAAGTGTCAGTCTCATCCTTTGTGCAGGTATAACTAAATAATCAAATATCAAATTTTGCATACCATAATACCTTTTTAGAATTTTGTTCCGTGTTGTGTACGCTTACACTTATTCATCCTAACTTACAACACCTGTTGCATATACCAAGTTTCACATTTATATATCCTCAGCCTATGACTGCCAGTCTTTGAACAGTCTCTCTGCTTATAAAGAAGACTGATGAAAAGACCTGTGAGCAATTAGCAGGACTTTCTATTCATAGTGCCAGCAACATCAGTACTCTCATTGCTGGTAGAAAAACTGAGTTTGATGCAAACTTAACAGGAACTGCAACTGCTCAGCCTTGTAGTAGTAAATGGACCTTAAGAGTGTTATTATTATAACCTTGGCATATGCATCAAAGTGCCTGTGCAAGGCAACTGTGAATACAGTAATAGATATAAATAAATGTCATACTTCACACTGTCAGTTAATCACTTTGCAGTTCCTTGCATTTCTATCTGCTGTAATGTGTTTCAGCAACAGCTAAAATTATAAATACAGGCCTCCCACCTTTTATTTGTAATATATCACAGACACTGGAGGCTCCCTTGAGTTTGAGACTCTGGTGTAATAAGGTCACACAAACTACTCGGAATCATTTGTACTGTTCAGAAAAAACAAATGCACTGTGTATTGATGCAGCAAGTATAAAATATTTTAAATGTGTCATCTTAAAACAAATTATAAAAATGCCTTTCCAAGGAAATCTTGAAGAATTATTTGTAACAAAAAAAAGGGCAAAATATGTTTATTGAACACATACAACGATGTAGAATTGAATTTCATAAAAATGACATGCCTCCTGGGAGGCCAAATTATGTGACTTGAAAAGTATCAAGCTTGTAATACCAGATTTTCTAAACATTTGTACAATTCCAAGCAGAACATCTGCAACATAATCAAATATTTCAATCATTTGATGTCCAAACATATAATCTGAGAATTAAGGATAAGTTTGAACCACTTTATCCTTACTATTGCTGATGTTACACTTTGACAACATTCTGAACCAAACCCTTTTGGTGTTTGTCTGGATACCTGAAACGTCATCCTGAATCCAGCTCAAAACTGACAACACTTTTGCCTAATATTGTCCGTCTAGTCTATCATGCCTTTATAGGTTATGAGAGAAGGCAAATGCACAACTGTGAAGGAAGAAAATATGACCTCCCAACTCCACAACAGTGAGGTGACTGTTAAAGGTACGGTCTCCAGAGAGCTCAGCAATTTAACGTTCTAGCGGTATACACCTGGAACACTGATATTTCATTTTACCTTCTGTTTATTGAGTCAGTTTGTCATCTGTACGAGATTTCTATGGGATCAGAAGTCAGAAGAGCAAAACCTGCCATAGTTGTACTTTCTTTTACTCCTGTCTTGATATTGTTCCTACCCTCCTTTAAAAGTATTTAATATCATCTCATTGGAGTTTGACATGAACTAGTCACCACAGAGCTCTTACCTCCAACAAAGAAGGCCTGTCCCAATCCTCTTTATTCCTTTCAGAACAGCAATTTTTGATCTGTGGGGAATTTGTTCAGAGTAGGGAAAATTACGTGTCTTCCAGTGCGCTGAAACATATATAATGTCTTCTTTTTTCCTGAATAGAGAATTGAGTTAGTTACAACTTGAAAAAAACAAAGCAATGATTACTCAAAAAATGCTCTCTAAACAATGTTTTTTATGATGGAAAGTATTGAAAAGAAACACATTCTCTTCATTCCGTATGAACCTTCTATCAAACACACACAGAGTGAATAGTTATAAGCATGTGTAAGTATGACAAACCATCACCAGCCACATTCAGTAGGCCTAGAAGATTACTTCTTGCCAAAAGGAGTGAGAATCCATCACCCCAAAAGCTTGATGCCTCACATATGAACAACTTTATTTCTGAGCTAATCTGAAGCATCAGAGAGTCTTGCCCCTGCTTCCATCCATTTGCAGATGAATAATACAATAATTATATCCTTCTTGTCTGTCTAGTTTTGTAAATCAAGCAGTAATCCAAATTCACTCGGATCTGCAGATTTTTGGGTTTGAGCTGTAGTCCCAGGGGAACTCTGCTTCCATTTCTATACAGTAGATATTTATGTGAGCAAAACCATGCCCTCTTATGTTTGCTAACTAACTGGCCATGTTCATTCTCTCTTTTTCCTTCCTTTTTCTCTCCTTTCCTCCTACAGATAGACAAAGCTCGCTGTAGACAATTCTCGAATCTTTCAGACAGTCAAAAACTGTGATCAGACAGGATGAATGCTTCCACTGAATTTTGATCTGATGTCGTCCTTCCTTGTGTAAGAAATTACCTGATCTGAACTGTAATCAGAACACAGAAAATCATGCTTCTTTAGCTGGGTTTCTTCCTCAGTCATGACATATCTTCACACAAAATGCTTAAAAATAGAACATCTACAAGATGTAGACTTTCAGTCGCAAGGCTCTTTTTGTCTCTTATTATAAATTGAAGTTAATATTACTAACAACCTATGCTAAGTCTGTGACTATTTCTTCCTTGCAGGAGTTGTGACTATTTTATACTGTTTCTATTAGTGACACATACACAGTGTGATAAAGTTTGATGGACGGTATTGTGTAGCCAATGGTAACTTTATAGTCAATGAACTTCAAATGACATTAAACAAAACTTTCTTGTGCTTTAAATATGGATTTTTATGCCTTTTTATGCACTTTACCCCCCATTTGATTTTTAAATCCAAATATTCATTTTTGGAGTAGTGCTGTGGTGCAGGCACACAAAAAATAGCTTAAAAGCAGTATTCAAAATGAAATTTAAATGGACCTTTAGGTTCTTGACATTTTTGGTAGATTTTTTTTTTAACAGTTTTCTGTGGGTTTCTTATCTCACTGCTAACAGCTTTGAAGCAATTCTCAGTACATATAGGAATAATATTGCATCCCTCTAGTCTTAAATCTAACTTGAATAAAATCATGTGGGTGAAACCTGTGCAAGTTTGTGTCTTCAGTACCCAAAAAATAACAGTTTAAATGTAGCAGCAGAACAATTCATAAAGTGGTATCCAATAATGTAACAGCCACAGAGGAGGAAACAAAGGCGTAAAACTTACTACAGCATTGGTCAAACCTTCTTGGAGTTTGAAATTCATGTGTGGCCCTAGTACACACGACCAATGTTAGGATGTATTTTGCAGCTTTATTTCACTTTTCAGCATCTGAGTTATTGGAGCTTCATATAAATGGTATCCATGCAGAAAACAGCAATGAACTTCCCAGGATCATTGGGAAGTATAATTAAGTATATTTCCCATAATTCTATTTTTATGGTCATTCTGAGCTTCTAGACTAATTCTTTAGGGTACCATGACACCTAAGACCTAAACAAATACAGAAATAGGTTTTGCAGAATTTCTGAACATGATCACTCTTTAATTTCTGTGACAAACATAGAATTGCTATTATCGATGTATCTATTTATACATATATGAATATATTTTCTACATTTAAACAGGCAATACAACAAATGTAATAATATATGCATTTAAATATTAATATAATATCTACTATAATTATACATAGTTATCTAGAACATTTGTACAATGCATCACAATGCACATATTGTATAAATTGTATATGGTAAGAAAGCCAGTGTAATAATTTTTATATTCTCCCTTCCAACACCCTTTGTTTATTTAAAATTAAGGAGCAACTGATGACCATATACAAAATGATAGCATCATCTCCTATTACTGTTAGTAGACATGAAACTCAGAGAATGGTAGGCAGAAAAATTCAGGAGGGAAAAAAAATAAGGACATGGTCAGCATTAGCAGACTACAGAGCATGGATGTGGTAAAGAAGAGAAAGAAATCCCACTATCAGAAGGGGAAGGGGAACAAGGGAGAGGGAAATTAAAGAGACTTATCATGTCCTTGATTATTTCCATTCTAGTTATTTCTTAACCAACCTAAATTCTGACAAATATATAAAACCATTTAAAGTAGAACTTGAAAACTGCCATAGATTTAGTGACCTCAGTCCTCATACAAATTCCTTACTCCCTGCGCTGTGATTGTGTCAGAAAAATACAAGCATAATAAAAGCACACTTTGGCACCTAGCTAGGATTCTTAGTCCTTTGACCCATTTCCTTCAGCTATAACAGGAGAAAGAGGGAAGCTTTTCCACTTACTCTGAAGAAAACATACTTCTCTGGAGTTGAGGGATCTGACAATGTTTCTGATTGAAAACTCAACCCTAAACAAGAATCAAATGTAAAACTCGTTCGTAGTATGCAGAAATCTGTTCCTGCTTTGCTCTCAAACTTTTAAAGCTTTTCTTTTTCCTTTACCTGTTTGATAAGGAACATTTATTCTGCCTCCGCTCTAGCAGGAGGGCATAAATGTGACTTACAAGGAGCTCCACATTTTGAATAAAACCTAAACATTATCAACAGCTTTTTAGGAATGACTAACATCTGGAGCAGTTGCTCTTTCTCCTTGAAGCTAGAGGATGAATCCAGATTATTTAAAGTGTTCATTCACAGTGTTCATATGGGAAGTGGAAAATTTTAATGTAATCTGTGCGACAATGGAGTATTTCTGAAATATTCAAAAGAATATTGTCTAATCAGTAGATAAAAAGTTGAAAAATATTTGGTTCAGAGTGTATACATAACACAAATGTGATAAGTTTCATATGGATAATAATTTTTAAAAACATACTGCAGGAGAAACATGTATTATCCATATTTACTTCAACGGAAAATTTAGACAAAATTTTCATACAGAAGCCTGTGTCAGAATACTTTAAAGGAGTGGATTGCCACAGACACTGTATTAGAATTGTATTTCAAAATAAAACTTAAGAACAAATAATTTATTTGTCTGAGAAATGTCTTGTTTTAACAGTCTGAAATTGTAATTGCTATTTTTATTTTGCAGTGACCTTTTGTAAAAAAATGTAAAATACATGAACTAGAAGAAATCAACATCAAAATAAAGTAATTTTAAAAACCAGGTCAAGGTTTTTTAAATTTCAAGGGTGGGAGGGAATGCTTTTCCTTAGCAAGGAAATGTTAAATGTTTTATTTTAATACTAAAGCCAGATTTTTAGATCTCAAAATTCTTTAACAAATAAATTTTTAAATCTCTCAGCAATCCTACTACCCAGGTGGGAAATAGGAGGGATATGTTAAATTGTTGCAGCTATTTGTTTGCTGTTTACTGTCTCAATTATAGAATATATGTTTTAATGGATGACAATGACAAGTGTGGAGACAACCTGGGGAGGACCCCACAAAAACTCTACTGAAGCTTACCACCAAACCCCAAGTCTGTGGAGCATAAAGTAAAAAAATTAACAAGTCAAAGAGCAATTAAGCCTTTCAATAACCCACTGTTTTAATAAATGACAATTTGGATTTCATCTCATAGGTGATACAGTTTTCATTTATGTTGGCTTTGAGGACAAAAGCTAAGCACCTGTAAAAGACATTGGTAAAGCAGGATGGGTCTAGCAGTCAATTGGTAGGCAAGCCCAGGTTCGTTAGTTCCCAAGTCCAGGTATTGTTTGATGGACGGGCTGCTTCACAGCACCCAGCTGGCCACCAAGCCCCATGCTCATGTAGGGACGGGATGTTTCTATCACGTGCACTATACTTCACCCGTCACACTCAGGAGAGTTCAAGGGAACCTCATGACAGTGATGAACCCTCCCCTACACACATGTAGTTTTCACTTCAGGTAGGTAGGAAGCGGTGTGAAAATTTTGCACGGTTCACGTCCAATGGCAGCCTCTGCTGCACATTTGGTAGCGTTCTTCACTTTCTGTACACTTTCTGAACAGCAGCACTGTGGTGTGAATATCATCTGGCAGCTGTGCTGCTTACACAAACACTTCTTCCCATGCAACAATAACACACTTTTAACTGGTTTGGTACATAGGGACCTTCAGTGGTCAAATTCCTCCCTCAGATCCAACTGTACGAACCTATTGGCCTCAGAAGTTTCCCTGGCTACCTAAAAGCAAAACACAGTCTGTCAAATTTCTACCTTCTTATATTTTCTTTAAGAACAAAAGCAGATTTAAGCGAACTCCAATTCTGTTATTTGCAATTACATTCTGTACATTTAATTGCAGGCCTGTTTCAAAGTCATCCAGTACTGTTTCACATAATAGCGAGCTTCCACCAAACTAAACTTTTTATCAAAAGCCATTTTAATTTCAGCATTCCCAAAAGCATGCCCCGGAAAGTAAGACTTGTTCAAAATTTCCATTAGTTCTTTAGTGTTCATTAGTTTTATTTTGTTTAGCAAGTATAAACAATGAGCAGGGGTGTATTTACAAGACAGCTTTTTGGTTTCAATCTTGGAGGAAATTTGCATTTTTCTCTACATAGTTGTTTTGACTGCTGCTCTAACGAACATCAGTATAATGTTAAGGATAATCAGGGATGCTTCAGAGATTTAAGCATATGTATAACTTTAAGCAGTTGTTTAGTTTGATTAAAGTTTATAACAACCTTAAAAGACAATAGATGTCATGGATACATTTAAAGAACATCATTACAGATTTTTTTTGAGAAACACACTCCAAATGCAATAAAATCATACAGAAAATGACTGAAAAGTCTCCAGAGTTTTCCTCTTGGGACAAAAGAGAACCAAAACAACACCTTTATCAGTGCCAGTCCTCTGTCATTACTGCACTGCCCCTGGAATATCCTCAGTACAAATGGTATTTTAGGGGGAATTGGGCAATGTACCTTAAAATAGAATGGTCTGTGAATTAAGGTCCTAAGATCTAATCTTGTTCTGCTATGGTCACATCATTTCTGCTCTCTGTGCTTCAGTTTCTAAAAGTTATTTATGATCCTTGACTCCTTTGAAGTCAAATGAAAAAAAAAAAAAAAAGCCAACATATTTTAGACAGGTAGTATGTAAAGGAAGCACAATTCCACTGTACAACACAGTAAGCTGAAATCTTTGCAAAAGGAATACTCATAATATGTAGCTAAGTGCAAGTGCTGTAGATGCTGCTTATGAACATAAAAAACCTCAGAAAAATAGAATTTAAAAAAGGAATTAAAATCCAGAATTCACAAAATTCTTGGGTTTATTTAAAATACTAAATTTTATTCCTTATAAATAAATAAATCTTTATTAAAGAATTAAACCAAATAAATTATAATCTTTATAACTTTCAAGTAAGAAGTTCAGAACCTTTCACATTTATCAGAGAACAATAATACTACCTATCTGGATTAAGGACATACAGAGCTTGGCTTAAAAAAACCTTTTTAAAAAAAGAGAAAGAATAAGAAAGGCAGAGATAAAAGTAGGAACAGAGTTTCTGCAAGTAGAATTTTTTTTTTTAAGAGTAACTGCCAAATTAAATCATATTACATATGCACAGATATGCACAAAGTAATATGTATAATGTGTATATATGCATATGAGAATCTCTTATACAATATGCATTAATAATATACCAAATACACCATAATATTAAGAAGTTCACTAGGTTCTTTGAAACAGCAGAAGTCAAAATTTTCAACAAGTGTGTGGGTAAAAATTATCTTGATAGAATGCTGATGTAATGTTTGTGGGAATGTCATCATAGAAAAATGTTTCGTACCTTTAAAGACATACAATTTACATCTAATTGAATCTGCATGAAGATATGATTTTATTCATTTTTTTAAAAAGGAATTTATGTGCTATTTGTTTTATCTAGGGTTTCTGAAAGAGAATAGCCTGCAAAAAAGGTAAGTAGAAAACCTGTCACCTTTGCTTAGAAACTCTTTGAAATTCAAGGATCACTGATTGCTCTCTATTAATATTTTTTGCATGGATGCCAAATGTGTTCATAACATGAAAAAAATTAATTACACATTTTAATATGTGTAAAGTTGCCCAAGCAAAAACCTATTCTACACTGTCAAAAAGCTTTCTTTTGTCAACAACACTGGTACTGACAAGGAATAGAAAATTTTATCTCTTCAGTATTTTCTTGCATGCTAACTAATCTTGATACATATTCACAAGGGATTAAAAAATTGATTCAGTCTGCACCAAGAAAGATAGGACTGCTAAATTCTTATTTTTTATTTTATAAATGATATTCTCATTGCTGCATAGTGATTTGCATTTGTCTTTGAAAGTAGCGTTTTTAATAAAGTCATGAGGGTAATTTTTCATAAGGCACTAAATGACTATGAAATTAACAGATGATTTATTTTAACATTATTGAAAGATCATTGGGTTTTTTTTGAAAAATAATATCTTGCAAATCTGTAAGCAGATACCCACTCAATATTTGGTTCCTCAAAGTCTAGCTGTTCCTGAAGAGCCAGTTGTATATTCTAGAAATGGCTCATGCAACTATTGAATACAACCCCATTTTCTACATATTTAACAAAAAACCACAGCAACATTAATGGCAAAAATTTGTTGAGACTGTAAAGTGAAACACACAGTTATGCTGTCCTTACCTGTGCTACTTTACACTTCTAAGAGTAAGCCTTTTCCAAGGGATAGCAGACTTTCTTCAGTCCCAGATTCAAGTAACTGCTCCAAAAATGGGACAATGAAGCTTCTCAAAGGGAGGGCTAATCATTCTTTTAAGGCGAAAAGATAATACCTCTCCTCTGAAATACTGCAAATATCTGAACTTTCAGTGAAATGATGAGAGACAAACTAGTGAGATCACTCTGCAATGGACATTCAGTGTGTAAAACTTCAGCCAATGTGGTTACATTTTAACAAATATATAAGCAAGTGAGAAAAGCTTAGTAATGAGAACTTTTGGACAGCCTTGATACCTGGCAGGACTACTAGTCTTGTTTATAATGCACAGTATTGTCACTCCTAAGAGCAAAGTCAAGCTTCTGACATAAATGTCCATGGGATCAAGATCTTATTTTAAATCAGTTGTAAACTAAAATTCTGCTTTAACTTTTTCTTTAATGTAACAGGATTTTTACGAACTTCTTTTCTGAGAAGTTATACGTTATCTAGATATAAATGTGTAAATACTACCAATCATCATAAAATCCAAGCTATGATAAATCTGACTTCTGTAATATTTTTTTCATTCTAAAAAGTGTCATAATAACAAAGTCAATGAAGTTCAGTTTCTTTTCTCAAGTTTCATGTGTTTTCCTTCCAGTAAAGAAAAAAAACTTTGTGGGTTTTTTGTGGTTTTGTTTTTGGTTTTGGGTGGTTTTTTTGTTTTTTTTTTTTTTTTTCATTTTGAGTTGAATCTCTCACTGAAGATACAATTTAGTTACTATTTACCTCTGAGTGCATGTTGCAAAAGAACAAGAGACCAATTAACTTGAGTAAAGAAAAGTAAGTCCCATGTAGAAAAGAATAACTTACATTGAATTAGCAGAAGAATAACTGAGCTCTCTCTGTATTTATTCTGAGTATTGAATGTCTTTTCCATTGATCCCTGCCTAAGGACAGGAAAACTTTTACCCACACTCTCATGATACAGGCCACTATGCTTTTGTCTGCTGATTATTTCTGTTTTGCCATTACCCACCATTGTTTCCAGACTATATCAGAGTATGAAGTTCATTTTCAGTATGTGTAGAAAGAGACCTGTTTGGCCTATGCACAATTTTTTGTCTAGCCAGGAGCAATTTTATTGCTATTTTATACAGTCCACAAACTCAATACTAAACCGCTGAAATCTTTTCTAGAGGCCTTAGAGCAAAGCTCAAGAGAAAAGTTTTTTCTCCTGCTTTCCTAAATGGCTGTAAATTTCTTCTTCCCCACTTGCAAATGATCGATGCCTCTGGATAGGACATTCCTCCAGCAATTCTATTTATCTCAGCAGTAGATGTCTGACCTGTGCTACTTCTATAGTCTCTTCTTGGTACCTTATTAACTTATCTTTTCATATTTAAAGGATAAAATGAAAACTCCAGAGGCAATTCATGCATCTAGGATAGCTATCCAAGAGAGACAGAATGAATCTCCTCATGGAGGGGTCTATTTCTTTCCCTGGAGTACAGAGGAGTCTAAAAGGCTTAAGCTCTGGGTAGTTAAAGGTACATAACATGAATTCCACTTTTATTGCCTTATTTCAATTCATTGATATGGTTCAAGGATCAGTATATGCATTATTCTCAGTCAAGCAGTATGTCTCTGGGTAACTGTCTCAGTCTGCTGGGAGAACCTTTTAATGGTATAATTTTAAAAACATCCAGAGCATATTTTAGGTCTTCTCAATATTATTTCTACATCCCATACATTTTATTTATACTTAAATTTTTGTGTTTGTTTGTTTGTTTGTTTGTGGGGTTTTTGTTTTGTTTTTAATTGTCTAGGGCTACAACCTTATTTTCATTGCGTAGTATATGATCCAGAAGTAACCTGGATACATCTTATGCTACCTGGTTGCAAGGCAATTCTTACTATAGATTTCCAAAATAAGTAACTGTATTACAATTACCATCTTCCAAGAGAATTTTTGCAGAAATCTCTCTATGTTCAAAGTCACAATGTTGGCTGGTCTTATTTTTCTTCAACAGCAAGATCAATCACCAAAGCAGCCTGGCAGCCTTTCTGTCAGTTCTTTCTTTCATACCTTATTTCTCCCTTTGTTCAGTCAGAAGATCTGTAGTGATTTATTCTTCAGCATTTTTGGGAAATAATGTGTCTATTTGAGACAGCTGGAGATCAACCACAATAAGCAGAAATAAGGCTGGAATTGCCCACCTACAGAAGTTATTCATAACATTGCTCTCTAAGGGGATCATAGGCTAAGTTAGGTGAGAGGTGGGCAATTGTTTTGTAGAATGGAATAGTTTTCTGCCTAAAAATGTAGTCTCAGGGAAGTCAAAATATTCTGACAAAGAAAAGTTTTGTTTTATTTAAAAAAATACCTGCTTTCACTCTCTTTTCACTTGTATTATGACAAAAAAAAATGTTTCCACACTGTAAAAGTGTTAATTTAGACTTTATAATTTTGTTTCATTAATTTTTGACTTTTATACTACAATGTGTAATATATTTATATAGTTTAACATTAGGTAAATATTTCATGATCCTTTACATAATCAATACTTCCCATTAAAGATTTTCAGAACATCCAACCAAGGGAAATTTTAACAAGCTTGTATTTGTTCCAATTCATATGTTCAAATCATATAGAAAAGAAATTCTAACTAAAGAAGTAGAAAAGGTAGGATAAAGGACAAATGCTCCCATAATTTGAGTTTGTAATGCATCTAACTAAATTGACAGAATTAAGATTGCATTCTTGTCTTCAGATTTCTGTTGTCTGTCCTTATAGTACTCTCTTATGCTTTATTGTTGCATTCTCTTGAGGAAGTTTTGCACTTTAGTACGCAGATATATTTATTTTTATTTAGAGATCTACCTGTTAGAATTAAGTCCATCATTATCAAATTTCTCTGTGCTAAAATACCTATGTGTATTAAGTGATATTAAGTACTACTGCTACAGTAAGCTCAGTAAATATAGACATACACAAATAAGTGCAGTAGTAATTTAGGTATTAAGTATAGATACCTAGTCCCACATGTAAAAATATCTTTAAGAAGTAAAAATGAAAACCTAGACTGTGAAATTCAATAAGTTTTGGGTTAAGCTCATACAGAGATCAGAACTGAGGAGAGAGAGAGATTTCAGTTATTTTTAACTGATTTGAATACTTCATGGAGTGTGTTTGAGAAGATATCACTTCTGCAAAGCAGCATACTAAACAAGTGAGGAAGTGCAACTGTTTCCAACTGACAGCAATCTATAGGATTTTTGCAAAAATCATAACAACCCACTGCCTTCCTATGGCCTTTCATTAGCGATTGTTCCAGTAAAGTCTAAACATGTATCATAAACACCATCACATTTCAATTACCGTAATTTTTATCTACAGTATTTAGGGAACAGAAGCTCTATGTTAACCATTGAACTTTGATTTTTAAAATTTTTATGAGATAAATTAAAATAGAACAGATGCCTAAATTAAAGGTGTTTTCTTTTCATACTGAAATTTTATCACAGACCATTTGCCTTTCCTTCATTATTCCTGCCTGTGCACACATGGAAATGACTGGAAAAGATTAAAAAAAAAATACACTTTGTGGATTGCAAATGCATCCTGCCAGCTTTGAGCTTGTCTGTTTGTTTGTCCCAAACCTCCCTATGCCAGTTCTACAATCATCTCCTGCCAGATTTGGCTTTCAAAATTAACATATTTTGTATATGACATATGTTTGAAATTAGCACAAAATGCAGCCAAGAACTGGAAATTAACAAGGAAAAAAAGTTATTTTAGCAAACATTTGGAAGCCAGGGAGGACTTTGTTGGCTTAAAATATTAGGACAGGCTATTGTCTATTAAATTAAATAAATTCAATATGTAGCCTACAAGTTGTCATCACCACACTGTCTGTTTTGTTATGCATGAATCATTTCTCCCTCCTTTCACATATAGATTTGATATATGTGTTTACTTTTGTAGCTATAGACAAAGAAGAGCATCACATACTCCTCTCATGTTAAAAGTGGCTGTAATGTCTCAAAAATCTTACAGTACTCTCACAGCCAAAAATTTCTGCTTCTCATTAAATACTGGCATATTGTTCTTGTCACACATATGCACTAAGCACGCCACTATGGTCACTGGGCTCTAATCTTTGTTGCTGCTGCTGGTTTGGAAACAAAACAACATATTCTTTTGATTGTGCAAGACCCCTGGGCATAAAACCTTGGATGTTCTCCTCCAGCTTGGCTACAGCCAACCATATGTGCCAAGGAGGCTGTCATCTCCTGAAGGACCACAGCCATTGGGACCTCCTTGGGACCACAGCTGAAGGAGGAATAGGGGTGTGTAGTGGGATATTGCCTCTGCATCCTGAGTGCCGTGAGAGGGGCAGAAAAGGAGCATGGCTGGTGGCACATCCAGAGCACCCAGACCTACAGCAGGGGGTTTTGAATTTATGCATCTCAAAAACCAAGTGCCTTCAGTACAAACAAAGATACAGAACTTTTTTGGTTAAAATCAAATCAGCTGATAGATGACTCTGAAGAGCAGGTGGGAGAATAATCACTCCTTCACAAAGACTGGAAAAGGCCCCAGAGTCCATGAATTACATCAACACAAAAAATGAAACCTTTGGAAGACGTCAAGACCCAAATGGCAGTGAAGGGGAAAATCTGGCTCTACTTGCCTACACAACTGACTGCAAAATGTATGACTAACCTCAGATCTCCTATTACATACATAATTATCAACTACAAAGCATTGATGCAGTTATTAGATAGAACTCCTCCAGGTAACAGGAAAAATAGTTATATTAATTAGTCTGTATTACGGATATTAAACATTTGGACTAAAATCTGTTCCGCTGTTATTCACAGGCAACAGGTTTGCAGCAGGTATGAAACTGTGCCAGCTTTGGTCCTGCTGTTCAAGGTATATAGGTGAATCATTGTGGGGGTTCTGTTTGTTTAGTTTGTTGATTTTTTTTTTTTTTTTTTTAAATTAAGGACTTACAGTTACCTACTTCATATGAACTATTTTTGGTTAAATCCTTTACTCACATAGGATTAACCCATCTATAATCTACAGCCAATAAAAACAGGTTTTCATCCTTTGTTTTGTCAGCAAGTCAATTCATACTAAAGCCACTTTGGAAACTTCATTGTTTGACATGCTTCCACAGTACTAGTGTATTATATATCACAATGATACAAATGGTGTCAGAAACACAACCCAGGCCTTGCAAACTGACAAAAAGATCTTAATACATTTTAGTGATGCTAAGACCACACTCTGAATAAATATGATTTTGATTTTTAAAAATTTAAACAGTTAGTTTAGCAACATCTATATCTTATTTTCAGAAAGTATATAGACATTGTGAATTTTCCTAATGCAATACAGTGGTTTCTAATACGTTATGCAAACTCATGTTTAGTTCACTTCCTGAACTCAAATGGCATGCTGAATATTTGGCTTCAATTCATTGAACTCCTATTCCTACTTAGGAAGATTTATCTTTTCATATGGAGCCTTAATCAAGACAAATTCTACCATAACAGTTGCCACACATTTTTTGCCATGTGCTATGTATTTAGTTCACCCAGAGCCTACTTCAAAGAACTATAATTTGAGCATTACATCACTTCTGTCATTCTGGCATTATCTAAGGCCTGTTTTATTTTTCATTTCTTTGTGTCCCACCCCCACTAACTTATTAATACATAGGAGAGTGCATGTGTCTCTGTTTTATGCTCCGATTACCATCTTGCTTGCACTGCTGGTTTTGCATATACAGTAAATTCTAAGAAGATGGTCTTAGCAAAATGTGAAAAAGCAGAATGACAGTGCAGGAGATGTTGGGCTGGATTCATAAGCAATAGTCAGATTTATTGGCTCCTCAATATTTCTTATATTGAATTTATTTAAATCTGTGACTCGTATATCACTTATGAAATGGTGACAAGCGGCTTATGAATCAGCCAGTCTGTTATCAACAAATTGTTATGAGCTTGTTATCAAGCTGATTTGGGGGCATAGCAAACAGATTCCAGATGGATAGCACAAAGTGTATATAATGCTGTCCAAAAGCTCTGTTAAAATGTTAATCAAAGGCTGTCCACCCTCTTCTTTAATACACAGTTGAACAGTGCTCAGAGGTTTTGTGGGGTTTTGCTGATGCAGAAATCGCAGAAACAGAAGAAAGGACTTGGGAATTCAATTTCTGGCTCTATAATGGAAGTCTTCACTATATTGGGGATATTTGCACCCCATGGAGCAGCTGTCCCACTCTGCCTGAACAGATGCAAGTGTGCAGGAAACATCTACTTGTCTGTAGACAACCTTTGCAAGCAGTAAACCAAGCACTGCAATCCTGCATTAAGCTATTTTGTATGGCCCATGACATTCCAGTATTTACAGCCTAGCTGCATGCCTGCTTTTCTCAAAAAGATGATGAGTCTCTCCGATGGGCTTTTGAGAGCAGAACAGATCAAATACTTACAATTACAGAAAACATATTTTAGCATAACAAGATCTCAGACAAAATATTCAATGGGTTTGAGTACATGACAATGGCACTCCTTTGCAAGGGCTGCAGGGCAGGATTGATGTGGCAGAGGAACAGAAAGGAGGGATCGTTTATAGTTGTTTGCTTCATGGTCTGTAACAAATGAAGTCCCGCTATAATCACACAAAGAAACATACTCATAGCCCAAACCCAAGTAAGGACTAGTGCATGAGAGACAATGTCATTATGGTGAATATGTTAGGTTTTGAGACTTTTTTAACATCAAGTGCTTCAAGCATTTCTTGAAAATAAAATACGGTCCAAGTTATCTGGGTAGCTGCACTGAGCCTGTTTGAGCTACTCTCCATGGCACAATTCAGGCCAATATCAGCCTTTGAAAAGGTACAGCTTATCTCTAGGCATGCGAGGGAACCTTATCAGTGCAGCTGCTCTGAGACAGACTTACCCCAGTCTCTGACTACCTCTGACTTGGTACATCATTAAGGCAAATCACAGGAAGCCACTTTTTCAAAAATACCTAAGTACCTATGGTGCGAAATGGGATTTTCAAAAGCTTCCTTAGAGACTCAATGGCACTAAAAGTAATTAGGCACTTGTCAAACTCCCAGTAAAAGACAACCTGTGTCTTAGGCTTCTTTGTACCTTTGAAAGTCAAACCCTTCACCTCTTTGTGCCTCAGCTAATCACATGGGACCACAAATTTAAATATCACAAACACACAGAGGCAGATTTAATTAATGTTTGTAACAAGCTTTTTGAAGTTACATAGTCTCTGGTAACAGACATAGTGCTACTGTTCCTAGTCTTCAAATAGTTGGACTGACTTCTGGCATCAGGCAATGCTGATTGTCTATAGTGCTTCTTTTTGTTCTATGCCCCAACAACCTACAAATTCTATCAAATTCCCACCCAATCTTGAAAAGCCTCATTCTAAGGTTATAGCAAAATTATGGTCAAAGGATTTAAATGTCTTGAGTTGTACCATATGCTGAGAAAGTTCTGTCAAAGAAAGTGTCTGGGATACAAACACAACCCCTATAGAGGACTGTTGTTCCTGTCGTGCCCCAGGTTTCCATCCTGTCTGTGTCCCTTTAAATGCATTCTCTTTCCCTTTCCAACGAACCTGCCAGCATTAGTGCTCTTTGGGAGCTTCCTGTAGCCCTGGCAAAGGGGAGAAAGAACGTAACCCATTACAAAAAAGCACAGCTAACACCTTCACTTTGTGGAAATATGTTCTGAAGTGAATGCTTAACTTTTATTTGGTTAAATTTCAATCAGAAATCCGTATTCAGTTCCTCCCTCCCTGTCCGTCACTCTGTTTCCTCAATTATGGCAAGATGGAAGCTACATCTGTGATCTCTCTTCTTACAGACCCCTTTCTAGGACAAGCCAACACATTTTCTTAGAATCCCACTACTCATCTTCTGGCTTTTTTGGATAAGTAGAAAAAAAAAAAGACTTTGGGCTTGGGGGACAGCCTGTGTAATAGTTGGAAGAAGGGGATAAAGAACATGTCTGTGAGACTGCTGAAAATATCTTAGATCAAGTGAAGAAACAGGTGCAAAAGCATTGGCCCATTTAGAGCATTTCAATTTTGAAGGTGCAAATTAAATTTCTTTTTGAGACTGTGGTGAACTTCAGGCTTCTTCTGTGGCACAAATAATAAAATACTTGCTCTTGGAACAACCAAGTAATGGGTTGAGCTGTGACTTGACTTTTTTTCCTCAGCATATCTCTCTTAAGTTGACTTGTCAAGCTACTTTCACACAACAGACATTTTGATCATCTAGCCCTGAATGCCTCTGTGATGGAGCGCTAATTGACCATCAGCTGCCTGCAGGCTTCAACATCATCTAAAAGGTTTGAGCAACCAGATTAGACAGATTTGTTACTTTGTTGTTTTAGTTTTACCGTCTGCTCCCTGTTCAAATAAACTCCTTCAATTTATGACCATCCATCTCACTGGAAATCCTCAGATCCTGAGATCCTCAGGTCCTGCTCCTAATGTTCTCAAGGGATACTTTACACTTTGCAGGCTCAGGCAATGGCTATCAATTCAGGGCTAAATGTGCTGCATCGAAAGATAATGGTCTGTGATGGGGAGGAGTTAAAAACAGCAACCTGGAGAACAGCTTTCAGGGTAATTTTCAGGAAGTGCATTTGCAAAAAAAAAGAAAACACTAATTACTCAACCTGAGAAGATTCTTCCCAAAAGCGCCTTCTTAAAAAGTTGAAATTCTTGGAAAAGCTCAGTGGGCTGAAGTAATCCAGGGTGATGAGCTTGTTCCCTAATAAGCTAAATGTGAAGAGAAGGTATTTCACTAGTCAAAATTTCTGCAGATCGAAAAGGAATATCCTAATAAAAGTGAGATAAATAGTGCTTATGTGGAGGTATAGGCTCTTTCTTTAATATACTAGCTAAATTAACACCAGCTAGACTGGCAGCTTTCCCAGATCAAAGGCTACTAATATCATACTCCATTCCTTTAATCAATTTTTTTTTTTTTTAAATTATCCACTGTGCACTGATGTGCAAAAGAAACATCAATTCCTAATAAAAAATTGTCTGATATTATCTAATGAGTAGAAGCTAGAGGTCATCTTGAGAATGCAATGTTTAATAGAAGCCTTAAAGTACTGAACTAAATAAATATCCTTCATTGTGGTAACCTCATGACCATATTTATTTTTAATTGCTGGAATAAATGATTTCTGCTTAGATGGTTTAAACAGATATGTTAAGACTTTTCTAGGTTTATTACTTCGTGCAAATGCTGATGTGCAAACTGCAAGACCCTGAAGCGCATGCATAATCAATAATGCATCTAGCTGCTCTCTGACTGAGTTCAATTGTAGTATCTATTAGACCTGGCCTTCCAATACCTTGCCTTGAAATAATTATTCAGGCATTTCAGGGCAAGCTGTGCTACATTAACTTCCTTCTGGTAGTAACAGAATAGAAAGGAAATGCTGCTTGCAGTATAAATACTGTGCAGCACAATGTCTCCTGTAACAAAATGACCCATCAAACTGTTATTATTCACTGGTAACAATATTTCTATACTCTTCTTCATATTTCTACAACATTTACAAAAGCCAAATTATTTAAAACATTTACTGTCCCTCCTCCCTTCCTTTCTTTTTAGAGGCATGTACATAACAGAGAATATTCTGTAAACTGCGAGCTTTGTATGGTTTGGACATTTCTTCTTTGTTTTTAGGATTTTATTCAATTTGTATTTCTTATTTAAAAAGGGAGGAAGATCAAACTAATGTTTGATGGCATTCCAGCTATGTATTGAAGAGACAGGATAGCTTTCTGAAATCAATATAAAAATTCCTACCCTTGGGTCTAGCATTAAGAGACAAAGAAGATTCACAAAGTAGTTGTTAGCTTTTGGCAACTATGGGACAAATGTGGACCTTTGGCCTGCTTTCCACCTTTTATGGGTGGAGAGCAATATTCTGAAAATGATGAAGAAGAGCAAATGGGGAAGATAATTAAAACATTAAGCACTAGAATAATTAAAGAATTATGAGACTGTCTGCAAATTCCAGAATTATACAAGTATAGCTAAGGGCAGAATATGGCTCATGACTTTTGTAAATGTTGCAGTACTGTATCTTCTTCTCAGTCAATGAACAGTCAATCGACAGTGACTCTGGACTGGTTTCTTCTAGTTAAGAACTTCCAGTGACCTCATGTTCACACCAATCACTCACTAGTTATCCAGTCTGAAAAGTCAATATAATTTTCAAAAGATGACAGACCCACATTCTGCTCTTTCTCCATTACATAAGATTCATTTAAAGTGTACTGGGATTATCATGCACTATCACTTCTGCAACAGTTAAATTAAAGCTGAAGGTCAATTTGTCAGGCGCCTTACGTCTAGCTCAGCCTCACAGCTGGCAAGTCACAGCTCTCATTGACATAGTGAGGTTTCCAATAAAAGAAACCTTTCTGTTGATTCTTTCATTCTACTCCTATCTTCAGGATGGAGTCTATAAAATTTAATTTCAGGCTGGATTAGTTCTTAATCTACAATGAGTAGAGGCATATAACAATACTGGAACATGCACAAGTGATGGTCTGGACATGGCTATGAAGAGGATGACGATGTATAAAACAACTACTGTAAATTATACAGTGAAATATAAGACCTTTAGGTGGTAAGGGTCTTACTGCAATATATTAAAATTAAGCCTAATGTAACCGTTCTACATCAGTATATTTTAAACCTATTTAAAACTTTTTTTTTCCCCTAGTGTATATTTATAATGACCTCTTCCTAATCAAAACAAATTTACAAACATAATTCTACTCTTATCTTCTCTGACAAACTGTTTATATCTAATTCTAGCTTCTGTGGTTCTTTTTAATTGTTTCTTCAGCACTTTCTACAAGGAATGCTTCTTATCCTTTCTACAATGAACTGTGGACAGCATACAATGCTTGCTTCCTTTCTTTTCTTACTTCTGCACATGGGGTGCCCACAAGCATAAATTCACCTCAAGCCTGTATGCCAATAGCTTGGATATTCATTTCTCCTCCACTATTTGTACTGGTAACATTTCATGATCAGGTATTACCTTAAGACTGCATGTCTCAATTGTCTCCCATCTCTGATTTTGCTTTCCTTCATTTCCAATCATCCCCAACCTTTCAGCCTGCTACTCAGACCCACAACCTGAGTACATTTTGCAATTACAATGGTTCTATTTCAATTTTGTTACCTTCTTCTGGAAAATATCTAAAAAAACATAGCCGCTTTTTCCATTCCACAGAGCTATTTGCAACATCATTTTGTCTCTTCTTCATCACTGAAACAACAGACTTGTGGCCTTGACAAATGCAATATTGCCATTCCTGTGGATATTTGACGAGCTGATGTACAGTTCATTTTCTCATCTGTCATATTAAAGGCTGTTCCCCTCTCTACCTGTTCTGGCTAGTATGTTTGTACTGTAGTTTCACTTTTAAGACTCAGAAGACTTAGCTCCACCTTATCTATTTTCTTTCTTTCAATATGAAGAGGTTGACTTGCACATGTTTGATCAGGCTGTAACACCAGCCTTGCTGTCATGCATGTTAGATTTTCATAGTAAAAGGAAGTAGATCACTATTCCTTCAGTACTCGGCCAAATAAAACACATTTTAGTCATATCCCCAGAAAATATAACAAATATATTAATATGGTCACTACCAGACTATTTTTCACTTCTTATTCATGGGAGAAAACCCCAACATTTTATTAATTTACTGCAGAGTTTCAAGAATTTTGCCAGTTAAATATTTTTCTGCCTTTTATTGGCTAATGGAAATTATTATTCCAATGGCTACTGGATAATGTTAGTGATAATTCTTAAGAGAATCTGCTAAAAAAGAACAAGCAAATAACCTCTTAACTGTATTCTAAGTAGGTTTGCAAATCTATGTTATGCACAACTAAAATCAGTGGAGACTTTATATTCTATTTGTCTCTCAAACAAGAACCAGGTAGAAAAATATATGTTTAAAATCAAACCATTTTGCTCACTTGTTTACGCCCAAAACTCAATACAGGATTTCTACTCAAATAAAAAAAACAGCAGGAAAGCAAGATTACTGTCCCCTCCATGTTGTCAAAATATTCTTCATTTTTCTTTTTAGTTTGAATCAGTCAGAGAAAGTTATATCCAGTCTTGATGCAAATAGCCATATATGCACCAACGTGTTCAGTTTTGTATTTCTTTTGGACCCTAGTACAAACACCAAATATATCTGAAGTATGACAGGTTATGACAATCTGCATAGCCACTCCCTATCTTCTACATTACTCTACTCTGTTTCTTGAGCCCAAATTCTCTGAAAATTTCTTCCATTCACTGTTATAATGAGTCTAATCACTGTGTGAAGTTGAAGAGCTTTTTCTAGTGCCTTGTTCTTGCAATAGTTATTACAGAATATTTTATTTTTATAGATTAATTCCATTTCTATGAATAAGAATTATGATCATAGGGCGATTGAAGTTAATAGCCAATTTTGGTGGATATTACTAAATAGGTTCTCAATTAAGTACTATTTGGCTACTAGTGTTGATAAAGTGAAACCTTCCCATGTAATATAGTACCTGGTATGCAGAGTTCAATTGAAACCGGAGAATACCTGCTGTTATAAATCATGTAATGGTGTTCTTTCTTTCCAACTTCGTATTTTTGAGACAGTGTACTGTGCTTAATTTGACATGAAAATGATGTGGATTTAGTACTCATTCAAAAAGATGCCTACTTTTTTTCCCAGGGAGACTTAAAAATTGCATCTAATAGCAATGACTGATTCAGCTAATTGGTATCTCGTCTTTTCCAGGAGCATTCTGGGATGCATGTGTTTGCAAGTAATTTTAATCCTAGACCCTTAAGTAGTGTAGCTGATGTCTTACAATAATTTCTATGAACTGCACAAACATAAATCAAGCCCAAATTTTTTTCTGGGACAGAAAGAAAAATTCTTCTGATTGGGGCTATATGATATTCTGCTGACAAGATTACAGCTGATTCCAGCTCTTATCATGCAAGTTGGGCTACAGAAAATACAGAAAAAATCAAATATAAAAATAAGTTAACACTTGTAGCCAAGCCTGTTAAAATTGGCTAACCAAATTATATTAAATCCTCCATCTGTTTGTTACATTATCCTGACAATAATAGTGGTAAAACAAATTTACTATGTTTTATAGAGTGTGCTGTCTATAATTTTATTTTTTAATTTCCAGACTGCAACTTCTGGTTATTTGTATTGTGCTATTTTATTTACATAGATACTCTTTCTTCACCATTACATATTTAATAATCAAGTTATTAGTTTTAAGATGAGTTCTAAACAGTCTGAATGATGTGGTAATTATCTTTTAATCATTATATTCATTTCCATGTTCATTTTATGGTAAACAACGGCAAACTGTAAGTCCTCTTTAATTTCCTTTGCCCTTGCCAGAAAGAGGAGAAGAATTTCCTTTTTATTCAGGCTGTACACATTGCCTTGCAACAGGAAGGTCCAGATTCACAAAGGAAGATTGCTCTAGAAATGTTGTGTCCATCCATTTTTTTCCTCAGTTCAAGGGGTGATAGTCACAAAGTCAGGTAAGTCATCTATGTGTCTCATACAACATATAGGAGAAGACAGATCCCTAGAGTGCAGTCTTTTAACAACCTATATATGGAGTAGTAGAGGTGTCTAAATCAGCTCTCAGGGAACACAGAAATAAGGGATGTATCTAAGGTTTCTCTTATTCCCCTACTTCAGAGAGCCTGCCCAAGACCAATACCCACAGACAAAACCTGCTCACACCATCCATTCTGGAAATAGGATGGAAACAGAAGTGTCCCACTCTTGCCTTCAAAAAATGGCAGCAGCAGTTGTGGTTGAAGTGCTAGGAAGTGAAAAACATGGCTGCTAGACCTCCTTTGGCCTGAAGCTGTGCAAACCACATCTCTTGTCTCATGGGAAGATGCCTAACATTATTCTGTGGCCTACAAGAACGGAAGGCACCTTCCATCTCTCCTACTGAAGTTAAAAAACAGTGTTTAGAAGGCAATCCAGTTTTCAGGGAATCATAAAGTCTGAGAACATAGAGAGATCTTTTTCCCTGAGGACACCCTTTCCATAAGCTACAAGTATCCTAGGTTTCTAGCCGTGCTCTAGGGACTGCTTATGCATCCTGTATTAGAGTCATGCAATAGGGTAAGTGAACAGTGTTTGAACAAGAGATAAAAACCAACCAAACTCAAAGTTGCCTATACACTCTTAAGCACCTAAGTGCTTGGGTAAAGCTTTATAGGCCACTCAGAAGGACTTCGACATTTCCTTGGGTTGCACTTAAGGCACTCACATCTTTAACTTCTGGATTCAGGCCCTAATGGATGTGATTGAGCAATTTATGAAGACACATACATAAATATCATGTAGAACTGGGCTTATATAGTAGAAATCAAAGGCAAAATCCCAAATACTTCTCCTATAAACTGAGGAAAACAAATTATTTCAGAAGATAAAAGAAACAGGAGGTTTTTTGCAAGCTCCTACTATCAAACCTCAAATATTTTTAATGTATTTGACAGCAGATTCCACTGAAAAAAAAAAAAAATCTTGGAGCTCAGCAAGGTATTCAGAACACCCATTGAGTTGTAAGTCAAGAAAGCAGGGCAGAAGACAAGTTTGGCTGAACAGGAAACTCCTTGTGGAACTCAAGAGGAAAAAGAAATTGTATAATCTCTGGAAGACAGTTCAGCATTGCCAGAGCAATTGTTTATATATGCAGGGACAAGACATGAAAGGCCTACGCTCAACTGGAGTTGAAACTGGCCAGCATTGTGTCAGACAACAAGAAAGGTTTTTTTAGGTATATTAACAGCAACAGTATTGCCATGTGAACCATTGGACTGAAATGTATTGGACTTGGTCAGGGATGAAGAAAATGCAGAGATATTAAATGTTTTTTTTTCCTCAGTCTTTAATAATACTGATAGACCTTGGGCTGCCTGGTCCTCTGAGTTGGAGGCCACAACTGTAGGAACAGTGACTTTCCATACATGGACAATGAAATTGTAAGGGATGAGTTATATCTGTTGAATGTTCACAAGTCCATGGAGCCTGATGGGATTAATCCCAGAGTACTGAAGGAGTACTAATGTAGTGGATGTTTCAGAAAGACCCCTCTCAATCATCTAAAGGTCTTGAGAGTCTGGGGAGGTCCCCAGTGATTGAAAGCTAGCCCATGTTATTGCAATTTACAAGAAAGACATGAGGGAAGACTCAAGAAACTGCAGACCTGCTAGTCTAACAGTCTGGAAAAATTATGGAGAAGGTCATACTGGGTGCTGTTGTAAGGCATTTAAAAGACAATGCAGTCATCAAACACAGTCAACATGGGTTCACAAAGGGGAAGTCCTATTTGACTAATTTAATATCCTTCCATGATGAGGTCACCCATACAGTGAGTGAAGGGAAGGCAGTGGATGTAGCTTTTCTGGATTTTAGTAAGGCTTTTGATACTGTCCCTCACAGCATCCTGGACAAATTTGTGAGACGAGCAGGTACTTGGTGTGTCTGGTGAAGAACTGGTTGGCTGGCAGGGCTCCAGGTGTTTTAACGGATGGAGCTACATCTGGCTGGTGGCCAGTCACTAG
>VXBL01004152.1:42486-100420 GCA_013400195.1 Aramus guarauna | reverse complement strand
GGACTGCTTATGCATCCTGTATTAGAGTCATGCAATAGGGTAAGTGAACAGTGTTTGAACAAGAGATAAAAACCAACCAAACTCAAAGTTGCCTATACACTCTTAAGCACCTAAGTGCTTGGGTAAAGCTTTATAGGCCACTCAGAAGGACTTCGACATTTCCTTGGGTTGCACTTAAGGCACTCACATCTTTAACTTCTGGATTCAGGCCCTAATGGATGTGATTGAGCAATTTATGAAGACACATACATAAATATCATGTAGAACTGGGCTTATATAGTAGAAATCAAAGGCAAAATCCCAAATACTTCTCCTATAAACTGAGGAAAACAAATTATTTCAGAAGATAAAAGAAACAGGAGGTTTTTTGCAAGCTCCTACTATCAAACCTCAAATATTTTTAATGTATTTGACAGCAGATTCCACTGAAAAAAAAAAAAAATCTTGGAGCTCAGCAAGGTATTCAGAACACCCATTGAGTTGTAAGTCAAGAAAGCAGGGCAGAAGACAAGTTTGGCTGAACAGGAAACTCCTTGTGGAACTCAAGAGGAAAAAGAAATTGTATAATCTCTGGAAGACAGTTCAGCATTGCCAGAGCAATTGTTTATATATGCAGGGACAAGACATGAAAGGCCTACGCTCAACTGGAGTTGAAACTGGCCAGCATTGTGTCAGACAACAAGAAAGGTTTTTTTAGGTATATTAACAGCAACAGTATTGCCATGTGAACCATTGGACTGAAATGTATTGGACTTGGTCAGGGATGAAGAAAATGCAGAGATATTAAATGTTTTTTTTTCCTCAGTCTTTAATAATACTGATAGACCTTGGGCTGCCTGGTCCTCTGAGTTGGAGGCCACAACTGTAGGAACAGTGACTTTCCATACATGGACAATGAAATTGTAAGGGATGAGTTATATCTGTTGAATGTTCACAAGTCCATGGAGCCTGATGGGATTAATCCCAGAGTACTGAAGGAGTACTAATGTAGTGGATGTTTCAGAAAGACCCCTCTCAATCATCTAAAGGTCTTGAGAGTCTGGGGAGGTCCCCAGTGATTGAAAGCTAGCCCATGTTATTGCAATTTACAAGAAAGACATGAGGGAAGACTCAAGAAACTGCAGACCTGCTAGTCTAACAGTCTGGAAAAATTATGGAGAAGGTCATACTGGGTGCTGTTGTAAGGCATTTAAAAGACAATGCAGTCATCAAACACAGTCAACATGGGTTCACAAAGGGGAAGTCCTATTTGACTAATTTAATATCCTTCCATGATGAGGTCACCCATACAGTGAGTGAAGGGAAGGCAGTGGATGTAGCTTTTCTGGATTTTAGTAAGGCTTTTGATACTGTCCCTCACAGCATCCTGGACAAATTTGTGAGACGAGCAGGTACTTGGTGTGTCTGGTGAAGAACTGGTTGGCTGGCAGGGCTCCAGGTGTTTTAACGGATGGAGCTACATCTGGCTGGTGGCCAGTCACTAGCTGTGCTCCTCAGGGCTCAATTCTAGGTACAGTTCTGTTCGCTATATTTATCAACAATCTGGATGTAGGAGTTGAATGCACCATTAGCAAGTTTGCTAGTGATACTAAAGTGGGAGGTGCTGTTGACTCTGTTGAGGGACAAGAGGCCTTGCAGAGGGATGTAGATAGATTGGAGCATTGGGCAATCATCAATGGCATGAAATCTAACAAGAATAAATGCCAGATTCTGCACCTAGGATGGAGTAACACCATACACAAGTGTAAATGGGGGGAGGAGTGGCTGGAGAGCAGCTCTGCAGAAAGGGATCTGGCGGTACTGGTCAACAGCAGCTCAATGTGAGTCAGCAGCGTGCCCTGGCAGCCAAGAGGGCAAACTGCATCCTGGGGTTCATCAAACATGGTATAACCAGGTGGTCACAAGAGGTGACATCCCACTGTATTTAGTGTTGGTGCGATCTCTNAAGGCAGTGGATGTAGCTTTTCTGGATTTTAGTAAGGCTTTTGATACTGTCCCTCACAGCATCCTGGACAAATTTGTGAGACGAGCAGGTACTTGGTGTGTCTGGTGAAGAACTGGTTGGCTGGCAGGGCTCCAGGTGTTTTAACGGATGGAGCTACATCTGGCTGGTGGCCAGTCACTAGCTGTGCTCCTCAGGGCTCAATTCTAGGTACAGTTCTGTTCGCTATATTTATCAACAATCTGGATGTAGGAGTTGAATGCACCATTAGCAAGTTTGCTAGTGATACTAAAGTGGGAGGTGCTGTTGACTCTGTTGAGGGACAAGAGGCCTTGCAGAGGGATGTAGATAGATTGGAGCATTGGGCAATCATCAATGGCATGAAATCTAACAAGAATAAATGCCAGATTCTGCACCTAGGATGGAGTAACACCATACACAAGTGTAAATGGGGGGAGGAGTGGCTGGAGAGCAGCTCTGCAGAAAGGGATCTGGCGGTACTGGTCAACAGCAGCTCAATGTGAGTCAGCAGCGTGCCCTGGCAGCCAAGAGGGCAAACTGCATCCTGGGGTTCATCAAACATGGTATAACCAGGTGGTCACAAGAGGTGACTATCCCACTGTATTTAGTGTTGGTGCGATCTCTCCTCAAGTACTGTGTGCAGTTCTGGGCCCCACAATTCAAGAAGGATGTGAAGGCCCTTGAATGTGTCCAGAGGATGGCAACACAGCTGGTGAAAGGGCTGGAAGGCATGTCAGGTGAGGAGCAGCTAAGGACTTTGGGCACGTCTAGTTTGGAGAGAAGGAGGCTGAGAGGCGACCTCATGGCTCTCTGCAGCTTCCTGAGGAAGCGAAATGGTGAGGGAGGTGGCTGAGCTCTTCTCCCTGGGATCCAGTGGTAGGACACATGGGAACGGTTCAGAGCTGCACCAGAGGAGGTTTAGACTGGACTTAGGAATAATTTTTTCACGCGAGGGTGATCAAAGACTGGAACAGGCTCCCTGGAGAGGTAGTCGCTGGCCCATGCCTGCCAGTGTTTAAGAAGCATTTGGACAATGCCCTTAATAATTGGCACCTGATGAGTCTTTTAAAAATATTTACAGCACAAAATCACCAATATTCTCACAGCTCACTGGATTGTGGGTGAAGATGCAATAAAGTAAAAAGGAATGGGTGAGCATCAGCCCTCCTGAGTACGCTTTTCATTTCCGTTCATCTATCAATAATTTCCTAATTCCTGCACCCTCTTTTTGGCTCTGCATTGGGAAACCACAGCATTCCAGGGCCAGTGTAGCAGTGTAGCATCAGACTGGCTCCAAAATGGAAGAAAAACCTTTAGACAACTCCCTCTAGATGCAAATATTTAAAGACCTCAAGGGAAAGTTACAAAAATCTGATCTTCTAGCAAAATTTTCTGTTCAGTAAGTTGTTCAACATCACTGTAATTTGTGTAATCATAAAATATTTCAGAAAGCTAATTTGATATCAGAATATAAAGTGATAAAAAATTTACTGTATCTCTGAACAAGTTGTTAAAATGGTGAATTACTAATAAAATTAAAATAACTACATTTTCAAAACCATAACTGAATTTAAAGAGTTACCCATTACAAATTTTCCTAGCTTTGTTATCCAATAGTTTGGATTTTATGGCTTCTCCTGGTAAACTGAAGGGTCATTCACTGTAAGAAAACTCTTTAATATGTAGACACTTACTGATGATGATGAAGACTCCTCTCAACCTTTTTTAAATAAATCTAGCACACTGAGCTGTATTTCAATAGACAAGTTTTCTAGTCTAAAAACTTTTTGTGGCTCTTTCTAAAATCCTTTCCAATGTCTTAATGTTCCCTTTCAAAGCAGACTTTTTGGTATTATTCTTTATGCATAGTGGCGACTTCATACCATGGCCATATTCTCTGTGGAAATTGTCTATACACCTAAGAAAACTCTTTCCTAGGTACAAAAAAAGCTCATGTTTATTTGATTATTTATGGTGAGCCATTCCAATGTTAATGCACTACATGATACTATCTCTCATCTAGTAATAACAGTCTACATTTTTTCTTTGTACACCGTGTGACCTTGTGTTTGGCAGTGTTGAACCTCATGTTGATCAAATGAGCCAACTTCACTGTATGATTCAGATCACCCTGTTTTATAACTGACCTATGACCATTGTTACTTTTCTCTCCACCAGTTTTTGTATCATCTGCACATTTTACAAGCAATGCTTCCATATTTTATTCCAGTTCATTTACAAAGGTATTGAAGATCAATGGGGCGAGGACAGATTCCTGCATGTCTGAACTAGAAGCAACCCCAACAGGAAGATGACTCTTCATTTACGGGTTATATTTTGTGGTCTATTGGTTAGCCAAATTTTAATCCCTTTAATACAGGTTGCATTGATTTTGTGAGTGCTTCCCCCCCCTCCCACCCCCCATCAGTTTGTGGAGCCAATTCAAACATCACACAGAAGTCTATTCCTCAGCACATTACCATTATTGACTGAGCACAACGTTTTAACATGACATTTTTTCAAAACTATCATATTGGATAATTGGAAGAGTAGTAGGGGAACGTATAACGTGTTTCTCATTCTTACCTAGGTGTCTGCTTGTGGCATTTTTGGATTACTTTGCTGTCAGGTTTTTGCTGGTTGCTCTTTTTGGTTTTGATCCAGTGACCACTGAAACAAAATACATGGCTTACAGGCCTTTTTCTGAAACACTACAGCCATTCTTATTAATTATGCAAAAGGTCTTATTCTTTACTCTATGTATTCCATATCAATATTCCCACACATTTGCTCTGAATCAATATCAATGATAAACAAATAAAATCCTGAATTATTAAGCTTGTGGAGCACACATGGGAAGAAAAAGCAGGAGAACATCTTCTGTATTTTTGAGAAAAGTATCTCTTGACTTTTGTTGTATACGTTTTATAGAATACTAAATAATTCTTCCTACGGTAAGTTACCAAGAAAGCCATGTCCTCAGCTGGCAAATCATCTACATAATCTTTTCAATAATCCTTTTGCTCCATCAGTCTTCCCTACCTACAAATTCTAAATGTTTCCCACTGCACCGTGTCTTCTAGAAGAATCCAAGGTATATGAGATCATCCTATCCAAATCCTTAATTTAGCCAGTTATTGTTACAGTTTTTAACTTTATAAATGTTATGACATTTTAACTTTTTAACCTTCTTAAGATTCTTTCAAGTTTTTAAGTAACTCAAAGATTATTAAGAAACTCAAACTCAAACATACACTCAAAATATTTTGTTATTGATATACCAACCTATTTTTTGTGAATGCAGAAAAGAAATATTTACTAAACACTTACTCTTTCTCAGCCTCATAAGTAATTTCCATGCTTTTCTCTTGTATTATTATCCTTCTCCTTCTATGACTTAATATCTTCTGCCTCACTGGTCATACATTGCCAACTACTTAATTAGTTTTCTATTTAATTTTTTTTTTTTTTTATTTTTTTTTTTTTTTTTTTTTTTTTTTTTGCATTTGCCAGCTTCTGGTTTGTCCTCAGTATTCTTAAGATACCATTCAATTTTTGCAAAAGGAGTTTAAGGAGATCATTTAGAGTATATAAAATTAACTAAATACATGTGTTTGTTTCGAGAAGAGAGCCTTAATCTTGATTCAGTCCAATTGCATTTCCAACTAAGAATGCTAGCAGTGTTGAGAATAAGAGATTTCCATGAAGAACAGTGATATTACTCTACTTTGACTCTCTTCACTGCTGTCCCAAGATTTAAAATTGGTATATCCTAACATAAACTGGAAGATGGATATGTAAATGTTTTTAATTTTTATTATCGCCAGATAATAGGAACATAGCTACTATATTTAGTGAACTATATTTTTACACGTTTCAAGGAGATTACAGCCAAAAATAAACTCTTTGAAGACAAAAATGGGAGCAGCCTAAAGTATTCTCTTTGCTGTAATTTTTTCCTATTTTTTTTTAAGTGTTGAAAATTTTAGGCATGCTTACTTGTCTATGCATATTATTTTCTGTATACAAACAGGAAGCAAGAAGAGTTAAACATTTTTTTATATGTTTATGTTGAAATTCTTTCTATATATATATTTGTGACTTTTTACTAAAAATACTGCGGAGCTTTTGGGGAGGTGGTTTTTATTTTTCTTTTTAGTGCTGTTGTTTTACCAGGTTCATTATATGTGAGATAACTCCATACGTTGTGCAGAAATCCACTGTTTCATTTTTGTTTATGAACCATGAGTTACAATGAATGAAGCACAATTTAATTGTTTCACTAAAAAGGAGATAAAAATTTGAATACATGGAAAACATGGAATTACTCTCTGCAAGGCCTTCACATTTAAGGTAATGACATAATATGAAGTTACAGTATCAAATTTACATTGGAGAAAATGAATAAATCTGCTGATGTCTGTGTAATAGCTCTGAATTACATAAATTCTGAACTATGCCTTCTAATGTACCTACGTAAATTTTATTTGGTGAATGATTTATTCACCAAAAAGTGGGTTGGCTCTGAATTATTCAGAAATCTGGTGAATAATTCTGACTAAGAAATACAAAAATGGTTAATTTTGCATCTGCAGGTCAAAAGATTTTCCTCTTTTCTAGGTTAAGCTTGGGAGGAGGGTAGTCACAAGTTCTGCCTTGGTCATTGGATGACATATTCCTCTGATGGCCTATTAAGTGAGAGGCAAGGACAGTTTTCTGGAAGTCAGAGAAGGTTCAAACCTATCTCAGCCTGTGCCAGGGAAACTCTTTGAAAAAAAGTCTTTTATATCTCAGGAGGCTGTTGCATAGTTGGATAATTGATATTTGAGGTAGGTTTATTGCAACTTTTTCATTGCAAGTGTTCCAGTTTGGGCAAAGAAAAAGCAGCACTTTAAGGTTTATCAGCTGAGGGCCTGGAACTGAAGTGATGTATCTTCCAGGTCGGTATTGTAACTGTTGATATCTGAGTTGCTCTGTGATAGGATTCTCTCAGCATGTCCTTCTGAGGTTGCTCCATAAGCTACTGATGCCTACAGCTAAAAGTCACAAATCTAATCCCAATGTTTCTCTGTGATGTTGTAACAAACCTTTCTTTTTCAAACTGAGGTCTGGTAAATATAGGGGAGATGTGATATTGTATTGTTCTAAGAACAGTTTTCAAGTTGCTGCAAAACAGAGTAACATTGAAAATTCAGGAATTATTTTCTCCCCAGCCTTGGTGGGAAAGGTACTCTGTGAACACAGCAGCCTCTAAAAGCTCCATCTCTCTTTGCAACCAATATCAACATTTCCACTCTATACACATAACATTTCAAATTAATTCAAACCTGGATTTGAAAAAGACCAGAAATAAACCACCAAATTTATGCTAGTAAGTACACGTTAATCAGTTTAGGTGTATAAACTCACCATCAATGAGTCAGAAACACAAGAGGAAAACCCTTTTTTCCTGCTTTTTCTCCAAAGTTCTTTTTTTTTTTTTTTTTTCCCTCAGATACCCAAGATCTGATGGAAATCCAGTTCTCAGAAGTGTCCATGAGTCAAATTAGACTTCACTTATTCCTTGCATATCTCAGTACCCAGCAGGTTTATTATAGATTAAAAGAGTCACTCTTCTCCATGTGGAGTTCACAGTCGGAGCCAGATCACAAGTGCTTTAATTCCTAGGCTCTAGACATGACTTACATAAACGAACACAAATACAGAACTAGACTGCTAACTTACCAGCTATCTTAGAAACATACAAAAGAAAGGAAAGGTGGAAGCAAACAGAAATCCTCCTTATCTGAACTAAATAAATAACTGGAGCTTTTGAAATGTGATGTATACTGGAAGTGGTGGCTACCCAGGGTTTTGCAAGCTATTCTGAAAGTCACCTATTACTCTGTATTTTAATTACAGACTGAGAACAAATAGAGTTCTTCAGTGTCTGCTCTAATGACCAACTCACTTGCTACTTTGTCTGCTAATTATTTTAATAATACCCCAATGTTTTAAATATTTTAGGTTGTTTCTAATTTAGAGAGTGAGTACAATTTAATAATTAATGAAGTATTATAGGTGATAAAAGCACGAGACATTGAAACAACATTCCACTGGCTGAACAATACGTTTTCTTACTGCAAAGGATATTTTCAGATTTGAATATTAATGCCACCTCATCATTTTACTGTTTCTTTCAAATACTTTAATATGTTCAAATTAACAGGAAGAAAATAATTGAAATAATTGTAAAGGATTACATTGGAGAAGCCTAGAAAATACAGTGGAAATACATTGAAAATTTCCAAGAAATCATATCTGATCATTTTGATATGACACTAATTACAGCAACACGATAGTGAATTCAGAATAAAACATTCGTGCTTGGAGACTGAATAAGGAACAACATGTTATAATTTAAAATACCTACTCATATCTCCTTTTGGGTTTGGGTTTTAGAATGCGGCTGGGAGTACTGCTGTCAGAAATGGCAGAAATAGCTCCTGGAAGTCAGAACTGCAATGCACGTATATATGACATTGCAGTAGAGAAACTCTCTGGTTTTGAGTGAGTCACAGTATGCCAGTGACACAATATTCTTTCATGATTGAGATGCTGGTTCTAGATTCAAAATTTAATCAGTTTAAAATTAAAATACGTTTTTCACCAGAATCAAAGCTAGACCATTGTATATTGGAAAGCTTCCAGAAAAACTTCCCATTTCCTTGCATTAGCCCAGTGTAGATAATTTTATTAAATGGTAAGTCAGATGATCTCTTTTATCTTACATTCCCATTGATTAAAGAAGTGAGCACTACTGCGTATCCTCCAGAAGCCTTAGTTATGAAGATTTAAGTATGAAAATTATAGAAGTTCTACTTTTAGTTGAGTAACACTGATGACAAAGGTTGATGTCTGACAATATGACTGTTAAAAATATATATTAATAATGTAGCATTGTGAGTACCTTATTGAAAAGAATTAGCCTTTGAAAGTAAAGAGGATTCCGGTCCCTGCCTCCCTCTACCTCAGAATGAGGTGAGTTAAGGAGGTCTGGTTAAAGTGATGTGAAAAACTGTAACCTTCCTACTTCTCCTATTTGCAACATCATCACAGAAATAAATTCTCATTTTTATTTTGCAAAATTTATATCATGGGTACACTTGTGCAGGAGAAAGAACCTTTATGGAAGTCTTCACTATACTTATATGTCTGTACATGAGAATATAATTATGTCTATGATAGCACACAACGCTTCAGTGACTGTCTTAATCTCTCTAACTACAGATAAATTCCCTTGAAACTTGGAAGGAAAAGCGTAGAGCACTGACTAGGAAACTTTCAACATATACACGAGATCAAAAACTGGCACTGCTTTCAATGGAAGCTGTCATAGTCTCAAAGTTCAGCACATGCTGACATACCAAAGTACATTTTAGCTGCATTCCTTCAAGGGGAAATTCTTCATCTCATGTAAATTGTCTTAGTCATGTTGGAATCAATGGACCAATGACAGTTTAAAATGACCCGGAATCTGTCCTGAACTTCCGAGCTACAAGCCGGCATTCCAGACGCTAGCAACAACATGTAGAAAAGTAATTCACACAAACTACATATCACAGGGAAGTGATTATTACATTCTGTTCAGCTTTTTTTTGGACTACATCAGGAGTATTGCCTTGAAATATAAGAAAAGTGTTGAAAAACTGGAGAGAGTCCAAGGGAGGACAACCAAGATGGTTAGGAAGCTGAAGCACATCACATACAAGAAGAAGGTAAGGGAGTTGTATACATGTGGATCCAAAAAGAGAAAGCTAAGTGGATCAAGTTGCTGTCATCAATTAAGATAATGAAGATGGAGTCAGGCTTTTCTAAGAGGTCTCCAGCAGAAGGGCAAAAGGCAATGGTCACAACTTGCAGCAAGAGAAATTCCAGCCAAACATACAGAAAAGATCTTCACAATGAGGGTGTTAAAACACTCAGGCAGGCTGCCAAGACAAACTGTGGAATCTCCGTTTTTGTATATATTCAAAACTCTCCTGGACAAGGTCTTGAGTAAATTCATCTAACTTTACAGTAACCCTGGTTTGAGGCAGTGATGGGACTAGATGATTACTGGAAGTCCCTTCCAATGTAAATTATTCTATGATGCTACAATTCAATTCATTTTGACATCCATTTAGAATTTAGAAAATATTTTTGCTGTATCAGTGGTACCTCATGGGATATAGATGCTGAATTCTGCAAACTTAATTTTACTTTTTGAAAAAAATTGACAGTACAGTCAAACAAGATATTCTTAAAAACAAGCCTGCATTTTTCTCCTTTTCTTGCAGTAGAATGTTTCTTACCAAAAGAAGTTGAAAAAAAGGAAAAACAATGCTGAGTTTGGTGGGTTTTTTTTGCTTTCTAAATTTTTGGTTGAGTAACACTGTGGGAGGTATTGGATTAATGCTAAGAGTCAGCATAAAAAGATGGAACAGAATGAGGGAAATGAGATTATACTTCCTTCTTTTGGCAAAAGTAATTCCTCTGGTCTCTCTGGTAAACTGCAATGTTAGAAAAGTATTCTTTAAAAACAAAGTGGGAACTAATTTACACCAGGAATACACAAACCAGAAAGACTTGATTTTTATGTTCTCATTCAAAGATGTACAAGTATTTCTTTTATCATGGTGGGTGCCTGTTAAGGCAGAAGAATTTCTAAAGAATGTGATGAGGACTGGGTTCTTTCTTACATCTGGGAGAAATCCAAATTAACTGAACTAGCTTCAGTGAATTTATTCTGGATTTGTAATGGTATAATTAAGAACAGAATCGGATCCCTTGTGTTTCTTATTAGTCAATGAAACTCCATTCCTACTTTTTGTCCAGAAGTGAGAAAAACTTTTCTGAGTAATGTCAAAAAAGTACAGAGCAGCTAGCATCAAACCACCTGAACACACAATTGGAGATGTGGCTTAGCCTCAGAGATCTTTCCCAGGTTTCACAAGGGAAGTATTACTTTTCCTTTACAGTTCATCTGTAAGCTATATGGCACTGCAAAACTGGAGCATCAGAGATCAGGTCAAGCTTACTCAGCAGTCAGATAAATTTTTAAAGGGAAATGTGTACATATGTAGACATATATGGAATCATCACAAGGCAATTCTTTCAAGATTACAGTAAAATTTTAGTGAGAGTATATCAGAAGCCTGGGGTTTTGTTTTCATGGCAACTCTGTGACGCTATTAACGGTCCAGGGATGTAGGTCATTGCTAACTGAAAAATCATACTCCTGGCTTTTCTGAAAACATAATTAAAAAATGGCTAATAATTCATATCAGAAAGTAAATTTCTAGAGTGAACATCTTGTCCATGTTTCTTCCCATTCCCTGAAGAATGAAGGCTCTTTCTTCTATTAAGTTTCTCTGTGTCTTCTTCAGGATTGTTCCTCAAATATCTTATGGAGAAAAGGCAAAAAAGAGGGTGAGCTTTTTTTCCCCACTTGGGAATAAGAATGTGTTATTTTAGAATCAAATTCTGGGACGGGTGCTGTGCACTTTCTGTTACAGAAAGGAGCAGCTTTAACAGTTCTCAAGATAGAAGACCTAGAAGATATGATCTCTCCTAATATTTTCTAACATTTCTAGTCTGACTACCTTTTTCCTGCAGAGACACCAGAGAAGCTTGTGACCTCCACAGAGAAACAGGATAGCTCACACAGGGTCCTCAGAAAGAAGGAACTGTAAAAGATAAGAGACAAGACCTCAAAGTTGAAAAGCCTTATCCTTTCTTTACAACTCATTTTCTGAAGTTCTTAGGCAGCATTGTTAGGAAAAAGGAGGGATGTTTTATCCCTTTCTAGCTCAGCTTTTTTGAGTGGAAGACATCCAGGGAGACCACTAAGTGATAAAACTATCACTGTTAATTCTGATACAGCCACCATTTTACCATTATCTAACCTCAGGGAGGAACAGATCTCTGGCTTCTTTCCAGGAAGACCTCTACTCTTGAGATACGAATAAATTTCAACTGGCAAGGAGTGTGATCCAGACCACAGAGCTGCAGCCAAGCTCCTTGTTCACTGAGTGCCAAACTCTGGACTTGGCCAGAGTATTTAACATTGGAATGAAAACCTGCAGAGCAAAGTGTTTTACAAAGTTAAACAGATCCACACCACTGAAGTCCAGCCATTGCTGTATGGTCCAGTGTTCACAACAGGAAGCAGCACCGCAGGCTGAAGCCAAACTGGAAATGGCATCCAGAAAGTAATGGAGATGGGAACATAATGCTGTTTTCAACACTATGAGAAGAAAAATATTGAACCTTTAACACATTTCTTTAAGGTAAAGGAGTTAAATATTATGAAGAAGGAAAAAAAAACCAACCCAACACCCAAAAAACCACCCCACACTTGTAGGAGGTGGTCCAGATTAATTTCCCTCAGGAAGCATATCAGGAAAAAGTATAGATCTTTTAGGGAACAGAAAAAGGAACTGATTATCAAAGGAAGCTATTTCATAAGAGGCTGAGGAACACAGAGATGAAATGAGAAACTTGTAAAGGTCAAGTGGAATTACTCTGAAAAGTATATCAAATTGGATATGCAGAAATATATCCCTTTGTTATGGTTTCCCTGACTCTTCGTATAGCCCGAACCAAAATGAATATTTCAATTCAGTTTTCTATAAAAATTGCAACAGTGAAGGAAACAAAGGTTAGGACACAGTATGAAGAAAGAAGTTACTCAAACAGAGCTGGAAGTAAAATATTGAAATTACAATAGATTCAAGCTGCATAAATTGTTCTTTTCCATGCCAGAATGCTGAAAGAATGGGCAAATGAAACTGTAATAACCAATATTGCATGTTTAACACAAACCTAATGAGTCCAGGCAATATTCTGTCATGGAAAAACAGCAAATATTCTCCTACTTTCAAAAGGGAGAAATGGTGATCCAGGCAAGTACAGTACCATTAGCCTGATTTCAATGGTCCTTTCTGGCTTGAATGGACCTAAGAACAAATTTTGAAGGAAGGTGTAAAAGTAGAAGTAAAACACTGTTACTTATTAAGACTATAGTGAAGCTTATGACAGACATAAAATTATAAATTTTACATATAAATAAAGTGAAGAAGATGGGTTTCACAGAATAGTTAAGCAGATGACTAGAGTATTAGTGGATAGTTTTTATATATGAAAGAGAGAGAGGGGGAAAAGTGATCTGAAGATCTACTTGAGTTCCTGATCCTACAGAGCAGGATCAATCAGTAAAGTGTGAAAATCTCATTATTGTAACCACAAACAGGAAAATTCTCGGAAATTTCCAAGAGCGAGTTTTGCTAACAAACAGAAATTAAAAATTAAACATTCCTAAAATAAAGTACAGATAAACTACCTGAGGGAGATTTGGCATCCATTGAGATTAGGACAGTTTGAGCATATGCTGCATGGGAAGGAGCTTTGCCAATTAATGCTGGTCACCAAAAGATACTTATTCCACACAGAGCCCTGCATTACCAGTTCCATTGTTAAATCCTGGAGCTAAATAAATGGTGTTCCCTATGAGTCTTTGAATAATCTGGATTGGGATGGTGCTTAGTGGGAATGGACTTCTTTCTTTATGGGCCTTTAAGAGTGACTTGCCAAATGACTGCTGTTTTTCTAACTACTCTGAAATCACCCTTAATACAGGCCAAACTCAGGAAGTCAAAAGAAAACCAAGCAAACAATTAAAAACAAACAAACAAACAAAACACTCCAAAGCCTCATTAGTCAGCTCCAAATACAAATCACAAAGCATAAAGAATAGATGGTCAGAAATATAAGGGAAAATATGCATATACCTGTTTCCTGAAATAAAGCCAAGGGTTTTGTTCACTCTAAAGTAACTAGATGCCACTCCACAGGTTTGTAGCTGATGATCCAGCTCTCAAGCACACCCCAATATCTTTAGTGTTCATTTATGGAGGAGAATTTAGATTTAGGAACTAATTTTCTTTTATACCCTGAGTACTTTGTGGATTATTCAGATTCAAATCTGCCAATCCTCTCAGGTTGCCTTAATCATACCAAATCAAAAGGCAATTTGGACATTTTTTCATTCCTGATGATTGACTGCCCCCACCTTCTCTGGAAATTATAACAGCAGGTAGCTGTTACCACTTGTGTACGTGGTAATCAATGTCTGCTGGCAACTATTCTTGAGCACAGTTAAATCATGACTAAATCATTAACTGAATCCGAGAAATCATTTCCTAGTCAATATGACAGCAGGATCAATTTCCTAAAAATTTCCTAATGCTTTTTCAGCAAAGTCAACTTACTACTTCATACAGATATCCTACTTAATACTCATAGTTAATTTGAATACACAGCTTAAACTCTTTCAAGCAGTTTATTATTCACCAGACCCAAAATGATGAACCACTTGGTAATAACAGTAAGACTGGGGCAAAGATGTTCAGGTCAACTGGACTTTAATCTTGTGTTTTGAGAGATACTATGTAGGAAGGAAAAATAAGTCTTTTGAGCTTGTTGAAAGATATAAAAAGATGGGATCTTAGTTATTATATTATTCATTTCTGAAACTGCAGATGATACTACTCATAAATATGTTGTGACAATATAATTCATATTAGCCAGAAGCACATCCTTCAGATCATATATAGTGCCACAAGAGGCAAATAGACTAGATTATCCTAAAGAACAAACTGATGAAGGACAAATTCTTGGGGAGATGGACCTGAGAATGAGATATTAGACTTTGGCAGTAACCAAAATTTGAAAGTTTATGAGATTTACAATGGTATTATATGAGAATTATTTGAAACATCATTCATTTAAAGTAATTTGAAATACTACCATAATCAAAGAGGTAGTATCAGTCCAAGTCTTATCCAGTACAAGGATCATCAAGGAAGTGATGGAGCAACAACCAACCAGAGCCAACATGGGAGGAACAAGGGGAATTTTGCCTTACAGGAACAAGAGAGATTATTTATATCAGAATAGTTTGGGTTGGAAAGGACCTTTAAAAGTGTTGTGGTTTAACCTAACTGGCAGCTAAACCAACCACACAACCTTTCATTTAGTTCTCCTCTCCCCAGTGGGATGGGAGAGAGAATCAAAAAGGAAAAAACCAAACAAACAAAAAACCAAAAACTTGTGGGTTGAGATAAAGAGAGTATAATAGGACAGAAAAGGAAGATGATAATAATAATAATAGAATATACAAATTATGCACAGTACAATTTCTTACCACTCAAAACTGATGCTCAGCTAGTTTCTGAGCTGTGATCCCACCTCCTGACTAGCTTCCCCTGTTATATACAGAGTGTGACATCATATGGTAGGGAACCATTTGGTCAGTTGGGGTCAGCTGTCCTGTCTGTGTCCCCTCTGAACTTCTTGTGCACCCCCAGCCTACTCACTGGTGGGGTGAGAAGCAGAAAAGGCCTTGGCTCTGTATAAGCACTGCTCAGCAGTAATGAAACCATCTCTGTATTATCAACACTGTTTTCAGTACAAATCCAAAAGACAGCCCCATACTAGCTACCATGAAGAAAATTCTATCCCAGCCAAAACCAGCACAAAAGGTCATCTAGTCCGACCCGCCCTGCAATGCCCAGGGAGATCTTCAACTCGACTGGGTTGTTCAAGGCCCCATCCAACCTGACCTTGAATGTTTCCAGAGATGGGGCATCTACCACCTCTCAGCCTGCTCCAGTGTTTCACCTCTCTCATAGGAAAAAATTTCTTCTATATATCTAGTCTGAATCTAACCTCTCTTAGTTTAAAACCATTACCCTTTGTCCTATCACAACAAGCCCTACTAAAGTCTGTCCCCATCTCTCATATAAGCCCTCTTTAAGTATTGAAAGGCCACAATAAGGTCTTCCTGGAGCCTTCTCTTCTCCAGGCTGAACAACCCCAAGTCTCTCAGCTCTTTGTCACAGGAGAGGTGCTCCATTTCTCTGATCATCTTTACGGCCCTCCTCTGGACTCACTCCAACAGGTTCATGTCTTTACTGCGCTGAGGATCCCAGAGCTGGATGCAGTACTCCAGGTGAGGTCTCACAAGAGCGGAGTAGAAGGACAGAATCACCTCCCTTGACCTGCTGACCTTGCTTCTTTTGATTCAACCCAGGATACAGTTGGCTTTCTGGGCTGCAAGCGCACATCACCGGCTCATGTGCAGGTTTTCATCCAACAGTATCCCCAAGTCCTTCTCTGCTCTCAATCCCTTCATGCCCCAGCCTTTATTAATATAGGAGATTGCCCCCACCCAGGAGCAGGACCCTGCACTTGGCCTTGTTGAATTTTATGAGGTTCACATGGGCCCACTTCTCAAGATTGTCCAGGTCCCTCTGGACAGCATCCCATCCCTTCAGTGTGTCAACCACACCACACAGCTTGGTGTTTTCACATCCCTGCTAGTCCTTGCCCAGCTTTATATAACAAATGTTTGCTTTGAAGCTCAACAAAGAAGGATGGACATTACTCGATTACATTCAATCAAACTTGGCCATATGTTCAACCAAATTTGCCATGTATTTCCAACATGCCACAAGACGCACTCATGGAGCTCCATATGAAGGAACAAAAAGTAAATGCAAGACCAATCCTTTTGGCTGGAAAGGACAGAAATCAATTAACTAGTTCAGGGAAGAGACAATCAGCTCTGCCAACAGTCATGTCACCAATTTGTCTCCTTTGTCAAACAACTTCTCTTGTAGTCACCTTGGCAGAAAGCAACCTTTTTTTCAAAGGGTATGGCAGTTGATAAGCATGTGGCAAACTTCTTCAGTGAAACAAAATAAAGGCAAAGTTTGCACACACAGGGACACCAACACCACCAAATCCTCTGGCACTCTCCAAGGGTGAAAAAAAGAGTACATTCATATTACTTTGCATATTGAGTAAGTCACCAATGATCCTTTCAAACATCACAAAAGGCAAGTGCATAGGTGCTCCCTGTGGAGCTCACAATTTAAAATATTTGAAAGAGAAAGTATGTGGCCCTGGTAGGTTTCCCTGTGTCTTATCTTTATCTTAGGTACTTACAGCTACCAAGAAATTGCTTTAAGTTTCAAGAATTTGATATTGTGATAGACAGATCTTCAGCTCCTGCAAGACAGTGTGCAACCTTTTCAACCAGCTTACAGTAAAATATCAAACCTGCACCTCTGCATTAGAAACTCCAAAAATTTTGTAATTTGTAATTCCTTTCAAGCACTTTTTAAAGGATTGGAGGGAGAAAGACTTTGGAGAAGACCATGGGGGGCAGAACTGTAATAATAAAAATATGAAAATAGAAAAGAATAGGAAAATAGAAAAGAATTTTTCCAAAGGGAATCTTGTGGCTTTTGGCACTGCTAATAATTTGTGTGGAAAAATAACATTTTCATGTGTGTTTAATCCTATGCCAAGGCAGCTGCTGGTGCAGTAGCTATCTGCAACAAATTAGAGGGCAGTTAAAGTGAGATTTTCCACAATCAAGAACAAAGCAGGACCAGTTAGTATGAGGACAGCTTGTTCTTGTTGCTAATGTGTTTAAAAACTTGCTGCACATAATTTGAAACAGCTTTTGTATGTGGATGCCGGCTCTGATTTCCGAGGTCTAGTGCTAAATCAAAACCAAATGGAGAGAGTTGAGTAAGAAAATGACAAATTATACACTGACGTCTCCTGCTCTGGCTANCCTTTTTTTTTTTCTTCCTCTTTGCTATTGATTTAAAAGTTAATTTCCCTCAATATTAAAATATTTAATGGATGACAGCTGTCTGAAATCTCGAGCTTGCAGCCAGCTATCTGCTGAAGAAAAGCTCTCAATAACTATGATGGCAGATATAACACACTTACAAATTATTTAAAGATGTATTACCTTTACTATTAAGGAAGTAGATGTTAAGAAGATTCAGTGCCTTTTTAATGGCTGAGCTGAATTCAAGATCTTTATTTGATGTAACTTTTTATTTCACCGCAAGGTGAAATACATTGGCTGATCTCCTTGGAATCTGAACATCTTGTCAAGTATCAAACTAAAACTGTCATTTGAAAATCCAATTGTATTTCAAAAATTATACCTAGAGAAAAGAATACAAATAATTATATTTTTCTTGGGTTTTTTCTTGATGTCTCATAAGCACCATGTGGCATGTGATATGTGTTCTTAGAGAGGTGATAAATCTAGGTTTCTTAAAGCCAAAGCAGAAAGATTTCAGCTAGGCTTTGAGTTTGTTGAAGTCCTGAATTGCAATGGAAATAATAGCTAGGTAATGTGAAGACAAATAAAAAGAAAATTGTATTAAAATAATTACAATACAGTTTTGGAAGCCAGAATATGTTGGAAACCTTTCTGAATCTTTGGCCTCAGGGAAAAGGCAGCATTTGACTGATAATTGTTTTTCAATATATTTATATAATGTAGCTTATGTGATACCTAGCTGTGTGGTAAATTTGATGGGGAAATATTACTGCTGAGTACTATCTTTCTTTGTGCTTTCTGAAATGAAAAAAAGTGCTAACATGAGTATCATTTTTGTTAAAAGATAATTGACTTTTTTACAAAATTGACTGAAGGTTGATTTGAGTTTTAGAGAAATATATAGAAAAATACAGGAATTTTTTTAGTTCAGATGTGCCGTGTAATCAAGAAATCAATTAAAAATAAAAGAGACCAATATTAATACCACCAGACCTAGCTGTACACCTATATAAAGAAGCCTCGGTTGCACTCTAGTTTTGACACTGAAATTGTCAGTCTGTTCTTAGATACATGAAGCTTCCCAATGAAACCTGTATCGATTTTTCTTCACCACTTTGAGTCAGATATGCTCTGCTAACTACATTGTGAAGTAAGTGATTAGCCTAGAAGCGTAGCAACACCAGAAGGTAACCACTGTCCCAATATGACCTAATCATACACTACTTCCATCTCCTTCAATCAGAAATGAGCATCTGAGTGTCACAGAACATGGATGGCACAAAAGGGAGCCCTGAAGAAAGGGGAAGCAGGTGAGTGAGTGAAATCATGTAAAGGAACAATGAATAACCAAAGCAAAAGGTAGGATAAAATGACAGAGGATAAAATGAAATAGTAAACACAGAATGCAAGAAAGTAACTATGGTTTAGCAAACTCTTTGCAAGTCAAGTCAAATTCCAAGTCAAAGACAGAGTGAAAACATTGCCTGTGGGAAGATATGTAAAAAGGATATAGTAGACCACATGCTAGGTTACAATTGACAACAGAATTTAAGCTCCTGAACCCATAAGAGACAATTTTCAATGTAAATCTGATAACTATTTTGTTGCCTCCATCTGTATTTACACGCTTATTTAAGAACCCACTTTTGACATAATATGTGCGTATGTTTAGATCTTCTACTGGATGTTAATTTTTGTACATATTTAAAGGACAGGCATATTTGCATACATTTAAAGGTATGTCCTGTAAGGAGTTACTTTGTCAAGCGTGCTACTTTTACTTCTTTGTAGTATGGTCATGCATTTATTCATTACAGACTGTATAATTTTGATTTTAAAGGACACATGGACACTTTCTTCCTTCTCACCTGTTTACAAAGCCTTTCATACTTACAGTCAACTCTCTAACCCAAGAACAACGTTTCCAGAGGAGTGTGCTCATGCTTGTGCAATACATTGTTCCATTCTGTTTAAATATGATTTAAATATGTTTGTGAAAACAAAGAAAAGAAACAGAAGAAAATAAAGAAAACAAAGATCCTGCTGTAATGCCTGTACAACCAAGAGCAGGGTTTGATCAGAATTTACTACCTTTTTCCTTTATATTTGCATCAGCTGGAAGTTGTCTATAACATCAAAAGATGATGAACTATGAAAGAAGAAATATCATATTAAAAAATCACTTCATCATATCACAGGGCATGAGAAAAAGCTTGTTAGTAATGTCATATTTGCATTCAGGTTAGAAAAAACAGTATGCTCAATACAAAAATTGCTTTTAATAATGACATTCAATTCTATGGCCCTTGATATAAGACAAAGGTTGCTGAGAGAGTACATTTTCAACAGAATCTAGTATAATGCAGACTTGGAGGAAAGCTGAACATATGCACAGTGCTGTGTTAGTCAATGGGCCTAACAAATTAATAAATAACCATGCAGAAAGTGATACTTTGGGGAGTGATGTTACAGTGGCAGGCAGTCCCTATCTTATAACATATAAATTTGTTCTTGCAGAGTTTTGAAGAAATGGGCCAAAGCCTGAGTTGCTATAAATCGAGGGAATTACACTGGCTTCCATGCAACTGCATCAATTCATGTCAACTGAGAATTTAGCTGTAGTGTACCCACGAGACTACAGAAACAGCCCTCCTATTCAGAAAAATTCAGAAACTGCTAAAATATTTTAACTCTGTACTACTAGAGATAAGACCTAGTTCTACTTACCTCTAAGAACCAGGCCTATACTATTCTAAATCAAAAAAATTTGTGAGGAGTTAGTGGGATCAGGCTGCAATACTTCCATGAATATGTAACGTAAACATTAAAATCATAGGCATATCAGGTTATTGGAATTTCTGAAAGGACTATTTCAATTTAACAGGGATTGTTGTCATGTTTGCCTTCCCTCTTCTGCTGTTGAAGTTCATAAAAGCAAATAAGCCCAAGCTCAAACTCTCTGAAATAAGATAAATGTCATACTATGTATTTTTGCAATATTATGTATTTTTGCCAAATATACACTTGATCCTTTTCCTTTGAAGTTGATATCATTACACAGTGACTAAACCTGTCCTATTTTTATTTTAAGAGTTTAGACCTTGTTTTCTAGACTATCAGATTAGAACTTGCTACTTAAGTAAAACAGAAATAAATTACAGAAGTATTTCTTGAACTTCCAGGTAAAGCTTGGTTTCTTTTTAATGCCAGTTGCATGACTAGATGCAGCCATCAGCTGTTTTGTATTCTACATGACTATTTGCATAAATGACTCAATAGGAAAGATAGAGATATGCAAAATCTTTTCCCTCTTGTTATTCCAGCTCTGACGGCTTCATCAACAACATCAAATTACTTCCAAAAAAATGCTCGGTCTCTTCAAAATGTGGATAGATATTCCTTTCCCAGACTAATTTAAAGGTCCTACAACACCAGATACAAAAAAATATTACCATTTTTGATTACCAAAGTTTACAACATTTTTGATGATATGCCTCACAAGCTGTTCACAAATCTGTTTCTGTAAGGCTTTCTCTACATTGATTAATGGAGCAGGCTGAGTTCCCTCATATATAGCAAAGTATTTCTACCATAGAAATATTATCAAGTCATGCTGGAGTACTTGGCTTCATGAAAGAAATGTTAGACTTAATCACAGAAGAAGTCTCTATTTCCAAATGTTTTGGGGCCAGACTGAGAAAGGAAGGCGTAAAGTTTTGAAACTATCCTTTAGCAAGATGAAAAGAAGACAGAACTTCAAGTGCAGATGCAGTTCCAAAGAAACCAGCAGGACTGTTCAAGTGCTGAACCTGGATCTGATTATCTTGCTGAATCCAGGCTTGAATATGGATGGGAGATCTGCCCCAGGAGAATAACATGAAATGAAAAACTCTACCATATAAATCCTTCTTCCAACTTCATGTCTTACTGCTTATTAGCTTCCAAGTCGATGAACAAGCCTCCCGCTATTTCTGCCTCCTACTCTGTTGCTACGTTGCTGTTTGCTGTCCCCCCTGTATTTGAGTAGCTTCAATTTCCTCTTTTCATGTAGGAACATTTATTTTATGCATTTAAAAATATACCCCTTGAGAATAACCTCATGGATAGTTTACAAAAAGCAGAGTGAAGAAAGAGACAAATGTGGCTTTAATTAGTGATTTAAAGCATAGTAATTAATATGTGTAAAAATACAGGATAGCTGATCTCTGAAGAGGCTGGTCTTTGAAATTAGCAGCACGGTTGTCACTGAGAGCTTTTTGCTATAAAAGAAGGGCAGATGCTTATGAGGGTTTCAGAAAATGAGTGCCAGGGCACTACAGGATGCCAGACAGTGTTATTCTCAGTATTTTCAGGCAAGAAAGTTAAAACAAATCTACTCTACTCATCTAAACCTTCTTACTGCTTTTTGGGTTAAAAATATCATCAGATCAGCTGAGGATGTTCCCCTTATAGGCTTATACCATGATAGCATTCTACGCTTCTTGGCAAAGCCGTAAGTCAAATGGATGGAGCTCCTCAGGTGCCTCTAAAATGTTATGTGCTCTCCTCTAAAAAAAATACAAATATACTGAATTTTGTTGCTTGGGCATCTCCAGAGAGATGTCCATATGACTGAAAAGTGACCCTACTGAAGCACTGCCGGGTACATACTTAAAATACTGACAGTAGAAATTGGTGCTCACTTTTTATGGGTGACATTTTTCAAGTTTAATAAGGAGGAAGAATAAGTATAGTATTTCTGGTGGTAAGAAACTTCCCCCACACACCCTCCCCTCCTCCCCCCGCAACTGGAATCTTTTGAGTGTGGGGGAAAAAAAAAAGACTCTTAAAATAACAGCTTTTTAAACTTTTGACATGTCTAACAAAAAAGAAAATTTAAAGGTTCCATTTTATGCTACTGCCTGCTGCTTAACTAGAGTCGTAAGGTCACTCTGTAACACACTTCTTTTGTGCACATCTATGTAGTGATGAAGAAAGGGAAAGCTGCCAATTTTCTAACTAGGCATTAAGCTTTCTCTTCCCTTCTGCCCCACCCGTTCGCTTCCTCCCTCCCAACCCTCAACTCACAGCCTGGATTTTCAGCATCGCTGCTTTAAAGCCTGAAAGGATTTTGCTTAGAAATGTTCTTGACCCTAAAAAGAGATTTTTCTCCATTGTCTCATCCGTTCTCCTTACCCAAAGATAATATTGATATTACTGTATTCTAAGGCAGATTTCCTAAAACACTGAGGCCTAAAATGGCACTGTAAAGTACCTAGGGTAAAACCTTTTTTTTTTGTAATTGTGATAACACTTTTTAATATCTTTGATTTGCACAGTATGTACATATAACGCGGGTTTGGGATATTATAAGAAGAATATACACATTTCTTTTGTTTTCTTTCTTCCTCAAGTGAAAAATGCACTCAATAAAAAATCTGAAATAGGATGTAAAATTTTGGAAATACTCAAAATTTATTTCCACTTCACTTTTAGATTTCCATTATCTCACTAACTTAAAATGCTTATACAAGCATTTAGGCTGAATTCAGTAATGTAGTATGAATGGACATTGAGTAGGTGGAGTCACAATTTCAAAACCCTGCTATATGATGAACAGATTTAACTACTTACTGCTCTTTCCTAGAAAAACCCTGCTATAATAACATCTCTTTTCCATTCTTTTTCTAGCTATGCCTATTAAAATTTAAATTAAAAAGGCAAATGCCTTGCTGATAAAATCAATAAAAATATGTTTTGTTGTTTTTATGCAAAATCCACTTTAAAAATACTTGGGTGCTTTTAGAAAATAAATTATCATCTCCACATGGTGAACAATCCAGTCTTTCTTACAGTTTCTGCAAACAGCATTTTGTATCAATGACCAAGATGGATTTAGAAATACTGGTATAACACAATCCTGCCCAAGAACAGAGATATGTTTCTGCAAAGAGGTATAACTGGACATAATATCTGTTTTGTCTGATCATAACAACTTGATTTTTAATCAGTCATTTTGCAGTTATGATTTTGGATATGGCTAATAATATGTTATCATCTCAGAGACAAAATAAAAATTCTGTATTAAGAACAGTTCCAATCAGCAAAATTAGACTTGCCAACAGCTGTTTTCTGTTATGTACTGATGTATTCTTTAGCTGAAAATTATATTGATCACAAGGATGTGGTTAACCATTTCCTCAAATGAAGGCTGCCTGGCACCCTAAATGAGCTGCTTGAGTATGAATGGGGTCTTAGGAGGTTTCTCATCAAACTTTAGATGAACAAGATAAAATAAGGGAACCAGAAGCACCAGTGAGAGGCAAATACACCTTCTTCATGAAGGAAATGTGACTGAAACCTTTCAGTCCTTAAGATTTCTCTGACACAACCTCTTAAGTACTTCCCCTATGTCTTGTCCCGCTGTTGGAGCTCTTCCTGTAGCTACTCTTGAACCCCAGCTGGATGTTTTTCAAAGATCAAGCTGAAGAGACAACCATTTCAGTGCAGAGCAGAGACACGATGCTCAGAGATCAGTATGTGAGTCAGTCAGTGTATTCTACTGCATATTACTGCACAGTAAATTAAGTCTGTTTCTATGCTGATGTTCTTGCCTTATGGAAAATCATGTGTTTTCATTTTTTTTAAGTCCCAGCAACAATAAGAACCCAAATCACTCAACTCAGCCCATGAAAAAGAACTTTCTTTTTTTTTTTTTCCCTTGGTAAGGAGGCATCACTTCACACCATCTGTTAACAGATAATAATGTTTTGCAACAGGTTTTTTAAAACACTTAAGAAGACATGACAGGTGCTTGTCCTTTTCTACAAGGAAAAGCTTCACTGAAGTGTCCTGCTTGTTGTGAAATGGCAAATTGTGTAATTTAGTCTCTAAATTTCCTTAATCTTTAAAATATAATTCCAGTCCAGTTTTCAGTGAATGTTTTTTGTATATGTCAAATGCTACCAAAATAGTAGAACATACACAGAGAATTTACAAAAGACACAGTAAGAGACAGTTGTCTTACAGAAGTGTCTGGAATGTCCAAATGATTAGTTGGTGAACAGCTAACAACTTACTATTGGAATCAAACATGTTTAGATGCACGCTGTCCTCAAATTTCTTTTTATTCTAGTTACTACACTTTGAAAAAAAGAAATTAACCTAATTAGAAGAAGAGCAATCACTAAGCCCTTTTATTAAAAATAGCTTGCCCATAAAACCAAGATTTGCATGACAATTTAGCCAGTCCTTCATTTAGGATAGTCAAAGTTTTCCAATGCTGTTCAGCAGCATCCCAATTTGACTTCTTCATTCTTGTTTTAAATTAACATTACAGTTCTGTTGAGCACCAGCAGGGTTTGAAGTTGCAACACCATCTGTGGCACTTGCTCTTTCTCATGGATGAAGTTAAAGTATCAATATATTCTCAGCATTCACATTTGTTTCTCAGTCACTTAAAAACATTGCAGCTGCACTGAAAATTAATTCTGCACGACACACTAAGACGGCAACTGAACTACTTGTAAAATTAGTCAAAGCACGGTGAAAACTTCCTGATATTAGTATGTGTGGGAGCTTTTACATGTGCTTAAAGCTTTGTCTGACATTTATTGAGACCACCTCACCAGGAGAGTAACTAGCCCTACTAGTCTAGTACCTATTCTGCCAGACTCCAGTGATGGAAAGAATGAAACAATTAGGTGGTCCAAGGCAAGAGAAGTGAACACTAATGAAAAACAGTAGCTCGGCTGACATTAGATGGAACTAGAACTGTTGGTTCTTCCTAATCTCTTGATTACAAATCTAAGGTCTGGATCTTGTCAGTGTGCCCACTGACTTCATGGATGTAGGATCAGGCCTCACTTTCCCAAGATCTCAGATTTGCACACTAACAGCATTTTACAGGGCATGTTGCCTTGTGGAGGTATTGTTCAAAAACCAGAAGAGAAGGTTGTACAACCTGAAGCTGATTGGACACGTAATGCACTGGAATGAGGAAAATCAGATTTTCTTCACAGATACCAGTCCTGATAGGCATCATCACCACTGAAAGAGAGCTACAACATACAGAGTATTTTGTAAAGGATTGGTTCCATATTCTTTCCACATACTGTGCTAGCCTCTCTTCCTATACCCCCAGAAATAAATGTGTAATCTCAAAGTTTTCAGAGTGCTTACAAGGGATACTCGTGAAGTATTATTTCAGTGTCAAAAGAGATCTGATTTTCACTGATGAGAAACTGACTTCTTAAGGCAGTGCCATCTAGCAAAAGTATATTAAATGTTTCTGTTGCTCACAGCTTGTGCAATGGCTTTTCTTCAGTTTTTTTTTTTTTCACCCAGCCTGGAATACTTGGTCTGTGGTCACACGGGATCTTTGCACTTATATCAGATTTTCAAAGAGTGAAAACTGGAAATTCAAGCTGGCACTTGGTAAAGGCTATGTGTAGGTATGTATTTATTTCCCTGTTCCAACAGATCTCAAATGGAGTGTTTACACAGAATGTTTAAAATATGTGCAACTAGCCAAAGCCTGCACAAGAAGACATTTAATGCTTTTGAAAGAAAATTTCATTCCTGCAGGTTTATAATGAATGCAAACATACTGATCCTGTGAATAGGCCATCTCAGATGGCTCCTGCAACACTGAATTCATTGTTACTGTAATGAAGACTACAGAACAGGATTCAGAGAGATAAGCTGCATATCGATTTTTTACTAATGGCTTGATAACACTTTGGCCACTGTGTGATCTTTGAGAAAGTCAGAGATGGAAAATTACAGCTTGTATTACAAAATCACTGTTGGTGGCTGAGACCAAAGTATTTTGGAAAGAGACCAAGTGACAATGAACCAGGAGACCCAGTGCATTCAGGCTTTTTCTCACTCACCTACATAGCTGCTGCCTGTATGACCGTGAACATTCATTCATAACGACTCCTTCGTTAAACTCAGTGTAACATCGTCCAGGTGTCAAAGAGGCAGTAGTAGATGTTATATAAAGCTGTAGTGGCTATACGTTGTTTGAACCCCCCATTGAGCACCAGAGTGCAGTACAAGTATAACCACAAAACCACACTGTAGTTACAGCAACTGCTGTGATAATCTTCTGAGGGGTGGAATGAATGTGGTGCTATTCTGCTATTCGCTCCAAGGTCTCCCTCAATGATAATGGTTTGATTTTGCTTGGTTTGGCTGGCGTGGCTGTTAAACTCATGCTGGCAAAGTCAATTTGACTCTGTGAGACATCCAATTCCTAAGTCTCTGCTCTCCCTCGGTCCCAGTAACACTGCCATCATTCAATATTCATTCACACAACATATTCTCAGGAAAAAAAAAAAAAACCAAACCAAAAACAACAAAAGCACAGAAACACCTTGATAATTTTAAACTCATTGTCTGATTAATGTGTTCTCCTAGAGAAACAGTAAAATAATTAAAATATTGTTAGTAAAATTGGCTTCCAAAACAATCCGAATAATAAAATGTTAGCTTGTCTTAAATATAATTAACACATCATTTAGATTAAACCAGATATTGCACATTAATTAAATTGAAGTTAATTATTCAAACAGATTTATGGAGCATTAGCAGATATCTACATATAAAGCATCTCTCAAAAATATCTTTACCTTTACTAAATACATTGTAAATATGTATCACTTAGAGGCATCTTCTAGCTTTTCTGCTCAATTGACTGCCGTCCCCTCTAGGAACCAGAAGCAGCCAAAAATATCTTATTTTTATAGGTCATTTTATTTAATGTGGTCTAGCAGACAAACCAATGGGACTCTGTGCCTTTTCCTACTTGGTTTCCTTGGTTTACTTGCCTTTACTTGTTCTTTACTTGCCTAGAATGGAGGTTATGATACTTCTTGATGTAAAACACCCTGAAGGCTAAAGATAACAAAATGTTAAATAAAAACTAAGTATTATTTTTACAATGCATGCAGAAGAAGGGGTATTACAGTACCAACAGTACCAACTGTCACAAGCACAATTGTGTTCAGTATCCCATATATATATTGAAGTACAGATCATATTGTATATAAAAATACTAAGGATGTGAGAAAGGAATAATGTTATCCTCATTTTATGCATAGAGCTAAAGTTTCAAGAAAATATTCAGGCAAGGTCTACTTCATACTTGGCAAAAAAATCCCACAACCACAGCCAACATTTTCTCCTAAAACACGGGAGGAGCAAGGGCACCATGATTGGACCTGTGTCCCCAGAGGCAGGCAGTTCTCTGCTTTGAGTCTCAGGAGCCATATCTTTACCTTTTGCCATCTAGAAAGCCACAGACTACCTCAATGGTAGTGCTCATCCTGCCAGTTGAAGCTACCCCATTGTATGCAAGCTCCAGAGATACTGAGGCTGAGTTATCGCCGAAGAAGTCAACTGATTCTAGCACAGAGAGTGTGGCACACAGGTTGGAGGGAGGTAACCTTGAGTTTCACATGTTTCTCTCAGAGTTTTTGCCAACACGCTGGGTTTTAGTCATTGTTAATTGGAAAGCTTTTCCATGTAGTTCATCAGATGGTGACGTTACTAATCAGTGGCATTTGAAATGAGGGCAGATGAAGACAACAGTAATCTGTGTGCTGTTGCTGCTCTCTGAAGCCAGATTATGCCTAATTTTTCTAAAAGTAACTGCAACTCCCTAAAATATATGTTAAGAGAACAATATTTAATTTTTGCAAAATAGCCATCTATTTTGTTTTCACCTTTTTTTGGAATTGTAATACATTTACAGGATCAAAATTATTAATTTTAATTGCTTTATTGGCTTTCTCAGGCAAAATGGAATAAACAGAAACAATGGAATTTCCTAGCCCATCAGCTAGGGTCCTGAAAATGGCACAAGTAAATCAAGCAGTCACTTCCAAAAGCTTTCATTTGAAATAAATAAAAAAACATCTTGCCAAGTTCTCACATGATTCTTTCCAGTCATCAGAAGAAAGAGCTGTGTATTTGGTGGCTATTTCCTGTGTGCACATAGAGGAAAGACAAATCTGCATTAAAACGTATCAAATCTTTTGCTGTCATTCTGTCAACTGCTCTCCATGCTTGACATCCTCATGAGACTACATCTGTAGGCTCTACACCAATGTCATTTTAAAAAATACATTACTTTCCACTATTGTCTGTTATTTCAGCTGTTTTTATAATGATCAGTTTAGTTTCTTATGTAATATTTCCTGTCAACTTTCTTTCCATCTCCAGAGAGGTGTAGGTGTTAAGATTTCTCTTGCCTTTTTTTACGTTTTTCTCTCTTTAGTTGAAGCAGATTAATATTCATTACAAAAAATAAAGTACCTAAAATGAGCTGGTAGAAACTGTGGATTTGTGTACTGTGGGAACACTCAGAACTAAACCAAGTGATTCCATCAGAGAAATATTAAGAAAAGAACTCAGAGAAATTTTTGGTTTTAATTTCCCCAGTCAGCCAACTCCTTCTGATCCATTCCTAGATCACACCATGAGTTTTACCTGGGGAACAAGGAAGTAGCATTAGCCAAAAGCACAAGAGAGATCCCTCTTCCCTCTACACGCTTCTTCCTCTTTTGTCGTGGAGCAGGCATCTTGCAAATGTAGCTTTTAGCTGCAGATGAGGGAACCTACACACCACCTTGACAGTCCCGCAAGGCTCACGGCTTCCAGGGCACCTTTGGGTCCTGGAGCCTTAACAGATTGGGAGTGTTGTCTTAGGGCTGTGATGAAATAAGACGGATGAACAATTGGCTGAAAGCTCAGGATTAAAGAGTTCTAGTAAATGGGTTAACATCTGGTAACACACCAGTGGTGTTCCCCAGGGCTCAATTTGAGGGCCGGTTGTCTTCAATGTTTTTATCAATGAGTTGGACACAGGAGTTGAATGCACACAAACTAAGTTTACTGATGATACTAAATTAGGAGGAACCGTTGATTCTAGAGAGGCCTTACAGAGAGACCTTGATAGATTAGAGCACTGGGTAATCACCAACCGTATGAAATTTAACAAGGACAAATGCTGGATTCTGCACCTGGGACAGTGTAATCCTAGATGTATGTATAGGCTGGAGACAAGAGGTTGGAGTGCAGCCCTGAAGAAAAAGATCTGAGGGCTTTGATTGATGGTAAGCTCAATACAAGTCAACAATGTGCTCTGGTGGCCAAAAGAGCCAACCATAGCCTAGGGGTGCATTAAGAACAGTATAGCTAGATGGTCAAAAGAAGTGATTGTTTCATTTATACTCAGTATTGGTGCAGCCTCACCTTGAGTGCTGTATACAGTTTTGGGCTCCACCATATAAGAATAATATAAAAGTATTGGGATGTGTCCAAAGGAGGACAACAAAGATGGTGAGAGGAGGAGTGGCTGAGGATACTAGGCTTGCTCAGTTAAGAGAAAAGGAGAATGAGGGGTGACCTTATTGCTGTCTACAACTTCCGTATGAAGGGGAGTGGAGTGGGATATTCTGATCTCCTTTCTGTTGTCCGATGATAGGATATTACGAAATGGCTTAAAGCTCATCAGGGGAAGTTCAGTTTGGATATTAGGAAAAGGTTTTTCACTGAGAGGGTGGTCAAGCCCTGGAACAAACTCCCCAGGTAAGTGGTCATGGCCTCAAGCCTGTGGGTGTTCAGGAAGAGCTTGGACAATGCTCTTAGATACATAGTTTACCTTTTAGGTTGCCCTGTGTGGAGTCAGGACTTGAACTCGATGATCCATGTGGGTCTCTTCCAACTGAGGGTATTGTATGACTCTATGATTTTGTGATACCAGCAGGAGAAATTCTGTCAGCTGGCAGGACATAAACTGAGGTTCCAACAGGACCTTGCCCTGTTAGTGCAGTCAGATTGGAGAAAGGTTTGATGGTGATAGAATGACAAGTTATTGACACTGCAAGCCACTGGAATATCCCCAGCAACATGACAAGCTACATCTGCTTTCAATCTTTCACTTCATTACCTTGTGTAAGTAGTTTTTGTACTACCATCATCACAGGAATATATATATATATATATATATATATATATATATATACATGTGTGTATGTATTAATTACATTAAACTAGATTTATTATCTTAAGAGCAATATCACCTTATTCATACTCTCATATGGAAAAAGATATGCAGGGATAAAATACCTCTCAGTAGCAGTTATAGATGGAGGGGTGGCATGGCTTGTGTTTCACTTTTGCCCCAAGAAAGAGACCTAAGATGCTGACATGGTTTTTTTTTTTTACCCCTTCTGATATAGCCGCTCTGCTTATCTGCACAATAGGGAGCTTTCTCTTTATGTTTGGGGTTTTTTTCTTTTTATTTTGTTTTCTAGTCTATTTTGTAGCCCTTGTCATTGAACTCCTTTATTGACACTTACAGGTTTCAAGTTGTGTCTCTGAACTATATGAGTCCCAACTGTAAATAAAAACATAGTTCATTTGTTTTCTATGAGGCTCATTGAAGCTGATGGGACTTTTTACAGTGAGTTCAGCGGGAGCTGGAATAGGCCCCATTTGTACTGAGTTAGTTTTCCCTGTAGTCCAGTTTCTAGTAACATTTGTGAAAAAATGCTTCATGGAAAAAATGATGGCATAATAATGCAATTTGCCACACATTTATTATATCCAATAGAACAACCATGTAGTTGCAACATTATTACCGTGAAATGCTTTTATTTCACAGTAACTGTAAAGTAACCTTATGTTCCCTGTACAACCCCTTTCTTACGCACAGACTCATATGATAGCATAAGTGAAATCTTATTTTCAGACATGTGCATTCCCTCCTTTGTAGACTGGAATAGCAGAATGTCTAATAAAGAATGTCCCTTTTTTATGTGAAAGAGGTCACATCTTACAAGCACATTCTCTCTCTGGCCAAATTACCTGGACATTTTTGCCATCCCTTAGTCAGGGTTCCATTCAATCTCTTTTTCTGTAGATATGTTAGAGGTTCACAATTTCCTTTAGATGTCACTTCTGCAATTACAAAAGGATCGTGATTCTTAAGGAAAATTATGTCCTCCACCTCATGATTTCGCACATTTCTTTCTGGTTTCAAAGGCTATAGAATGTAGTAGCAACAGAGTCAAGTGGACTGAAAATGCAGTATTAGAGAATGATAACATTTCTATACAGTTTCAACATTCTACAAAATTTAAAAAGGAACATCTTGCCTTTAAAAGTCTAGCTTAGGTAGTACTTATGTCTATACAATTTTCTTAGAACAGCTATGGATCACAAGCAGTCCCATTTACATATTACATTTTATATTGTAATCATGCTAAATTTCACAGTTTATGTTAGCTTTCTCTAGGAATCTTTTATATATTATAAACATATTTCTCATGTATGTTAATGCTTATGTTGAAACTTATTCTTATTCCTTTCTTGGGAGCATGATTTTTTATTAGTTTTTGCTAGTTTGCAATAGAAACTCAGTCCATGAGGTAATTATTTATGTTTACTTTTAATGCCTTAGATATTTATTTTTAAAATCTGTATATTGTTATTGTTCTATACCATCAACAGCTTATGAGGAAAATTAAAAAATAAGACATTATTTTACTATTTTATAATAACCTACTTCTTTTGTATTTTATTTCTCTAGAAGGGGAGGACTAGGGGGTAGAATATACCTCCAGTTCCAACCTGGGCCATAGCCTACTGGTTTGACTACTCTGCCAGGGTATGAAAATGCTGATTTGGACCCCTGGAAAAGTGAAGGTTGGCAGAGGCTCTGGATCAGTGTTATAATCATTCATTAATGAATCAAAAACATGAACCAAGTCTAGTAATTCCTTCTTTTCCTTCGACAGACTCATTTTAAAGCAGCCACAACTACACATAGGAAAAGCATGGGGGAGCCGGGGCTCTGCTATGGAGGTTTACGTTGGAGAGTGAGACAGCACAGTTGCAGAAGCAGGACTTCAGACACGGAAAGATCAGACAAAGCGGTAGTGCTCCATTTAGGCTGTTTCAAAGTTAGGCCACCACAGAACAACAATTTTTACATGGCTGTTTTGAGCTTGGGTTACAGAATTTGGATTAAGCTGGCCTTATGATTTATACATCTAGATAGTTTTTTATGAACTTGCCCTGTCAGTTACTAAACATAAAGTCTTTTAAAATATTTTTTCAGATTGTATGCAAAACTTAAGAAAGAATGTATAGTGCTGAATCCCCTGACCAAGTTAAAAGTTCTAACTGCTTAACATACATGAAAGTGTATAAGCTTCTCAAGACACGCCATTGCCAAGGCACAATGTATTAAAATTTCCAAGGCCTCATTCAGACTCTTCCATGTCTGTGCCTTGACCTTCTTAATGTTATGTAACCATGACAACACCTGACCACCTTTCAAAAGCTGAAGGTTTGGTATTTCATTCTCCACTGTGGTGAACCTCTTCACATTCCTTGTGAAGATGAAGGAGATCTGTCAACAGCTCTCTGCATCAGCAGCACCCGTTGAGGGACAGGAACCAGAAGGGACAGAGGTGCACCAAAGGGGATAGTTGGACAATAGCGTGGCTACAGATACACATGAATATTTTGATAGCAATTTTTCATAAAACCGTTGACCCACAGGGCCAGCTAAGGTGACAAAAGAGTGCTCATGATGATCAAAAAAACTGAAAAGAGAGCTGCAAACAGCAACACATGGTGATTTGGAAAGCATTTATCTATTTTAGCACTGAAAAAATTATGCGCGTGGATTGATGTAATTTGGGAGGCACTAGTCGAGTACAATGAAGTGTTCTAATATTTGCTTTAAATCTACCTTTCAAAGTCAGTGTGTATCTGTTGGCGTTCACCACTAAGTAAATCATCCTTTATTCACAAGGCTGCAATCCCACTGAAGACTTGACTTGCAAAAACCATAATGCTAACTGACTTTTTAAAGATGCAGTGAGAAGGCAAAGAAAATTTAAGGCTTTGAAAGGACGCGCTGAAAGCCAAGTTATTTAGTTTGTAGCTTAATAGAAAGAGCTCTGTAGGAAACGGGTACACCGCCTTCAGAAACAAAGCAGATGCTAATGGCGGTGCGGGAGCAGAGTGGGAGCTAGGACCCAGCCCAGGTACTTGAGAGAGAGCAGATCAGCTCACTTCTCACCTTTATTATTTGACGATATACATTTTTCTGATTTTGTTGTTCTAAAGATGCTTTGGAAGGATGCATGCAGTAGATAGTAAAGTAGCACTTTCAGAGGATATTACACCAATGTAAAGTCAAATAAGAGAAAGCCCAAATATCAAGTATAATCAAATACTACAAATAATAGATTCATATATGTTTTAATCCAAGAGGAAACATAGCTCTTTACTCCAGTCTTCATGAAATGCCTTTGCCTTCCGCAAGTATGTGATTGTTAAATTAAAGGATTAAAACGAATGCATCCTAGCTTTGGTATTTACTTACAACTGAATAAACTAAATAAATAACATGCTTCTTATGTCTGCAAACAAAATGAATTAAGTGGAACAAGGCAGAGTGAATGGACATGCTGATGTCTTTGTTTTCAAGAAAGACTCATTCTGGGAATAGTGGCATATTAAGATAAATAACAAAAGTTTCTTATTATGTTTAGCTATTTATTTGCTGACCTATGATTTGTGATCCAAGGCGTTGCATAACAAACGATGCCCAAGCAGCTCTACTCCAATTAACAAACTTTCTGTACCGTACACACCCTCTGTATTCAATGCCCTAGAGAAGAAAATGAAACACAATTTACTAGAGGAGGGAGGAAGACTTAAACCAGTTACTTTATTTGTATTTTGCTCTCTAGCAATTGTTCGTTCTTCGAGTCTAAGTAAGTTTTTGCAGTTACATGCCTGTTAAAAGGATGCTTTCGATGAGCCATTATCACTAGCCATAATTAAGCCAGGACCATATTGTTGCCTTTTTGTTCCTGAAGAGCTGCTTACAGCAAGGCACTCAGACAGTTAAGTGACCCATAATCACACCACAAATATCTGTTTATTGAGAAGGAAAAGAGGGTCAGAAAACTGGCATATATATTATTAACATCAGCTTTGAAAGTGTTGTGGTCAAGCCATGGTAAATATCACTGGTAGTACAATATTGAAGAGCTTGGGAAGTCATCAACCAGTGCTTTAGATATGAAACACATGTCATAACCACAAGCTGCACTTTATGAAATCCGAAACTGTAACATGAGGAGTGACCTAATTTAATTCATGTGGTTCCATGTGTTTGAAGTTAATAGACCCTTTCTTACTGGGGGGAAATAAGGCCTTTAATAAAATACCAGCCCTACCCTGCCAAGTCATTTATCCTTGGGGATTAATTCTTTTCATATTATGATTGATAATTCATGGATTCCACAGGGGTTTCCTGTACCTTTTACACATTCTATTTGAAAGGGTAATTAACTGGAAGTTTAAAATGTTTTCCTATCTGCAGGTGTAATGAGGGGGGTGGAGTCAGATTGCTCACATATGGTGTACCGGTTCTACAGCCAGAGGCAAAAAGAGGATGCTGGAGGTGGAGGCGCAGCCACAATTTCTAACTCTTACGGGCAACATTCATCTGACATTGTTCAAAGGCTTGATCTTGTAAAAGTATTTTATAAACTCCCTTTAACTGGTTTACTTTTTATGCAGATTTTTTTTTTCTGTTCTGTGTATTTCCCCCCAGAGACTCAAATGCCTCAAAAATGCCACCAGATGATTAGATTACCACAATCAGTTTTTAGAACATTTCTTCAGGCTTCCCAACCAGATATTATAAGCCTTTTAATGCTGCCAGCAACAAAAATTAATACCAACTGTGTCTCCTGCTTCCTTCATGGTGGTGCTTTTCTATCCATCAGCCCTTCCCTGATGTCATGTAATTTCTGTTCATCTCAGGACAAACATTTGACTTTGTTTTGAATCATAATGAAAATTCAAACTATCCAACATTTCATTTCAGTGTTTGAGATGAAAACAGAATATTTTGACATTCCAAACCAAAAACATTTTACTGTAATAACTTTAACATGTTTCCAAACTGCTTTGGGTCATCATGGGAGTTTTATTTCCAGTTTCTTGTGGCTTCTACTTTCCTGTGGACTTGGCAGACCATGCTACATGTCATACATTTTGGGTAAAAATAATTTCACTTTGATTCTTGATATATTCTTCTCTAGAGATATTCAAAACCCACCTGGATATAATCCTTTGCAACCTGCTGTAGGTGAACCTGCTTTAGCATGGAGGTTTGATTAGACAATCTCCAGAGGTCCCTTCCAACCTACCAGTCTATGATTTTGTGATTTTCTACACACACACACAAAAAGAATATTGTTAAAATAGAAATTTTCCTGTAGACAATTTTGATTTGGGGAATGTTTCTTTTCCACCCAAAAATCACTTTCATAGAAAGTATTTCAGTTGTTACTGAGCAGTGCTCACACAGCATCAAGGCCTTTTCTGCTTTTCAGACTGCTCTGACCTCGAGCAGGCAAGGGCTGCACAAGAAGTTAGGAGAGGACACAGCTGACCCCAACTGATCAAAGGGATATTCCATACCATATGATATCACTCTTAGCAATAAAAGCTGGGGGAAGAAAGAGGAAGGGGTGATGCTTGGAGTTATGACATTTGTCTTCCCAAGAAAGCATTACACATGATGGAGCCCTGCTTTCTTGGAGATGGCTGAACACCTGCCTGTGGATGGTAAGTAGGGAATGAATTCCTTGTTTTGCTTGGCTAGCATACACAGCTTTTGCTTTACCTATTAAACAGTCTTTATCCCAAAACATGAATTTTCTCATTTTCATCCTTCCAATTCTCTTCCCCATCCCAGTGGGGAGGGGTGAGCAAGTGTCTGTGGTGTTTAGTTACCAGCAGGGGTCAAACCACAACATTGTCTCAAAAAACTTGAATTATAGTCAAAAGTTATATCTTTAGACTTTCTATTTTTTCATCAAAAGGATAAATTTTTTTATCAAAAGTTTCCAGACCCTGACAGAATATGCAATTGAGGATGGAGGAAAATTATGAGGACACTGAGCTGGAAGAGCCCTCCCCTAGTTTTTTGTGGCCTCCTAGAACTACGAAAAAGACAAAGTGGCAATCAGATATCTAACCAAAAGTCTTTACATTTTATGCTCACTTTAGGTCACTAGAAAGTATTTAAGTGCAGTTAATTTTCTTCCTGAAGCATCTGAAAGACTCAGCAGTGAAAACACAACTAGAAGCCCCCCAAAAAATCCCAAATAAACCAGAGAAAATACATGTGAACAAAAGAATAGACAGAAGAGANTGCTTTACCTATTAAACTGCCTTTATCTCAACTCACAAGTTTTCTCACTTTAACTTTTCCAGTTCTCTCCCCGATCCCAATGGGGGGGAGTGCGTGAGCGGCTGCGTAGTGCTCAGCTGCCGGCTGGGGTAAAACCACGACAGGAGGCAAAGACATCACCTCTGAGATAAGGTTGTCTTGTAGGAACTAGTCAAAGATATTATTAGGGTAGACGTGAAGATGTGATTGCCTAACAGTTCAAACACAGTCTCTGTGTGGGAGCTATATCATATTACAGGCTGCACTGGCTTAGGGATTGGTGAGAAATCAAATCCTGAGTTTGAGAAGAAGCGAGTCAGACGTGCTGAGGATGATATGAAAGGATTGTCCAGGGGCATGGAGACTCCAGCTCCTCCAACAGGACTCTTGGAGAACTCTTATCACCTCGTACTTCTCTTACCTGTTCTTGAAGATTCCTTTCCCTTTGATCTACATCTTCCAACTCTAAGGTGAATGGAGATTGTGGTATATGCCTCATAGAATCAAGAACATTGACAGAGCTTTATGAAGTTTTTACAAATATTAACTTGCCAATCTACTCATCCCTTCCTCACCAATAATGACCAGTCCAATGAAAATATTTCTATTTTACATAATGATGTAATGCCTAAGTAACTAGGCAAACAGGACTTTCAAAAGCCAACCTGTTAGGATGAGAAAAAGGAACATAACCTACAAGAGGTTTGTTCCTGAAATGGGCTTTTAAGGTAGGAGAAAAGCATATGGAAACTAATCTCACAAGAAATCAAAATAACTTAGTAATTTTTGAGAAAAGTATGACCTCATAATGCCACAAATCTTCACAACATTACAACACAGTTCAGTCTGGTCAGTACCTTGCCATAGAGCTCTCAGCAATGTTTTTATTCAATTATTTTCTCATTATGTGTAAAGAGAGGCTCAGTAGTTTTACAGATTCCATATATCACTCTGTGCAATGAAGTACATTCAAATTACTTTAAATAATTTAAGACAGGATCAGTCTTCTAGTAAGGAGATATAACTCTTGCTAATCCAAGTTAACTATTTCCAACAAGGGACTGATATATATGACTATAAACATAGCTTTTGCCACCTTTCCTCTCCTTACCAGCATAATAAGATATTTTAATTGGCCTTTTCCTTCCTCTTCAGCACAAAAAATTCATCTCCTCACCCCAGGTCTTGCTATTCTTTAATAGGGTTTTAATAACTGCACAAAGAAAACTATAATAATTTGTCAATATTTCCTGATATTTTACTGTTTACACCTCATAATTTGAAACACATAGTGCAACAACTGATACTCTGTCACAGGTCATGGTGGATTTATATGTGTGTGTGTGTGTGTATGTATATATACATATATATACATAAACATTTATGTACATATGCATTTGTACATATATATGTATATATGTGTACATATATGCCAACCAAGTGGAGATCCAGGATCCTTGCAGTTGTGAAGAGACCTCCTCTGCAGTTTTCAGGAGAGAACAGAACCTACCTCATTATATCCAGCATCTCTGATCAGACATTTTGCGAAGGACTAAATCCCCTAACAAAGTGGGGTTTTGTGGCACCCAATGCAGAAGATACAGCAAAGGCCTCCTGTTAGAAGATGAATGCTCCTCAGAAGTAATAATAAAAGATTATTTCCCTTGAACAGTAAATGAGTACTTTAGTTAGTATAATTCATAAAATATTAGGACAGTCTTTTCAGATGTCTCCAAAGTATATAGTCATTCAACAAGCTTAGACTAACAAAGCAAAGTATGCACTTCCTACAATGATTCTACATGTCTTCACTAAGGGCAAATTGTGTCTGAGAAATTTGGTGGCTTTCTATGACAGGGTTACAGTGTTGGAGTATAAGGGAAGAGCAACTGACTTCATATACGTGGACCTGTGCAAAGGATTTAACACTGTCCCCCATGACATGCCTGTCTCTAAACTGGAGAGACATGAATTTGACAGATGGACCACTCAGTGGATAAGAAGTTGGCTGGTTGGTCACACTCAAAAAGTTGTGGTCAACTGTTTGATGTCCATGTGGAGATCAGTAACGAGTGGCGTTCCTCAGGGGCTGGCATTGGGACTGGCACTGTTTAACATCTTTGTTGGTGACATGGACAGCGGGATCAAGTGCACCCTCAGCAAGTTTGCCAATGACACCAAGCTGTGTGGTGCAGTCAACATGCTGGAGGGAAGGGATGCCATCCAGAGGAACCTTGACAGGCTTGAGAGATGAGCCTGTGTGAACTGCATGAAGTTCAACAAGGCCAAGTACAAGGTCCTGAACATGTGTCAGGGCAATCCCAAGCACAACTACAGGGTGGGCAGAGAATGAATTGAGAGAAGCTCTGAGGAGAAGGACTTGGTGGTATTGATTGATGAAAAGCTCAACATGAACCAACAATGTGCAGTTGCAGCCCAGAAAGCCAACTGTATCCTGGGCTGAATCAAAAGAATCATGACCAGCAGGCCAAGGGATGTGATTCTGCCCCTCTACTCTGCTCTTGAGAGACCTCACCTGGAGCACTGCATCCAGCTTTGGGGTCCCCAGTACAAGAAGGACATGGCCCTGTTGGAGTGAGTCCAGAGGAGGCCCACAAAGATGATAAAAGGGCTGGATCACCTCTCCTGTGAGGACAGACTCAGAGAGGTGGGGTTGTTCAGCCTGGAGAACAGAAGGCTCCAGGGTGACCGAATTGCAGCCTTCCAGTACCTGAAGGGGCCTACAGGAAAGCTGGAGAGGGACTGTTTACAAGGACATGTACGTTAGGACAAGGGATAATGGTTTTAAACTGAAAGAGGGTAGATTTAGGTAAAATGTTAGGAAGAAATTCTTTAATTTGAGGATGCTGAGACACTGGAAGAGGTTGCCCAGAGAAGTTGTGAATGCTCCCTACCTGGAAATGTTGAAGACCAGGTTGGGTGGGACTTTGGGCCACCTGGTCTAGTGGAGGGTGTCCCTGCCCATGGCAGGGTTCTTGGAACTAGATGGTCTTTGAGGTCCCTTCCAACCCAAACCATTCTAGAATTCTGTGACTGATCAAAAGCCTTGAGATAGCATCACTTCAGGGCAAAACACCATTGTGCTTCCTTCCCACAGAGTTCCTCAGAAAGCAATTATCTTAAAAAGTCCTCCTGTTCTAACTGGAAGATCCAAAGTTCAGTTTCTCCCACTCATGCTTTCTCTAACCTATATGAATTTTTCCCTTCTGTGCATTACACAGGTAATTAATACTAGCAAGAGATAACAGATTAGGAGCCTCTGAAGACCTCCATCTGGCCACATAATGGGCCATATCCTGTTTTCTATTCCAGAGGCCTGAATTCATGTCCATGTACTTGAAGACAAAGCTGTAGGGGTAGTCGCTAGCCTGAGAGACTAATTAACCTCTAGAGCCATTTTTTTTAGCCTGTCTTCAGAGGCTATCAGAACAATTTTTATAAGCATTTCAAGTGGTCATGGTTTTATGATTTATCTGATGAAAGTAAGAACCAGTCAAAACACCTTTGATGGAACTGTTCTACATCAGAAGACGAAGCTCCATCAAATTGATTTTTTTTTTCCCAGTGGAACATGCCAATTTCATCTAAGTTTTATATGGTGATATGTCAAAATTAATCATTTCAAGTTTTGTACTTGATTTTGATGAAGTAAAATGTTTTGGTTTGATTTTATTATCTTTGGGGAACCATGAAAGACAGGACTGGAAATATGTAGTCCCTTAAACATGCTTAGCTACGTCAATGTCACTTTGTACAATGCCACACTCAGAAAAATCCTTCCCTTTGACTGTCAACAATGGTAAATTCTCTCTGAGTAACAGTTATTTCCCATTTTTGCACCATTTTATTGATGTATCATCAGAACAGTACTTCCCAATTTAGCTTATCAGTTGGTCACATGGTTCTGTGTCCAATTACTGTTACCTTTATTATTGGATATTACTGGATACTTTAGTATCCAATTATTATTATCTTTCACATTTAGAAGTCCTGCTATGACCTTGCAGGAATCATTTGACTAAGTTTGTCCTGATGTCTGGGTCTGTTAGTCATCTCCAGGTTATTTTTCAAATGCCTNAGGGAAGGGAAGGGAAGGGAAACTTTCTATAAATTCTATTTTAGAATCAAGTTTTACTCTGGTTCTTTTAAATATTTCTTTCTTATCCTCTTAACAGTTCAGAGTAGAGATTTCTTTTGAAGATGGGTAAGAATCAGCCAACTCACCTTGAATTCAATTATTTCTGTAGGATTAAGGTCGATTAATAATCAGAACAGAGAAAAGAAGCAGAGACTAGTGATAAGAAATCATACTGTTGGCTCCTTGCTATTTAAAAAAAAACACACAGAAAACAAAAAACAAAACCCAATAAAAACTGAAAACAGAAATCAGAGCATCATTTATATTTTTTTCATTCTTTTTGGGTATTGTTTTGTTTCCTTAGCACTGAACCTCATTTGGTTTAGCTGCACAGACTTCCAGCCCTTTGTTCCAGACCAGGTTGCTGTCACATGAAATGGGGAATATTTTCCATTATCTTGTACATAAAAGAACTATTTTTGGGTCTGATATATACGCAGTTATTTTTAAACCATCAGTACTATAAATCTATAGCTATAAAGCTATAGAAGAACAGAAAACTAAAAATGTTACCATTGATGGGAAAGACCCCAGTAGTACTGGAGTTTTTTTCCCAGGTACCCCAGATACAAAAGGCTATTCCTCCCAACAAAGACAGTGGTAAGCATCTCTGATGAAGTCCAAATCATAGAATAATGAGTGCAAGATCAACTCAGTGTATTATACAGTAATTTTGGCAATGTCATTTTAAAAAGAAAATAACAAGAGACACCCATTAACAATGAGCTCAAAGGGCCTCATTTTCAAAGCATTGAAGCACAAGGCCACTTGCAAAAATATATGCCCAATTACATGCTTAATCTGCATGCACAATTACTGTGACTTCATGTGACGCTCAGGTATTGAAACTCAACTGACCATTTTCATGCACACAGCCTGATTTGCATTTGCAATCACAGTAAATGTACATTCATATTAAGTGTGTAATTATGCATGCATTTTTGCGCATGGCCCTGAGCTTCTAATATTTGGAAAAATCAGACCCTGAAGGCTGCATTCCTCTCTTGAATACACAGAACTCCCACTGAATGCACAGAACTCCCACTGTCCCATTAAAAGGGTAACCAAGAGCAGAATGTGCTTCCATATGTTCTCACAGCACCCACCTTTTATAATTAATTTTTTCTTATATTGAAAATCTAGCCCTGACCTAGAAGTTTGTCTTTAAAAAATGAAATCCTTTAACTTCATCACTTATCAAACCTACATTGAAATAGACAAGCTATTTATCAACTCCTTGAAGTGGAGTTTACAAATTGAGATGCCAAGACATACCTAACTAATGCTTCAAACTCAGTACCACAATACCATGAACAATCAAACACTTTTGTACTCCAAAGGTCCTTTCTTGGTCTGTGCTTCATATTCATTCATGGGAACAAAAGGAGGAGGATAACAAGAGTCTGATAGAGGAAACTAGAAGGTAAAGATGAAAATGAGAAAAAGCAATGGACCAATTAAGAGGTGAAGGGGAGTGATACTCAAATAATAGAGCAAATAACTTTTGATGGTTTAGAATGGAGCAGAAAAGAAGACAGACACATAAATGACAGGAAAAGGTCTTCAGAGCAGGACTAGAATTTTATATTCAGGACTCAGCTGAACAGATTAAGAAAGTCAAACCATGAAAGATAAAAGATGGCTAAACTCAGTGGGGCTTAAATATATGTGATAATAGTATTAATATTGGAGATACTTATGAAGTGCCTTTCAACTGCAGGCCTCAGAATTCTTTATATAAATGGATATTATTTCTACCACTCTACAGAAGAGGACCCAAGGCACAGAGAGGTTATGTCACATGCTAAGCACAAGTCAGAAGCCAAGAAGTAGAATTAAGATTGTTTACCTTTCTCTCTAGTTTTCCTGAGAACACTTAATGAAGGAACTACAATGAAAGCCTAGTCCTTTGTACACAAGCATTAGACTACAGCAAAAGAGTGAGTTTCTCTGCAGGGGAAATTTGTGTTACCACAGGGGAGATGAAAGGCTTTTTTAAAACAGAAGATTCTAAGCCATTATCTCATAGAAGTTAAGGAGTTTTTAGATGCAGTGTTAATGTTCAACCATTCAGCTGTTCTGTAAAGAACTATCTTCAAATTGTCATCCCTTTAAATAATTAAAATTTTGTGTGTACAAGTATATATCTGTTATCAGTATTTATGTAAATGTACCCAGCATAGAATTTGTGTAATTTAGGTCAGCTTTAACAATAAGCATATAAAGAGAATTGTTCCTTGTTTTTAAAAAAATGTTTCTTAAATCCTAGTATTTCTGTAACAAAGAACTGTAATGTCCTGTTAAACTACCTTTTATATGAACCCATTATAAATACCAATTCGTACTTATGCAGAGTATCTAATAATGAAAGTGCATTTTACTTAGGTTTAACTATAAAGCATTGCTTTCCACCTAGTTTTTAAATGTGAATCTCAAATCACTATATTGCTGTGCATTTAAGTTGTTAGCCATGCTTATGACTTCCTATACAATGAGAAGGGAGGAAAGTCCGGGTGAGCATTTCAAAAAAAAGGGGCATAATGGCACCTTTGCATCTGTTCTACCCTCCTTCTAGTACAAAGGTCTTCCTTCTGTAAAGGTCTTCCTTCTGTAAAACAGTCTGCATGGAAAACGGGCATGCCATGCGTAGAGAAGTAGTATTTGGGCATGCGTATTTCTTCATACTCTCTGATCCTTACAAGATTAACATCATATCTCCCCCAGCAACTTCATCTTCAGGAACCATTGGCACGATGGCAATATATTAAGATAATAAAAGGAATCTGTGGGTATTCAGAGCCATGCTACTAAGGAAGATGAGAAACAAGAGATTGCCAGAGCAGGACACCTATAGGATGCAGCTGCCAATTCCTTGAGACTCCAGTGAACAACTAGAATAATTCAGTGTCCTCAGTAATGTCTTCCTTTTGAGAGACGCTCCAAGGCACAAACTTCAGCCAGTGATGCAAGGATGTTCTTAAATCCTCTGTCTCCTCCTGTAGGATAACCGTATCTTAAAACACATGACTCTTCCTAAACAGTAGCAATAGCAGAATTTACAACTGGGAGTGGTCTTGTAGTGATAGGGGCAAAAAGAAGCGTCTTACACCTCTTACTTCACTGAGGGCAGTCCCATGGATACAGGCATGCCACATCTTTTGCTCCAAAAATCCAGATGTTAACTCCTGAACCTCTTTGAACCCCTTTGGGGATGGGTGACAAGTGTACCATACCACATCAATTTTTATAATTGTCTGTTGCATTAGATAGAACAGACCAAGAGGTTATCTCCATTGTATCTTAGTTTATATATGTATATTTAATTTATATTTATATTTCTGAAGACAAGGGTCACCTGTTGGTTCTATACTTAAGCTGTATCTAAAACCAATAGGAGTTTCTGCAATACAGTTACAATGATGACAGTAACTGTCAGGTTTTCAGTAGTCAGCAACAGATATTTTTAGCAGCCTACAAAGGTGTCTTCTGGGGAGTGGTGGAATTTGCATTATATTTGTAGTTTTGACCCTCCAGCATATGTGAAAACTGTCATAACTCTTAGATCAAAATGCAGTTGCAATGCAAATGCCAACTTCTTATTCACCAAAATTTGTATATACATCTTTTAGAGTCATGACTTGAGAAACTGAATCAGCTCTGCTTACTACTAATGTACTTTATTTGAGCAGAAATTGCCTCAACAACAGTGCAGGTATGGGGTGTTATAACCAACCGCATCTTTCCCTGTTCCTGCTTCTATTGGACATAGTCCTTCCTGAAGATAACATTGAAAAAAATCACTGGTATTACTCATGTCAATAGTCTTGTTCTGCTTTGTGGTGGCACAATGTATTTCAGAAAGACAACTAGCAAGGTAGCATTTGCAACAGTGCTGAGACGTTATGAGTTGTACTATGTGAAATAGCTATCTCCTTCCTATGTTCTGTTATACTGAACACAACACAAAAATAAATATAAAATATACATGACAATGCAGTACTCATGTTTTACATTGGGTCATATTTGTTAGACTGATGAACAGAATTAGGCTTTGAACAGCAAGGATGTCAGGAAAGAAACTCCTTTACTAAAGGAACCTTCCACAGTCTCATCTGTTACATGAAAACAATATCTAGGAACAAGAAGGATTTTCACAGGGAAATAAGAAAAATCTATTGCATTTTTGAGAGCCTTTTAACAAAGACTCTTTTTGTTCCCAGTGTGAATTTTCTTAACCCTTGCTTTTGTGAGAGCAAGTCAGACTGTGAATAGTATTTAAATGTAATTTTTCACATAATATCTACGCCTGCTTTCAAAACTCAAGTAGCAATTTAGTTACATGGACTTTATTATATATTTCTGCTTCAAATCTCACCTGTGATTTGAACATGTTTTGTCTTTCATTTCAATCCAGTTTCTATGACTCAAAACCCCATGCTAGACTAGAATATGGTAATAGAGGCAATTATGTCATTGAGTATGCAGCACTACTCTCAGGTTAAGGTTTCACACCTGGGTGTCATTATTCTCTCTCATATCAATTTATTATTTAAGGACTTATTATTTGAAAGCTCTTACAGTGCTCTGGCAATTAGAGTTGCAGAGATTCTGTCTGCAGTAAGTGTATTTATTTTGCTCTCCTAGCTTTTTGTGATAGAGTAATTAAATCTGTTTATAATTCAGTAGTGGCAGACTCCTCTGAAACTGCCAAAATTGCCCAGCCCCTCTTTAATCATCTGTAAGCAAAAAAAAAAATTAAGTAGAGATCTGTATTATACATATACACACAGAACTAGGAAATAGAAATGTGATAAAAATACATGTAAATATTTCAATTTTATTCATGTTGGTAGACCAAATTGATTTTTGCACTGGAAATACAGCAGTTGGGAACATTATACAGTAGCTTACCAAGGAAATAACATCCCCCAATTTAAAAGCAGGAACAAAATTCATTTTACTTTACTAATATTAAATATATTAGATCTATATTATGGCATTTACATTAAGTTGTTATTCCAGCTAGACCTGTGCATCACAACACATTGGAAACTTGAAGTTTTGGAGATAATCAGCTCTGGAAGTTTTTTTCATTCAATACCACTGGCATAAATAACATATTATTTGTCAAGTTAAAGCTACAAAAAGCAGAATAACTTTTATGTTCTTTCAAGATTATACTTGTCAGGATAAATCAAGCCTCTCCTTTTTTTATTGAATGGCTTCTTAATAAAGAGAGCAAGAGAAAGAAAAAACACATGCACACAGATGTACACATTTAAGTGAAAATATATGCATGCCTGTGCATCCACATATGGAGCAGTACACCATGATGTGTATTTGCATGTTTGTGCTCAAAATGTTGCTAGAGCTTTGCTATTTAGCAAATTAACTCTTTCTCAGCTGAGATCAGAACAACACCGGAGATCCTCAGAGAAATGTGGCCAAGCTTACAGTTCATTTATAAAGTAATGTAAATTAGTATTTGAAAAGGAGTTTAAATGTTCCTAGTTTATACATGGAATTGCAAATCTTAGTGGACCATAACAGGAAAAGAACAACAAATATTTTCTGTATCCTAAATTCATTGCCTCATGTATCACTTGTTCCATCTCTTATGTGTTTACCTCACCATAACTTATACCCACTTAGTCATGTTTGATTTTCATTACATTATATATCTAGCCTCAGAAACAGAAGCTCTGTAAGTTTATTTCTATTGCTGAAAATTTGCTTGGCTAAGTCCATATCTATTTAATTACAAATATGCTTGTCTCTTTCCTTTACTACTTTGGATTTTATGTACTTGTATTAAAAAGTCAATAAAAATAGTGTGCAAAAAAAATTTATATATGTATATAAGAAGAGGGATAGAGAAAGTCAAAGGCAGACCCGGTGTGCAATACTCTGTCAGCTTCTCTTCATCCAGAAAAATAAAAATAGAAATTTAAAAGCCTGTGACATTTATTCTTGCAGATACTTTCTTATCCTAGAATACTCTCAAATTCCCTTTTCACCAGATCTTGAACTCTGGAAGTAGCGGAGATGGAAAGAAAGAATAGAAAGTCAAATACACCATTTCCACAACCAAGAATATTTTCCTTGGATAGCTACACAAATCGCAAATATAATAATGGCTCCTTGCAGAAAATTCACAAAAAATAAGTAAACACTAGAATGGATATTTCAAGTTCATTTGGAATAAATAATGACTAGAATGAAAGGTGTTATTAAGGAAATACAACTTAATAAATATTTTGTTATATATTTCATGCATACATAAGTTATAAAATGTAACCTGAAAAATATAACTACACAGCAAAATATCAGGAAATTCTAGAAGGCAGTTTTCTGTTGCCAAACAGTAAAATGAGTTTGTCTAAACGTCTAAAACTGGAAATAGCACATATAGCAACCTTCACATCATGTGTTGACGATGTTAAAAAATGTCAGGTTTAGTACACAAAGTCCTTCCATAACAGGTCACACCCATCACGTGTTTAATTATACCATTCACCTTAACAGCAATACCTCTCCACTGGTGCTGCTGGCCAAGGCCATGATAATTTACTACACACATATTCAGTCATGCCTGAATGACATCTATCTATTTAATTTTTAGGGCACTTGTCACTCTGGTACCTGAGCAGAAGTATGATATGCAGTAACATGCACAGCTCAGTTACATGATAATTTCCTTTAAGCATTTCAGCCGTTTTTGAGTCTTTTTATACACTCTTTGGAAAGGGCAGCATTAAAACTAATAGTCTTAAGTTTTCTTCTGGGAATTGTGTGGCTAACTGACATTTAGAAATGGACTTTCAGCAGTTTTACTTGAGCAACCCACAAGACCACACCAGTATAAAGTCATTAACAAAAGTGAAAGAGGCTGGAATAAAACAACAAGTGACCCAAACCTTCAATGAAAAATCAAGAAAAATCTCAGTGAAGGTCAAAAAGATTTGGAAGTTCCATTCCCCACCATTTTTCNGGAAGGTTAAAATGAAAAATATCCCTAGCATAAGTGAAGATTACCTAGGAGGCTTTTGAAGGTAAACAAAGAGCAGTTCATCACCAAGTTTTCACAAGGACAAGAACAGCTGGACATCTTCTTTCTTTTTGAGTCTTCTTTCACGAACAGTTGCATAGCTTTAAGGGCCACATTGATAGCTACCTAGAAAAGAAAAGAGTAAACTGGATCTTTGCTTGAGTCATTGGTATTCAGAGGATATTTATACCTTGGATTTCCTAACTTAAGCCATTGAATAGAAGTGTTTTTGTAATCAGTAGAGAGAAAAAGGCACACTAATGGGCGATCCTGTTCACCAAAGCAAAATGATAGATATGAAGGAGGAAGAACCCAGTACTTATGTACCCCTTCCTCAGGTAGTGCTGGGATTACAGGCAAAAGGGCTGAATTTAATGAGTGGAATAGTATGCTTATGTCACACTTTTGTCAAACCACTTAAAGATCAAATTAAAGTGGGGATACCTGACGAGCCTTCATATACTTCGGATTTTGCATTACTCTGTTTTTAATGTGATTCAAAAATAATTCTCTTCCCATAGTGGTGCTAACCAGACTTATACTGGGTGCAAACAATAACTGAAAGGTGAATTAAAAAGTATTGCACTTCTGTATGAAATTAGAGAATCAGAGATTTATGGAATTGGCAACATAAGAGAAATGTCTTGTCTCCAAGGAAATCCAGTGTGTGAGACAAAATCAGAACACGACTTTTACCGTGGCAGGTCAAGATCCCCTAGAATAAAAATTTTAAAAGTACTTTAATTCCCAAAATTAAAAAGGGAAGAAATAATACCAAGCCACATTAATCCTTTTTAGATTTTCTGCTTTATAAAATGATAGTTTGAAAGATTATTGCTTGTCAAGCTGCCTGCTTCATACAATCATTCCTTGCACTGTCAGCTATCATTGAACAGGATATAAGAAATGCAATTCATAACTTCTGAATAGAAGTTTTTAAAAATTATTGTCTAGTTTGTACACCAACTGAAAAAGTGTTACGAATAAGGTGTGCCCAAAAATCTGTAGAACTTTATCTGTTTATCTTTACAACTAAGCAGTTACCAGTAAAAGGTATTTTTTAAACCTAGATTCCTGGAATAAATGTAGAGCTGGGGTTCCTCTTGGGTGGGGAGACTTCTGAGGCTGTACACCAGGAGGTAGTCAGCTCATGAGATAAAGACTAAAGTCAGATCATACATTTGAAAAAACTTTTCTTTAAAAAAAAAAGGACTTTTGGCAGCCTAAAACCAAGTAGTTTAATACAGTCTGTGGTAAGAACATATCTCTTCACAATAAGACAGCGAGGAAATGATCTTTAGTTCTTCATAAAAGTGATAAAGATTTACTATCCTTGTTAAGATTGCCTTGCATTTAATTATTTTTGAAGTGTTTGTGTTATGGCAATTGCTCTCGAACACCTGGTTCATTTTTGCTATGTGTAAATACTTAGCCCACAATTTCTTAAACTTTGAATTAATTAATTTCCAAAAGAACTACTGATTTTATATCCAAAGCAATTAATAGAGAAGTCTAACTTGACAACCACTCAAATGAGCTACTAAATATAAAGGTTGTGCTCCTTTCCCCACTGCTGTCCCTGGGAGGGAGTTCTTTGGCTCCTGGATTTCCTATGGCATCTGTTCCAAGTGCCAAATTCTAAAGCTAGAATAAACACACAGCTTAGGCAGAAATCAAGAAAATAAGCCAGAAAACTCTTGGGTTGTTACAGGACAGAGCTATGAGTTACTCTGTGGCAATTATTTTATTCAGTCCAGCCTTTTGAAATAATTACCTGACTTGATCTGACTGGCTAATCGGTAGGTACTAGATACCAGGGTGGTAGAATGACAGTCTTCTTCCAATCAAGACTCTCTCCTGATGGACAACAACCTTCCAAAAAGGAAGCTGGCATATTACCCATGAAACAAAGTGAATAAGGAGTAAGGAGGTTTTTATTCTTTCAGCTCAGTATTCTCTTCAGTCAAATGAAAACAGTATGGACCACATCAAGCTGGCAAGATACAAGGAAAGTAGTTTGGAAGCACCAATTTCTTAGAACTCCGCTAAGCTTCAGTGTTATCATTACTATTAAATTCAGTGATGAACTAATCAACTGCAGAGGAACTACCACCATTTTTATTTGACTGTTGGATATCCAGATACTAATGAAAAGAAGCCAACATTGATAAATTCTCAAGAGCCAAGGACTTTTATTTAGTAAGGCAGCCATTTGCATTTAGACACCAATTGTTTTAACATACAAGCCCCCAGAGTGTCCATCTTGATCTGACAAAATGGTAATGTTATGGATAGAATAAGTCCCAGGATAGCAAGATGAGTAAATAGATCCCTAAATTACTTAAATCATAAATATTTTCAGCAGAATCAGAGAACTGAAAAATCTTTGTTCCTACACACCTTGCATTTCATCCTACTCAATTTCTCTCTAAGTTAAACAGTTTTATATTCACCTCAGAGTTTCATGTATACTCCTGCTTCACCGTATAAAAATAGTACTTAGAGAATTAACAGTCAGTAGCAAAAATAAGAAGCAATTAAATAAAATTGGAAAAATATTTTTCCCGTGCAACAAAATCCACAGAGTATATTAACAATTCAGATTTTTATTTTAGAGTAAATAAATGCTAATAGCAAATAACAAGAATTTTGTGGTTTTGCATTCTCTAGGCACCTTCTACACTTTGAGTTTCTCATGCACACTAAGATTGAATTAGACACTCCGCTGTGTCATTCAGCTAAACAAATTTCATGACCTTAAGTTTCCTGTCAATTCTCATCCATTTTCAACCTCAAAGTCAATTTTAATGTGCTTTTAATATGGGTTCCCCCCTCCTCTCCCAGTATTAGGTCTTTCAAAAATCCTACTCTCACGTTTAGGAAACAGCATTGCCTATGAAAGCCATTAACATCTGAAGAGATTAGATTAATATTTATTGAGAAGCTACACATTGTCCAAACAGTCTAAATATGTTTCTCTTGGGGGTTTGTTTTGGGTTTTTTTGGGGGTTTTTTTTGGTTGGTTGTGTTTTGTTTTGTTTTGTTTTTTTTTAATCACCACTGCCAGATTGTATACTTGGATGTGCCTGTAAGTAATTTTTGTGTCTATCTAGACCTTCATCCTAAATGCCAAATGCAGCAAACAGTTCCACAAAGCTAAGCATATGTTAAATAATTATCACATTTAAATTACCTATTTTTTTCCCCACTTCATTCTTGTACTTTAATGTTGATAATTTAAAAGTCCTGGTTTATCATTCATTATTCCTTTCCTCTTCCTGTACTGAAGAACTCCTAATGTTTCCTTCCTCTTTACAGGCTTCGTTTTTCTATACACTAATCACTTGACACTGACACGGGTTATTTCAAATCTCCTTATTTCAAAAGGAGAAGTACTGCAGTGACTGAAAATTGTTTTATGCAAAAGAAGAAAAATTTTGAAGTTGATGACAAAATTGGTATGTTCAGGAAAGAATCATTAAAACTCCTTGTTAGAAATAGAACACAGGACCAAGAGAAAAAAAAGTATCAATGGTCCAAAATTAAAATGGCCTCTAAGCTCATAACCTTCCTCTCCATTAAATTTTTCAGGAACAATAATAATGTCAGGAAAAAAATATTTCCACCGGGGATGGGAGAGAGTGTAAAAGATAAACAGAGAAAGTACACAGTTTTTAACCATCTCTTGCCTCTGACTGCTCCAGCTTATACTTTTTTTTTTTTTTTTACCCCATTTTTAACCCAAGCATAGTGCTGGAGAGACAACTTAAGGCGGCAGACAATAGGGTTCAAAACTAGTGAATATTGTGTATTTTCATGGCAACAGCATCATTATGGAATTACAAAATTGTTCTTGGAAGTTTCAGGTTTCCTATTAAAAAAATCAGAACTAAGAACAGTTATGTTACTGCTCCAGTTTTGGAAAAATACCCTGTATGGGTTGCTTGAAACAAAAGTGATTGTAGATGGAATAAAGTTGTTCTCAGATCTCCCTCCACACTGAAGTCCCGATCAGTAAGAGGAAGGAACATGAATTTATCATAACTAATTCCTTCATGTCAGTGGATTACTGGTTCCTAAATTGCAAATCTCATAGAAAGGAAAAGTATGTTCTCCTCTGAGAACACCTTGAAAATAAAATACTTTTTCATAGTCTTAGTCCAGAATATCAGTGAGTTTATTTGGAAATTTCCAATATATGCACTGGATCTATGGAAAGAGGGAGAAGAAGAAGGGAGTTGCAGGCTACTGATACTTTACTGGTTGTCAGCCAGCTGAATAAGAGCCAGCAGTGTGCCCAGGTGGCCAAGAAGGCCAATGGCATCCTGGCTTGTATCAGGAATAGTGTGGCCAGCAGGAGCAGGGAAGTGATTGTGCCCCTGTACTCGGCGCTGGTGAGGCCGCACCTCGAATACTGTGTTCAGTTTTGGGCCCCTCACTACAAGAAAGATGTTGCGCTGCTGGAACATGTCCAGAGGAGAGCAACAAAGCTGGTGAGGGGTCTGGAGCACAAGTCTTACGAGGAGCGTCTGAGGGAACTGGGGTTGTTTAGTCTGGAGAAGAGGAGGCTGAGGGGAGACCTTATCGCCCTCTACAACTACCTGAAAGGAGGTTGTAGTGAGGTGGGGGTTGGCCTCTTCTCCCTGGTAACAAGCGATAGGACCAGGGGAAATGGTCTAAAGTTGCACCAGGGCAGGTTTAGGTTAGACATTAGGAAAAACTTCTTCACAGAAAGGGTTGTCAGGCTCTGGAATGGGCTGCCCAGGGAGGTGGTTGAGTCCCCGTCCCTGGAGGTATTTAAAAGAAGGATAGATGAGGTGCTTAAGGACATGGTTTAGTGGTGGGATGGCAAGGTTAGGTTAGCGGTTGGACTTGATGATCTTAAAGGTCTTTTCCAACCTAGATGATTCTATGATTCTATGATTGAAATTTAAGTATTTGTAGAAATGCCAGAGCCTGCCTTCCATGAATATAAAAGACAGATTTTGTTAACTTCAGTTACCAGTAGAAAACCCAATGTACTTTCAGGTGAAATACCAATACCCTTTTAGTTATGTGTCTCCATTTCAAAGTACTATGTTCTGAATTCTTTCTGAAACCTGCAAAAAAGCCCAAGGGAGTTGATTTGGGAGCTATTTTTACAACATAAGATTTTTGTTGCTTTTAAAGCTTTCAGAAATCACCCCAAATAAAAGGAAACATATTTAAATGGTATGTGATTTGAGAAATATTTACACTCAGTCTGAACAGTAATTTTCATTTTTAAATACATTTTATACAAATAGCAATGTTTAGTTCAGTTTTTAAAAGCAACGTTAAGGAGAGTGTTAGTCTAGCGTAATATATTACAAATAAATCCTCAGCCCCAACATAAATAAATAAGCAGATATTGCCACTCACAGGAAGATAGGTCATTTTAATATTAAAAATGAAGTTTGAGACCACATACAGCTTCTTAATGATTCCTAGTAACTCATTTCTAAAAGGTTCTTATATAAGGAAGATAAGTAAATAATCCTTCACGGAAAAAAGCAATCCTTTTGAAAAGAAAACCGAGTCTACAACTAAAGCAGTTTAATTCCAACTATTGGCCATTGTGTAATTTAGTTTTTTCTTCCTAAAAGCCTAGTGCCACAGACAACCAGTTCCTAGTCAGTGACATTGTCCGTGTTCACAATTTGGCTCATAATAAATGGTTGAGGAAACAGCTTTTCAACAAAGAACTCAATTTCTCCTGATTGTAGTACAGGCTTGAAAAAGAGATGGAAATTCTCATCTTGATATTAGGCTTCAAGAAATATTCCCATCTTGATATTAGGCTTCAAGAAATAAACACTTTCACTTACTGAAGCTGTGCTCATAGTATATATATCCTCCTGTCCTTTCCCTCTCCCTGCATGATCCTAAACCTCCTTCTTGCCAGTTCTTCATGCCTCTTTCCCATCTCATATAACCCCAGGTCCTGCCTCCTCCCTTACTGCCCTATTCTATTCTCCTTGCACATTTGTGTTTCCTTTCTCCTCTGCTCTCTCTCTCTCTCTCTTCATTCCTTCTTTCTCTTCAACTATCTCTGTTCCCAGCACTACTTTCAAGTCATGGAAGAGAAATTCCTCTCTCTCTTTCACACTACCTGAACATCAGTATGGGAGAAACAAAGTACAAGAAAAATAACACCTCTAATCATTTTTTATGCCTGGCAACAGAACACCCCAGGGCAGTAAATGCAGAGAAAATCTCATCAAGTCTTCAAGTCCCGAGAAGAGACCATCACTGGTACATGTGCCACCAGCTGTCATGGAAAAGCTCTGAGGAGCAAAAGCATGCTTATCTTGTAGCCAGAGTCTCTAGAAAATTTAGCTGGCAAATTTTAACATAACTCTATCAAGCACAAGAAAACTAAAATGTATATCTCATCTAAATGTAGGCAACCTTCCATAAGAAGAGCAAAAGAACATACTGGAAACAAAACACCTCCACAAAAATTAATGTAGAACATGTGTAGACTACTACAAGTGTAGAGAGAGTATTCTCACCAAAGTGGTTGCAAACTATATTGAAACATGGTATACTGTAATTTAACATTAGCTGATTCTCAGAAGTACCTGGAATGTTTTAGCTGAAAGAGTCTCAAAAAAAAAAATTTTTTTTTTTAAATCTGCTTTAGAAAGACAGTTAGAATAAAAAATTTCAGTCATAGCTGGCAAAACTGTCAAATTGATAAGCAACTGAAAGAAGATCTTACAATGAAAAATCAGTGTGGAATCTCAGTTGCTGCCATCTCTACTTGCATTGCCTGTAATCTTAATTACTTCTTAGAATGAGCATTTTGATCTCACTCTCTCTGAGATTACTCTCCCACCATTTAACTCCAATGCCTCTATTTATATGACCTGTTTGTCAGAAGGAGTGCAAATGAATGATCAAACAAATCACCCAAAACGTACCAAATAAAATTGCTAAAAATTCTTGGAGGTATTGCTTTTACTTTATCTTATGCAAATACTGGACTGTCTCACAAAATATCTATAGCCTTACTAAAACTTACTTTATGTAAAGACCCATAGTTATGACTTTTAAAAGACTGGTCACATTCCAGTCTCTACCGCAACAGTGATTCAGCCTCTGGCATAATCAAGGTCTCAAAACGAGACTCCAGCCTTGCCTAACAAACATCACCCGTGGTAAGACAGCAGCAGCTGACTGCTTTAGACAGGCTTTTACCCTTCTCTCTTCAGGGAGTATGGAAAAATTTATGTGACCACCAGAGAAGCAACCATATTTGGGGGGCGTGGAGTGGGATGGCACAAGGGTAGTGATTGTAAGTAAGTAATAGTAAGAACAGCAAAAGAAGTTGATTTATAGATCAGTTAAGGAAAAAAAAACACCAAAGAGAGTACTGTCACCTATGTCTGTTACTAAGCATAATTAGTTTAACGGAGCTTTAGATGAAAATAAGAGAGAAAAACAAGCCATATCTTCAACACTTCAGCACTAGAGTAGGGGATACTCAGCAACAGAGTGGAGAAATGAGTGGAATGTCTTTTATTCTCTATTTATGGTCATACCCACCAAAAAAAATTTTATATGAGAAAGGATTATGGAAAAAGAAGACCTATCCAAACAGATCATATGATTGGTTGTACTAGATGGACTCATTTATCTCCATTGGAGGAGGACAAGACCCTTATAATTCACTTGTGGCTTCATTGCTTGTGAATTATGAGTCTTGCCCTCTTACTAGTGGGCACCAATCTGTTATCCCAGCAGACTGCTGTTGCTGTTAGGCAACTTTTTTTCTGCTTTATTGATATGTGCCAGAAGATCTCTGTTCTGTCTTATCTGTACCTCACAAATACAAGCAAATGCTTTCCTCTGACATAAACCAAGGCTAGATGGTAATATAAGGTATATCCAGCTGAAGTCCTTTGAGTATCCTCTGTATCTCTTTATATCCTTTAGAATTCAAGTACTAAATCATTTCTTAGAGCCGCAAAATCTCTCAATCGTAAGAAAAATAGTTTAACCTATAAGAAAGTACAAAACCTTGTATTAGAGAGTATGCAATCAACAGACACTATATCTGCTGACAAGTGTTAGTATATGTTCAGAAATAATCCCACAAAAATGACTATACAAATATTTATTGACACAATAGGTGACTGCAGAGCTTTCAGAATCAGAGGCCTACTTTACTACCTTTACTCTACAGTTATCAGTATCACACAGCGCATACGATTATCTTTCCCAACAGGAGACATACGCTAAGATGTGGGCTCTGTTGAAAGTCTGGAAGTCAGTTACAGTCGATTATGAAAACACATGGTTAATCCTGATTTGTCAAAGTTGTTATTAAAAATAGTAATTGGGCTGCTACATTTAAACTTTAAAGTTTACAGTTGTGTTTTTGAATTTTGTGTCTATTTGATGACATTTAATCTGCCAGGAGAACTGCGGTAGAAGTTTAAAAAAGCACCATAGTCATAATCCAGTATTTGCAATGTTCAGTGCAGAGTAATATCTAGTCTTACACACTAGAAGAGGGCACTGATAAGTCCAGTTCAAGAACCATAATTATATATTTTATGCTTGCAAATTAATGCTTTTTTCAATAAACCTTTATTAAGCCAGTCACTGCATAATCTGTTTCAAAGAAATGTGTCTTTGAAGCTGCAGGGAACATTCTGGTTAGGCTGAATTCAGTAGCATGAGGTTGAAGGTTAAACTAAGCATGTTCTGGGGTACATAACATGTTCATTATATTTCTCCTGTTGAGGTGAATGTTGTATAACATCAGTTCATGTCTTCTCTAGCTTCTCTTCTCCCCTGACTGTCCAGACCCCTTTACTTAAGGTATCGTTTATTCTAGTTAGCTCCACCTGCCTACCTGCAAGAAGTAATTGAACCCATGGGGTGGAAGACAATAAAAACTTGCCTGAAATCATGAAGTGAAAACAGAATGCAAAACCCAATTATTTAAATAAAAGAAAGAACATATGAAAAACAAGGGGTTCCTTTTGCATATTATCGGTGGAGGCGTTAAGTTCATGGCAGATACCTGAGCCATGCAACTAGAGTTTCAGACATATCATATTTGCTTTCAATTTTAGCTAAGTTATTTCAAAGTATGGAGTTCTGCTCAGAGATAAGTGGGGGAAAAAAAAACCACCAAAACCCAAAACAACAACCAACCAAACAAAAAACCCATGCCACTTAGTTTTCTTTCCATGACAGAATTGTTTCCTACAGCATTGTTTAGTATTAGAAAAGAAAAAAAAAAAATCTAAAGTAGATGTGATGTGTTAACAACTAAGTTAAGGGAAAATACCTTTGAAACTAATTAATCCTTTCTGGTTAATGAGGTGTTCTGGCATGTCAGAGGATATAGCTCAGGATAGCTTGTTTACCTTTTTTTTTGCTAAACACTTAATAACAGCTCAGGGCAAAATGCCTTGAAAAGAATGTTACTTTATAATATTGAGGACTTGAACACCAAGCTAGTAAAAGAAAGAGAGAGAGAGAGAAAAGAAAGTGCAGGCTTCCAGCTATTAATATTACATTGGACAGGGGCAGTAAATAATTGACAGTTGTCATCTAGCAGTTTCTTGGTTATTCATGGGTTTAGAGTTAGTCTTTTATATCAGTGCCATCTAATCTTGTTACTTCACTTGCACTCCTCAACTCAAACATTAATATGTCTGCTAGTGACATGTGATACACACTGGCTTTTCAGAGATATCACAGGCTGCTGATCTGCACCAGTCAAGAGCAATGTAATTGACATTGGCAGACAGAAATATTACTGCCAGACTGAACAGTGTAAATAATAAAAA
>VXBL01004152.1:449-42469 GCA_013400195.1 Aramus guarauna | reverse complement strand
AAAAAAAAAAAAAAAAAAAAAAAAAAAAAAAAAAAAAAAAATATCCTCCAACACTGCATAGAGAAATCTCCATAATTAGAGAGAGATCTCTTCAATCACACCCACTGAGCATCACTCCTGAATTAGAAAAGCAATAGACTAAATGGAAGGGTTCAATTCAATCATACTGAGCACCTGCACTCTTTTGATTATATATCACATAGCTACAGAGCAGGTGTGTGGGTTACAGTGAAGAGAAAGGGAAGATTACAAGTAAGTAGTTCAGATTTTGCTTCTGTTTCTAAGTTTAAACACCTGTAAAGGAGTCCCAGCAATTTAGCTGAAACTACAGATATTTAGTAATAAGGCTAGACTAGAACCACTTATATTGGTGCTTCTAATTGCATGCCAATTATATGAAGATACAGTGAATGGTCTGACACTTATGAAGAGGGAGAGCTGAAAATAAGAGTGGAATTAAAACAAAATTTCTTCCTTTTGTGTCAGAGAAGTTTGCAGAAAACTTAGCTAACAAATGAGAAATAATTAAAAGTTAAAGTAAATTTAATGTTATGCACCATCTGCACCTCCATACCACTAGTACAAGTAGGTATGCATGAGTGTGTAGAGAGCCTTAATCTAAACTCTGAACAAGAAGGTGTGTCAGTTTGCTCCTGACTTGAGACAAAGCTGGTTCACATTATAATGAAAAAGGGGCAGGAAGGGAAAAAGGGGAGACACACTGATCTTTTCATCACTGATGGGGAAAAGCAGATACCAGGAGTATGAAAGAACCCATCATCAGCTCAGTGAGACACTCAGACCAATCCATCTCTCAGGTGAAGAAGGAGCATAGTTGGAGAGAATGAGTTAAAGATGAAAAAGTGCAATGTATTGTGAGGGCACAGAAAAAAGTGGACAAAAGGAAATAGAAGATGGAAGAAAATTAAAACAACTTGCTAGAAAAGGATGTAGCATATTATGTCTCTCCTGGATCACTCAGAACTGAGGAAGTATTTCTGATCCAATGATTTCCAGCTCTACTACAGAAATCAAACCATGATTTCCCCTTGATTTTAGGCAGTGAAATTCCTCTTCTCTCTCTCAGCTGGGATAGACTAAATACTACCCCTAGAATCCCTAATTCAGAGAAGAGTTGCACCTAAAAATGTCCTTATTTACTTCAAGTTCAACAGGATTGTTTGTTACAATAATCTACCATGTGTTCCTAAAACCCAAGGTCAATGAATAGACAGACACAGTTCAGTGGGAGGCTGAGCAGGTACAGCCGTATGACATGGTGAGACAGATCTGTGCTTCTGATGCAACAGGGAAAATGAGGGAAAGAAACCTGATACCATCCCCTAGATTTGTCTTACTATAAATAAACTTGACACACTGCCAAATGTAGTACACAAACACGTGTACAAAGATTAATTACATAGTTTTATAAGAATCGGTAGCTTTCACATATCAGTTTTGAAGTCAGGATGTGAAGATTTAACAAAGACAATAACACTGAATCTCTATATCATTTTAGGAAAGTATCCCTTTAATATCATTCAGTGTTTACTTGGACTTTCCCTTATTTCTTTGTTCTTTGATTAAATAACAGTTTGTATCTACAAAAGGGATTTTCTGTTTTTTGGGGTTTTTTTTAGTCTTTTTCTTTTTCTTTTTCTTTTTCTTTTTCTTTTTCTTTTTCTTTTTCTTTTTCTTTTTCTTTTTCTTTTTCTTTTTCTTTTTCTTTTTCTTTTTCTTTTTCTTTTTCTTTTTCTTTTCCTTCTGAATTATAGCAACTACTCACTGCCTAAATCTAATTTTAAGGCTCCGGGGCTTCCTGTGTGATGGTGTGCTGTACTGATACAGTCCATGACCAAGTAATCACACACTATGCTTCCTGTATATCCTACAATATGTAAAGATTTCTTGAGTGTAAAGCAATTATGTTAAAAGCATTTACCACATTAAAATAAACATTGGAATATATGGTTAATCCTAATAAAACAGGAGCTTCTGAATTTACATTCCCCTTATACCCATAATCATTGCCCATATTACTAAAAGTTGGCTACATTTCTCTTTTTCCCAAAAAGAACTTTACTAGTTTGAGGGTTGCCATCCCTATGTTGATACTATTTGACATGAAAATCATGAGAAATTCATAAGATCCACCTTTAGGCAAAGTGATATGAGAAACAAAGTATGATAACCTTCAGTTTCCAATGGCATCCTCATGTAAATACAAATTTAGATTTGTACTATTTTATGAAGATTGGGAGTACCTAAAGATGAAGTAGTTTTCTTTTGTTCCATAACCAGCAAAACCTGAATACAATAGAACAGTGTGCATAAAAGCAAATCCTTCAAATATCGGCTAAATTCCGATAAATTCCTGTCAATGACAGTTTTTTTCATATTTTAGGGCACACAGCAACACAATGGGGAGTGTCTCTTCGCTCATTTGCACTAACTGTATTAGCAATCTGTGAAAAACAATATCACAAAGCAGGGACCATTCTGGCATTGTATCTTTTTCCTTCAATCATGTGATAATTCTGTGGCTCTTCCTCCAGGACTCTGCATTTCTTCAGGACACAAAGTGTTTCCTAACCATGGGTTCCTTCAAGAGGAAACTCTACGGACTAAATGGACACAGTATAAGCATGGCTAGCAACAGATACTATTAAATAGTTTGTATTCTGCACATTTATCTTCCTGGATTAATCTTATAGGCTTTAAACAAAAATAATTGTCTTTATAGAAGACTTTCTTCATATTAATAGTCCTTTTGTTGACACCACTGATAGTGATAGGTGAATGCAACAGCTTTAAAAAAATCCACAAAAACAAAACCCATGCATAAAAATGTGGTGTTTCCTGTTTAATTCGAAAGGTATTTAGAATAAGTGCCAGAGAATTCAACCACAGTCATACTATCCCATCTTATTGTACGTTTACATCTGACAGTTGATAGTACACTACTAAAAGGCACCTCTGCTATGAAATTTATTTTGCAGATTTTAAATGAGTTTTGCATATTGGCATAAGAACCTTTACTTTTCATGAAAGTGTGTTTAAATAAATAAATAAATAAACACAAACCCACAAACAAACAAAACCCCCGAAAAACCTAATGTGACCATTCTTTACATAATTATTCGAGAAAAATCCAATCAGCAGTCAATTTGGGTTTAGATTTATAGGGTTAGAAAGGGGCTGAGGGAGGCAGCAGCCCTTTCACATCTGCAGTCCAGTGCAGAGTAGAGTGAGGTGTCTATAGGTGACCAAGGTCCTCAGGCTTCCCCAGTGGGAGTCACATCCAACAGATACTTTTAAATTGTTCATTGCAAGTCAAGGCAATATTGCTGTTTCCTAGGTGTAACCTTGGGAATACTCCAGGAACCAGAGAGTGGCCACTATGTTGTTAAAGTGAATCTTTTATATGTTTTACCATTATCTGCTTAAGAACATCACCACAAAGCTGAGACTTGCTGTTGCAATAAAGATGAATGCCACTCTTTAGTGCATGTTTCAAAATAAATGGATTATATTAACTGATGTACAATTCCCCTCTCTCTCTGATTACTTTGAATTTGTACATTCATAAAGCCATGGATTACTAATAACAGCCATCAATCATTTTCGCTGAAACAGTTTGACACTAAGTACTAGAGATCACAGCGAGTTATAATGAAAACGCTGCTTGCAGATAGCGTACAAACACAATTGCATTTCCCCCTCAAGGATTTAATAAAGAATACTACCAGCTTACACACTATTTCATTTCCCCAAAATGAAACAAAACAGCCTTTGAGCACAGACAGAAGAGCCCACTGGTGTCCCCTGATGAATCCCTGCAAGCTGTATGCACCACTGCCTTCCGTATGCTTGCCTGACATCCCATGTCACACACAATGAAAGAAAGTAATTCTAAGGACCAATGTGTACCTTGTTTCAATTCCAACGGAAAGGCCACTTACGGTTTTATATTATCAATTGTTGTATATATATGATAGAAAAGAAGGCTGGATGCTATGGCTCTGTCAACAAACTCAGTCCAAAGGGAGAGGTGTCTGTGAGATCTGCAGTACCAAGATGTACCAGGCTACAGGTAGACAACTTTGGGTGATGTCCCACTGAAATCCTTTGAATGACAGGCTCATAAGGGCTGCATGAAATTTGTCCCCAAACAAAACTGCACAGGAGAATGTAAGCAGCTCTGAGCATCTGCCACAGGAACATTACGAAAATCCAAACACCTGGAACAACAACAGTCACACTCACGCTGCATTTTTTAGAGCTGAATTGTGTTAAAATTGCTTTCTTTTACTGGTTTGGTTTTTTTTTTTTCCTTCTCTTAGCGATCCTGCCCCTTTTGCAAAGATCACAGCTGTTCTTACCTCTGCAAGTGTGTAGATTCCACTACAATGCAAAACTTAAATAAAATACCATATAACTCTGAAGTGAAAATTCATAGCCTGGACTTCAGAGGATGCAGCAAGTTCAGTTCTCCATCTCCAGGCACAAGTCTGGGACATTTTTATTTTCATAGCCACTTTTCTTTTCATAGTCTGAAAGGAAAGACAGATAGACAGGACAGATTCTCCCCCTTCCACCTATATACTCCCTTTAGCGACCTAGCCCAGACTAAATGAGAAACTGGATACCCTTCCTTAAGGCAAATACTGGGAAAGCAGTAGTAAAGGAGGATGTCTCAGTTTCTTACCTCNAAAAAAAAAAAAAAGTTCATTAGTTAGCAATTATGTATTCTCAGTGGTGGAGTAATGATACGAATGAGCTAACAGGCTACAGCACAGTTTAAAACTAATAACAGCTGGAATATTTATTGGGTTAATCAGGTCAAAGCAGCCTGCCACCCAGAACTTCATTAAATGTCATCTTTGCCATTAAAAACAAATCCTAACTTGACTGGAGGGAGTGAGGGGATGTCTCCAGCACGGGCAGAAGCAGCAACCTACTTTGTGTGTTGACTTTCTGTGTGTGAGATATATAGTCAGCATTTCTAATGAATCTGCTTGGAGCGGCTGGAATATTATGATTTATAGCACCTTCCCACTCTCTATCATAGCATTTTATTAGATGGATGGGAAGCCAGTAGTAATGAGGTTAGGAATGAGAAAACATCCATCAAGCTTGGCTACATCTTCTCAGGAAAGACAACACACTATCTCGTATGTCACAGGCAGTGATCTAGGTCACGATGGTATAAAATGCGTGATTAAAACCAAGTATTTGACACTAGATAATAGGCATCTAGTTAAAAAATAGCTCTAGTGTTCCTGACTTTTAATTAAACCCAACTCATAAATATGCACTGTGGTAAATATACTGCAGAATGGGTCTTGTTTATATTCCACAACATAACAATTACCTCCAGAACGAACCCTTTATTTCACTACATGCTGTTATTAGGCAAGAGACAGTCTAAAATACAAATGTTAAGCCAGTGATGTTAGGCAGGCACACAATGATCCCATCTACTTCAATTGCTTGCTCTCCTTCTCACACTTGCTACTGCAGTTATCAATCTAAAATAAAGCACCCTTAATCATTTTTAGCAATCTTTCAAGGCACCTTTGATTGCCTCAGTAATAACAGAGAGAGAGGGGGGCTCTTAAATATGGAATGGTAGTGCACTGTAAATCTATCCCTTTAACAGGTTTATTCTTTTCTGTGTGGCTCATTTACGAAGATTTTTTTTACGTGGCTTTGAATAATGTAAAGCTGACAAATTTGTGTACAGAAGCCACAGACGGTATGTAGGCACTTGTTCGGCAAGATATTTAACTGTGCTCCTGACTTAAGCGCATGAGTCATTTCATGGAGGTTAACAGTCAATTACCCATTGATTGCTAACTCAACAATTGATCAATAAAGGAGTAATCCAGTTCCCTCACGGCTTCAAGAGGTAACATTCTCGTGCTGAAGCTAAAGGCATTGGGGTCAAGTTCTGTATGTTGGGGAATTCTGGCCGCAATGAATGCCACGGCTGACCGTGCAGCGGGACACGGAGCCATCCGCAGTGTCGCCGCTCTGGGTAGCGGGGTAAAGCCAGGCCCTCTGTTCTCATCGTGTTATGTCCAGGTTAATGATCCTAAGGGTATTCATTACTACTTACAGGGAGAAATAGCAAAAGGTAAGCATTTCTGTCTTTAAGGAGATTATTCTGATCCACTAAATGAGGTACATCAATATCTGCTTAGTTGTTGTGAGCAGGAAACAATCATGGGCCTGATGGATGTGCTACAGTGGGTAAGTACTTGACTTAATCGCTTCACTATTTTCCATTGTAAATGAAATTATGTTTATCGTATCAGATCCATAGAGCTATCGAAAAATATTTACATGGGTGCTGAGGCAAAAAGGCATGCACAGGAGGGAGAAAAATTCGCACGAAATATATGAGTTTTTTTCTAGCTCTTCAGAAATGCACTGAATGTTCTGTTTTTAAAGCTTCAGAGGCAGAAAAAGTGACATTTTATAATGGTGACACATCTTGGTAAACATGGTGAGTTTTCTAGTGGGGCTGAATCATTGAATTTTATAATTTGCCCAGAAGACTTGCAAATTTGTGACTTCTGCTGTAAAATGCTATTTTCCCCCTCTAGGGACACCTTTGAAGCATTTGCTAGGGGCCTCCAGGGAGCTGAATACTCATGTGATGATGCTTCTGTTTCCACCTGCTGTACTGAAAGATGCCTATAAATACACAAGATATGTTTCAAAGGTAGCTTTTGCATATAATCAATGACCATATTTGTTGCTAGGCTTTTTTATAGGCAGAAGGAGAGGAAATGGCCTTTCTTATTTTCAGAGTAAAGACAGCTGGATCCATAGTAAAAGAATCTTTCAAAGAAAACCTGTTAGGTTCCCTCAGACTATTAAGGGTGATTTCTACAGAAGCTGTTATGCCAATACAAAGTACTGATTTTTCCTATGATGTTTGGTAAGAGAAGTACATGCAGATTTTCATCCTAAACAGTAACCTTAAAATATATGCTAAAATTCACTCACCAAATTCACTTTGCTATTAGTGTTCTGCCAGTGCATAGTCCTAGCACGGCCCTTTCCAGTATCATCCATTGAAGCAATTTGTCTTTTCTTTCATGCCATCACTTCATATTTATTTAAAAAGTTAAAATATTTTCAATAGTTTCAGCAAATTATTGAAGTCTTACTGGATGGAAATGTTAGCATCAGCAATCAAGTTCTCTCTGTCATATGTTGTGAAGAAATATATTTTTATGGTATATTTAACAGCTTCCTATTTACAATTAATTTTAATAACAGGACCGATTTGCCTCAACAAAAAAGATAAATTTGAATGTTAATAAAAGGTGGGCTGTGGTGCCATTTAAGTGCACCACTAAGACTTTGGTATCAAACCAAAATAATTCCTTGGATGAAACAAGTACTGTACAAAGAGACCATGGTCTGCCTACTTGCAGTCATCATAATCCTCGCAAAAAGAGATTTATTATGCTGGATTTTATTATGCATCCATTTTTCAGAGGAATAAATTACATGCTTCTTTTGCTGTGTTAATATTGCAGGCGACCATGACTGCTGTTGTACACTCCCTTGGAAACACATTTTATACAGTGCCAATTAAGCAGGAGGTGGGAACATTGGCAAGAGGATTTCAGTATCTCAGCTAAAGGTCAATGTGGCTACCAACCAGCCAGCATTTATTTAGTAATGGATTGTATAGTCAGCACTGGGTTTGAGCCCAGCTTATGCTAAGGGAATTGAATATACAGCCTTCTGAATGAGAGCAGGTGCTGTCAAAGGAACCATCCTAGTATTTAGGAGACAGCTTAAAATAGTTATAAAGCATGTCCATGACCTCATCTGACCAAGCCAGCTTTTGTACTTTTTATTTTTTTCTGAGTAGTGTTAATGTTTCAACATTAAACTAGTACAATTTATATATATTGGCACTTTGTCATTAACACTGTACATAGACTTGATTATTAATGTTAGCTTCCCCTCTCTTTCCCCTTTTTACAGATGGAAAGAAATTCTAACACTGATCAAAAACTACAGCAGGTCAGGTAGCTCAGATGTCTTCTAGCATCCAAGAAAAAAAGCTTGTCTTTTTTTTAAGGTTATTCAGAAAATAACTGCCAGTTTAATATTTCTATTTATTGCTTCTTAGTGTTCAGATGAGATTTTTGCTTAGCTTTCTTCACATCCTGCCATGAAAGAACTATTGAGACATGATTGCTGACTTTGTAGATGCCTAGAATGGGTCTGAATGAGCAAGGTGAGGTCTGGGATCGCCTTTAATTTGAGGCTAAAGACTGGCATTGAATGGAGCGGAGAGACATTTTAGCTTTTAGGAGGTAACATGTAAGTAGCCATTAACTTGTTTTCTTATATTCCAGTAGAAATACTCATGCTCTGCTCTCTGTAAACTTGGCTACCACTGAGAAAAACAAACGATACCAAGACTTTTCTGCAACTGAATTTCAGTAGACAGAAGGTGCCACCAACGTTGTGCACAATGACAGCAAAGAAATACCTGTCCCTTTAGAGACTGAGATGCAAACTGGTCTGTCCCCCTTCACCACTCCCTTTTTCCTTGTCTCTGCCCATTTCTGGAGTCTGCACATTTAGACAGTCCTTGCTCATCAGATAGATTCCCTTGCCATCCGACACTTGAAAATTAATAATAATCTCATCTTGCAAGATCTTTCCCAAATTTCTCACAGTCTGCAAGAAGAAATTTCAAGAGTGTCATTTCTCCCCACATGCCAAAAGCATAGATGAGGAGAATTCATTCTTTGAATTCATCTGTTCTGAAAGTCACTATCCCACATTAATGTTTTTCAATCCACACAAATTCATGCAGTTTTTCAGAGGAAACCCATATTTTTTTGCTATTTAATTTTACTATTAACCGGGCTGAACCCAAATCTTCCAATTTTTCCCTTGAGTCAGGAAAGAGGAATCATTTCATATTTGCTTATTTCCTTGCATCTGCTCAATAATAATGACATTTCTTCTAATTTTATCATTTCTGATAGAAGAACATAATTTTTCCTCAGCAGCAGCGAGGGCAGGTCTGTCCTATGACATGCCTGGCCAGAAACTGCAGGTGTTCCTGTTTCACTAGACCACATGGCTTCCCAGGACACCACAAATTCTGCTTTATTAGAAAATTTCCAAACAGCTCTGATGATGACTCTTACTTTTGTCACACATATTACATGATGTGCCATTTATCTTAGCTTTCTGGAAATCACTTATTTAAAAAAAGAGATAGTTCCTGCCAAGCTCACTTACGGCTTGGACCTAGCTCTTATCCAAGAAAATAACTTCATGGCTGCCTGTGTCCGCCCACATAGTCTTCACTAATCTCTTCAAGTTTTGAAGCATGAAGCATCCAAGCAACAAAGAAGATGAAATTTTCTAGTTATTCACAACTGGAAACTTTCTGTCTCTCTGGAACAAGTCTACATCAGGGCAGCATGCAAAAGCAGTGCATGAGGGCCCTTTAGTTTACATAAAGCATCAGGTGTGCCAAGGGGTTCCCAGTGCACAAGCAGAAGGAGCTGTACTTCTAAAGACCATTGCATGTGTTCTTGACTGCTTGTCTCTCTGACTGCCTGCCTCTTATCTCTGCCTTTTTGAGACAATAGATAAAAGTAGCAGCTAAGTACAATTACCAAGGCTTTCCTGAGGTTTGTGACTGCCAGCCAAAAGAGGAAAGAGGACTAAACTGTTCACTGCACATTAATACAGCATTGAACAATAGCACCACAGCAGATTGTTAACTGATTCCTATATACCTTTCTTAGGCACTAAATATGCAATTCTTTTATAGAACTCTACTTTTATGTTCCAGTATGTGAATTTGTATCTACAGACACAATACAATACTTAACACCTAATCACACTTGGACAACTACCAGCCTATAAAAGTGCTCTCTGAGGGAGAGCTGAGTAGCTCCTACAAGTGCACCAGCAAGCACAATTATGCACAGTGTGAGGCCCTTTATTAGGTAGGGAGATTGATTATTGGTACGAGGCAGGTATAAAAGGAACATTTGAAATTCTCAATCTGTACTTGGTCTGATCATTACAAAGCCATCAATCAACTGCAGTCATGAGGAGTAGGAATTTTGGTTTTCTAAATTTGCAGAAGCCAGGTCTTACTTACATTACTAAGATGAAGCTAACCAACAGCTTTTTCAGCCTGCAGACTACAATAAATTCTTCTGGAGATCTCCCATGAACTCCCTAATACTGAGAGTGCAATCTTGCAATGTATAAACGTTGAAAGTCCTAAAGACTAGATTAAGCATCCTTAACTTCTCCCCTCAAAAAAGCTGCTATCTTGATGGTGCACTGAGATCAATGTGAGGGGGGATATGTATTTGTGCAGATAAGAGTATTAAAAGAAAAGTAGCCGAGGTAAGGGACATTTCTATCTGCAAGCCCTAAGGATATTTCAAGGAGAATGTCTCTGTTACACAGGATGACATCACCATCAGCAAACAACATTAAGATTTTTGTTTTCATGATAATCTCTTGGCAAGAGGCAAGAAATAGGAGATAGGGCAGTGTCTTCTTTGCAAGAAAACTAGACTTGTCTAAGTGTCACTTGCCTAACAAGAGTCCCCACAGTGCCATTGTGTTTACTTTCTTTGCATAGAAAAGCTAAACAGTGAGAACACTGGTGCATAAGCCCTTCAACTATTGAGATATTGAATTCTGATCTTTAATAAACCAACACTGATTTACTTCACTGCTTCTGTTTGCTTAGTTAAGCTCCACCGGCATAGGAAAAGGCACACATAATTTAATCAGATTGCTTTTTTCATTTGATTTTTATTAATGCAGCAAGCAGGCATTGAGCTCAGTGAATTCACTCGGTTCTCACCAAAGGAATACCCCTTCCTTCCTCAGACTGGAAGTTTCAAACAACAGCAGAAGATCACAAAAAAAGTACAGGAGCTTATGTGGATATGAAACAAGGTCTGTTTCAATGGGATAGGCTCTCCTTTTTCAATCTTGCATTAAAAACATGCTTTGTGGAATAGAGAATGGAGTAGTTAAAGAGAGCACTGAATTGCTCTCATTTCAGTGGGGCTGTGATAGGCGTGCTATTCTGTTTTCTCCTAGGAAAAATCCCACCACTGTGGGACTCCAGAATATTTATCCAATTGCTTTATGCCATTCAGCACCCAGCATAGCCTGCTGTTCTTAGATTCTCCTTCCCTCTACATAGATATAGTATTGTTGTGCTGTCACAACTGGGGACCTACAGATTTTCTTACTTTTCATGTTTTGCAGTTCACAGCAGTGTTTGCCCAGTCTTTCCCATTTATTTCAGGGTCAAACCTTCAAAAAGGCACTTGCGCTCATTTCTCTGTGCAGAACTGTCATGGTGATTTTAACAAACAACTTTAAAATAAAGCTGAGCATCATGTAAGGGTAATTCCACACTGTGCCTGTCATAAGCTTTGACTTACCCTTTGTGTAGAGGAGAGATGATGAAAGTCTTGGAGATTTTGATGTTCAAACAGTTTCCATTTACCTGTTTCCCCACCAGCCAACATTATTTATCCTATTGTGTTATTCCACCTCTGTCATATTTGATTTCATTCCATTTTGTAATGCAAAGACTGAATTGACACACACATAAATGTTATGAATATACATATATGATTTCAGAAGTCTTAACCTCTCAGGACCGTCTGTGTGATTCTGTTTTCAGTTAAAATGTTATGGTGCCTGCCTTCATTGAGGGATAAGAAGCCCATCCATATTCTCCCTTATCCTCAAAAGAACACACAAAGCAGCGATGTTGTCGCAATATTACTGCCTCTGTGATGGCAGAACTTCACTTTAATGAAAAATCTCACAGGACAAGATGAGGAAAGAAGAGGAAATGATATCTCTTTCCTGGTGTGGATTGTCCTTTACCAGAAAAAAAAAAAAAAAAAAAAAAAAAAAAAAAAAAAAAAAAAAAAAAAAAAAAAAAAAAAAAAAAAAAGTTTGGAAAGTGGCATTATTATTATTATTTGGACAACTGAGATTACTTTTCAGATAATACATGGATTTTCCTCCCAGGCTAGTTTCAATTTCAAAGCTCCTAACTATGTTCAGAAATAAATATAGCTTAAGTATATTCTTTATCACATTTAACTCAATCAGAGTTTAAAGGGAGTTAGTTTGTGCTAGAATTGCAGGAGAGGTTTTATTACCTGTTTCCCTGATTAAGTGTATTTAAAGAAACACTTCACTTTGGTCTGTCTTCATGATCATCTCCTAAGTACTGAATGGCAAATAGACCACATAAGTAAAGGGAAAAAAAATACATATTCATAGCAGCATAAGCAGCCAGACATTTTTAGCCACAACTTTCAAGCTTGGGGCCAAAAGAACAATACATCTAATGAATAATACCCCACTGCTAGAGCACCACAAAATCCTTTAAATTACTCTGGTTTCATAAGACAATTGTTATGAGTTTCGAATCAAAATGTTTAATGTTTCCTGAAGCATGAAAATACCTTTAAGTCTTTCTAAGTTACTATGCAACTTACTCAACCAATATAATTTTTTTTTTATTCAGAAAATTATTAATTCCTTAATATTATAGATCCATTATCAACACCAAGATTTCAGCATTTCAACATGTTAGAGACAATGGCTGGAGATTGTCCTTTGTATTATTACCATAAATCATCCTCAAGGTGCTTCTGTGTTCTAAGCCAACAATTTCAGAGACAAAGCTACCATACCTGTCCGTTATTTGAAATGAACATTAAAAAAAACCCACCTCTGCTTTCTTAAAGTATGCTGAAAGAAAGAAAGAAAGCAGGAATGCAAGAAGATTCACAATAAGGATCAACATTAAACTTTATTACTCTTGGTTCCTTGATCTGTAGCACTTACCAATTATGTGGTGGCATTCTTCCACAGAGCTTCTGAAATACCTAGCCATGTGGAGAAAGCTGTATTAAAAATATGATATTAGGCTGATTTTCATCTCAAGTTCTCATCTGTAGTGTCTTGAGTTTTTACCTATGAGAGTAACAGCTGGGTTCTGTTAAATCTCTTTTTTATAATCTAAACCCAATATGTTCAACAAAAGAAAGAGTTTCAAAGGCAATTTTTGTGGAAGGCTGTACAGTGAATAGAACTCTAGAAATACTCAGAGTATGATATAATATATAACCAAATTAAAAGAAAAAAAATGCATTCTAGATTCATTTGTCACACCATTGCTTTGTTTGGCTTGCCACAAACCCATATATAAAAAAGAAAATAGTTATCTTGAAACATTAGTAGGAACTTGTTCCTTTCATGAAATAAGCCTGTCATTAAACTAAAATGTCATCAGTCATAGCAAAGAAACTGTCAATTCCTTCTGGCAAATGGCTCAGTCTTCAGTTTGCCTGTCTGCCCACCTGACAGGATTGCAGAATATTGCTACAATGATGGGCCATCCGTATTCAAAGTCTTGCCTCCAAGGGTCGTCCTCCAATTTACACTTAAAACTTTCACTGCTCCCCCTTATGACAAGTCAGATTCTTAATGATAAATATTCCAAATGAATGTTTTCTGGATACTGTTCTGAACAGTGCAATGTGAAGCCGATTGGCACTCTGCTTTTATGCGCCAGAAGCTGGAGATCTTAACAGAATGCATGTGATACTAGAAGAATCTTGTCAGTCAAGTTTGGCCATGAAACAAAGCTGTGGAAAATATTTCTCATGCCTCTCCTTCAACTCTTGATCCCTCAAAGAAGTGACCTTCACACTAGTTTACAGAGAGGCTTTCAAACCTACGTATTTGCCTAAAAATGTTTCAGGTTTTGCTTATGTATAACATTGAAGGGGAGGGGAACATGATATGTTAACTATTTGCAGGAAGGTCTGGACTACAGCATTTATTTGTATAAAGTGCCCACAACATTTTCAAACAATTCAGTGTTTCCCAATAAATCTTTTCAAACACACACGCAGATATCCCCGTGAAGGATTCCACCCTGGGGACCAAACTGGGAGTTACAGCAAATACATGGTATGACTCAGGTTTTTATGGCTATATTTAAGTAATTTTGATAAAACGGTTCATGGGTCTTTGGGTTTTTTTTGTTTTGTTTTGTTTTTTAAATACAGATCAAAAATGATCTGTTAAACTCAGTCTATATTATTCATAAGAAACCGTACGACACACAGTCTTTAATCCTCCATTCCCTATGCAGCATCCATGTGCAGTCTCTCGATCTGCAATTCTGAAGCATAATCCCATACAAGTACAGTATTAAGTTCCATGGTAAACCTGCTAGAGGACAGCAAAAAGGATTAGACTGCTGCAGTTGAACAAAGATTCACCGAATGTGTCACTTTAAAGGATGCCAGGTTTTGACATGAATAGTTACTTGCAATCTAAATGTATTACTTATCTAAGTATTAATTACCTACTGAGAGAAAGAAAGAAAGAAAAAAAAAAAAAAAAAGAGAAAAAAAAAGAAAAAAAAAAGAGTTATCCCACAGGAGTAGCCTGAATTTTACAGTATGGCCATTTGTAAGTAAATTTGCAAAGCTGTGCACAGGGAGCTAAGGATAAACCCCATTAGTGAATAAATGGATTTGCACATTTTATACTTGCATACAGCTTAGAAAACGTACCTTCTCATGTCTTAGTCTGAAGATCCAGCGGCTGCTTTAGTGCTGCTGTCTGCTACTACCTGGAAAAGATGGTAAATATCCCCATTGCCTGTACAATATAGTCCAATGCTGACAGAAAACTATGTATATGGTACAAAATCCCAAAACCGAGAATACACTATATCTTTTTTTAGCTAAAGTCCATATAGAAGACACAACTGATGCACAAAATAATGTTAAAGGAGGATGAAGCTAAGGTTGCCTTAAAATCCTAGTAGAAAACAGGTTACTGAAGTAAAAAAAATTGAAGTTTCCCTATTTTTCAGACATTTCCATATTCTTGAAAGACTGTTTTTTCATCACTTATTTTCCCCTCTTGTCATTTCTTTCACTTTTTACATTTGTAATTTTAAGCCTATTATCTGTTCCATTGTCTCGGTATCATTTGCCATTTCTCTCCTCCTTGAACATGCATTTTTGATTTCCTATAGCTTCTGTCTACAGTGTCAGAACTAAGTCTTAGAGTTTTACTGAAGTTCTCACAAACAGTTGTTCATCTTTCTTTTATGAACTTTTTTCCATTGTTCTCTTCCAAAGCTTTGCTCTGCTAAAAATCTTCATTTCTACTTCCTCCATGGGACACCAATGAGTATTTTGAGTATTTTTAAACTATGTTGTCATTCTTCTACCCAAGATCTAGCTCTATACATATTACAACTAAATCAATGATATTCATTTGCATCAGCTCTTTCTTTCTCAGTTTACCTTCATGATTTTTTCTGCTTATTGAACAAACCCATCTCCTGCCTCATTCAATGCCATCCACTCCCTGGATACATTAATGGCCTTTTATGTCAGCGCTCCTAATTTCAAATTAATATAATTCCTTTATTTTTCCTCCCTAATGTTGCTACTATTTCCCTCTTTCACCCTCAGCCTCTCTTTAGCACTATTGTCCACACTCCAGCCCTTTCTCCCAATGATCTCTCCTCCGCCTCGGTCTTCTACCCTCCTCTTCAAAACAATGATATTTCTTTAGCCTGCCTGTTTCTCCTTCTCTCACTCTCCTTCAGTCCTCTGCAAGCTAGTTTTTAGCTCTCCTCACCGGTGAAATGACTCTCGCTAATGACATTTTATAGAGCTACAGTAAATAATTTAGGGCCAACGTTAATAATGCACAGGAAAGGAGGAGAGGAATTAAGAGATACAGGAAAAGAGAAGTTTTCAGCAGAGAACCACAACAAGATTGAGAGGTACAAATACATTTTTCCTTATTGTCTGTTCTCCAGAGAAAAAGACTCATATTCCAAGACTGATATATAAAGGGAAGCGAGATGAAGTCTGGTGCTCAATAAATGAAGGACTGAGAAGTGGAAAGAGGTTCATAAAATGAATCAGGATAAAGTTACAGAGGAAGATCCTAAACAAAACCAAGTGGGTTTTTCTTTACTAGAGCTTGAAAAGAATGAAGAGTGACCAGCAGCCTCAAGAAGGGGTTACGGTTTCATAGTACTTAGGATAAGAGAGGCCGCCAGAGATCATTATGCACTTTGAGTGCTTCCTATTTTTTGAGTCAATACTTCTCTCAGATACCACACAGTAAAATTGACAGCAAAAGTAGTCTGTTGTTTCATCAATACAATTTGAAGCATCTTGATTTAAAACGCAATGTTTCCAGTAGTAATTCAAGTATTTGAAAGCTGTGGATGATTATGCTCGGATTCTGCTTCTGAGAGGGGCTAATGAAATACGAAGTAGGTACAGAGTGTTTTCTATAGCACAGGGGCCATAAAGCAGAACTGCCCAAGTACTTTCCAGAAGGTTAAATCAAAACCAACATTTTCTGTGGAAAAACTTGTTTTTCTGGGAGGAAACTGAAGAGATTTTCCATGAGAAAAAAATTGAAACCACTGCTCTGGAAGTGAAAGTGAAGTTTATAAGAGCCTCCCACAAAAAACTGCTGGGCCTGAACCAAGCTGCCTGTTCTTGAAAAGATGAAAGGCAAAAAGGTTGAGTGAACCAATTCGGTCTTTCACTATCAACAAGGCTGGAAAATTCCTGCCAATATCCATCTACCTACTGATTAGAGTTTTCCAGGTGGCCAGCCAGAAAATCAAGCAGGTTGTTTCTCCCAGGAAGGAAAAAATAAAGTAAAATAAAATAAAATAAAATAAAATAAAATAATTCCTTAAAATCCTTTTCTGCTGAAAATTTAGGAGTTCTAACTTTCTGGCCAAGGACTGGTATTAATTCCCCCCACCCCTCTTATAAAAAAAAGAGGCAATACTCCCACTCTTCAACCTTCTAGAGATAACAGTGTTTCTTTTCCAGTATAGCAAGTGGGTTAAAAAAAGCAGGAAGTTTATCAAATGTTTGTTTTAAATTACATCCAAATAAAACAAAAACAATAATCCCTCCCAACCTCAGCAAATGAAAGCCAGTAAAAATCTGTATCCTTCATGTTAGCTACAAATAAAATGTATGCAGCAATGGCATGATCTGCCATACTTCCTTTTTTCCCATGCACATATGAGGAAAACTAAAAATACTAAATGTCTTTAAGAAGGGTTCTTTATGTAGAATTTTTTGCTCAAATGTAGGCCTTTTCCCTCTCTCCCTCATTCCCCAGGGAACTGATCATCCTGTGTTACATGTGAACTCATGACATGTGATGTGAAATTGCCTAGACCCTTGATGTGCCAGCTGGCTAGGTTGGAAAATAAGCTTCGTCTCAGGTACCTCTACCTACTTAATCAAGCTGCATAAAAAACAAACATTGTAAATAGTTTTGTGAGGTGGAGGGAATGGTAAGGAGATGCTTATTACTATTTACAAAATTTTGAATGTTGTGTTTCCTGCTGAAGTTCCTTGCGAATGTCAGGCTGCAGGAATTTTATTACACAAGAAGAGAAGGTTTAATTCTGAAGTTTTTAACCAATTGCAGTTTTAATGTTTCTCTATAACTGTATAGGTTATATAGATCCATTTCATAAAAATATGTCTCAGGTTAATTATATTAAAGTAAAAAAAAAAAATCATTTAACTTTGTACACTTAGAAACTTATTTTACTTTAAATCAAGTTCACTTCAGTTAAGAATTGAATTGGTATTGCCTAAACCAAATCTAGTTTAAACCAATCTGAGAACATCTATACAGACACAAACAATGGCCAGTTAGGAAATAAGTATTAATGAAAATAAGAGCACAGAAAAACCTTAGCATATCTATAGCATATCTATAGTAAACTAATGGGAGTTAAGAACACTGTTCTGTGCAGGTCTGCTCTGAACTGTGTTAAACTCATGCAACTATTTTTTAGGAAATACATGAAGCAATAAGGACCTTGAAATCTCTCATCTGTGGCTTAGGTCTATGAAGAATCGGAATCACTACTTTGCCTTCCATTACTTCTTGCTTCTGGGATAGGGAACAGCCCAACTCACACACACTGTTTTTCTTACCGTTGCCTACTTTCAGCTTATTTGGTATTTATCTAGGTCCTGGGTATCCTGTCTCCCATAACTTCTATTTGTAAGTGAGAGGACCCTCTACTGACTAAAAACCTTTGGGAAGTCCTGTCCTCTCCATCAACAGAACTAGGAGTCAAATTCACCGAGCCTGCCTGGACGCGATCTGCAATTCCTTGTCTTGTCATTAAAGAAACCAGAGAGATGTCCTAACTACAGCTGATAGGCTCTAAAAGCGTAGCCACCGTTTGGGGAAACCAGATGGCAGTACTGCAGAGAGTCTTTGTTCTTCTGAAAATTTAACATTTCGCTCTGGAAGCAAAGCTTCTTATCACCTGTGGTGTAGTTTTTGTCGAAGCTTGAGCACAAAGTCTCTTTCAGCCGAATCTTCTCTGAGTGAGCGTATGCCTTCAACACAAGACAAGCTATGCTCCTCGCTGGGGCTGTCTAACTGAAATTACTGAAATCAGCTAAACCATGTCAGCCAGCAGCGCAGACAGCACAGCCCAGCTTATTGCGTCATGTTAAACCTTATCACAGGGAAACAAATAATGAATTTTAACCTGAGCTACTAACACAAGTTTGTTTTTCCTTCACTCCTTGACTAACCTGATCCAAGTTAGGGACATTTTTTTTTTTTCCTTTTACTTTCAGTGAAGGCAGTCAGCAGTAACACAACCACAGCACAGCATATCTGTCTGTCACATCTCACAGCTACATGCCGCAATACATTCACAGGTTTTACAGTTCCCCTAACATCTCCACAAAACCACCAAAGGTTAGTTTTAATTAGTTTTAGTCCCCTGAGAAATATTTTATTGTACTATGTTCCCAGGTGGGGTTCTGAGCTACCACTGAGGAATAAATCCTAACTAGCTTTGGTTTTTTTCCAGACCATATTATTAATGTATATCAATGTACTTTGCTTATTCCTTTCTGGCAAAATGTTTATGGAAGAGTTTTCTAAAGCAGTTATACAATAATCTTCATTATTTGAAAAGTTTCTATGCATACAGTTGTTATACACTCTTTTTAGGAAGTCAGTTATGAGAAGGGTAAAAAATAAAAAAAAGATTTTCTCAAGTTTGTAAACATTTTCAACTTCTATTGTCATTTCATGTGACGGTTGAAACCATTATCTGCTTCTTTGCTTGGGCATGCATCACTCCCTATGACAGCGACAGAGAGAGATGGGATTTCTTAGAGCCAGTTTGTCTGGTGCAGCTCCACTGGGTAGCTCTTTGAGCTGAGAAGTTCATCCTTTCAGCACTACAATGTAATTAACTTATCCTTGTTTTGCAGCAAGTTGTGCTGTTGCAGCTTTACAAATAACCTCCTAGCCTCTGAGAAACACTTTGGGGAAACCAAGTCTGAATTTTGAAAAGGCTGAATTTGGCTTCCAGAGAAAAGCACATGCTAGGAAAAGCAGGAGAAGATTATTTTCTGAAGTCTAGTTTAGTTCCCTCGCAGCATAGCTATTGAGTCAAATCTTGCTTCCCTCCATGGTAATCTTCCATGAAGGAGTTATCTTCAGAAAATATTCAGCAGACTCATGTTGTCCAATACATCTTTTGTTATATAGTCACCTTACCACCATGTCACTTCAGTAGAAGCAATCTCAATCCTGCTAACAGAAAACCTACTATTTTATTCTAAACTTCACCCATCTGCTAAGACAACACAGGCCCTTAGCTACGGTGTGAACATACACAGCACTACCAAGACAACTTCACTTGGCACCAAATATTTCAGTCAAAACTTCCCCAGTGCGTGTCTAGAGCAGCCAGAGTGCCCCAAACTGAACTGTCATGGGATATCACGCTTTTTGTGCAGAGAAGTAATGAGCAGAATCGGGAAGTCACGAAGGTCAGAAGGGACCTCTGCTGGATTAATAACAAGGCAGACAAAGATGACATTGCTCTGCAGCTAATGCTGCATCTGAACACCAGCTACGAGCAGTCCCACCATTCCCCTAAGCTGCAGACTAGAACACACTAATGAGAGAAATAACACGTACAACAAAAGTTCAAAAACCCACCCCCGGTGAAGAACAGGGACAGAAATGCAGACTACGCCACAGTCACGATTGCTAAGAGCATGTCCAGACCCTCCAGAAAACAGAGAGCCTGCTGCTTTCTTCCCCATTGTGCCTGGCGTGCAGGAGCAATGGGAGAATTTGGGGCGGGGGGGTAACAGCAGTGTGCTGCCTCCAGCCTGGGGCAGCCCTGAATCACATCTCAGCAAAAAAATCCTCATGTAAAGCACAGATATTCTTACGACCTCACTAATTTCTGTATTAATACACTAAGCACTCAGGATTTTTTTTTTGTTTATTTTCTAAGGTTTTGGTGTGAATTCATTAATTAACCCAGAAAATTTGCCAATGAATATTTTAATAGCATTAATATTCTGCATATGCAAATTGAGTCTACAGAGTGTCACCTGGAGAAGAGCTACTTCAACATTTGATTGATTTGTGACGCAAGGTTTTGCCACTCTTTCCCTTCCTTTAGATCAGGCAGGTGGCTTTCCAGTAATAATTATGTCCTTAGCCCAAGTCATCGTGGAGGACAATTTCACACGGGCAGTGAAGGTTAAATATTTTTAAAATGCAAACAAAATGAATTTTTAAAAGCTTCAAAATAGCTTTGGATTCAGAAAGCCCTTTACAATTCATGGGTAGTTCTCTTTAAGAAGAGATGCGCTTAAGTTATGCAGACTCCTCATTTGTCAGTTCAGAGATTTCTCTGTCTCCTCTGCCACATAGTCTGTATAATTTAAGGTGACTCACTGTACAGGAAAGTTCACCTTCCATTAAAATGTTTTCTTTAGTAAGCACTCTCCTGGAAGTGCTGTAGTGTAAACATGAGTGGCTACGAATACGAACATTTATTAAATAGTGCTGATGAATTTTTCAATACCTAAGGGAGAGCAATTCACAGCTCAATCATTCAGGCCATTTTAAGTGCTGCACAGGACAATTCCACTACATCTTCCATTAATATTTAATTGCCCATTTTATTCTGTTTACCTTTTTGGTTAATATATAATTTAAAGCCCTTCTACTAAAAAGGAGGGGGGAAAAAAAGAGAACAACTGTTAGCCTGCTTTTAACAAATCTCTGGTGAGAGCTTTTCCTTCATTTAAAATTCATTGCAAAGAATTTTTATTTAATATCAGTAACACAAACCTCAGGTATTAAAGCAAAACTTGGAAGCAACTGTTGCGTAACAGTCCTGACATTGACTTAGATTTGACTGACACCAGTTTCTGACTGGCAGCCTTTGGCAAAGAACCCCGTCAGCCTGGGATGATGCCACATAGCCTGACCACTGGAAGGAAGTACGAGAAAACCCAGCGTGACAAAAAACACCCCTGTTGCAGAAAGGTTATTCCACAGGAAGTAATATTCTGCACGGTTTTGGTGGAGAAGGAAAAGAACTTGCAAAATATAACGAAAACTGTTCGTTCACATTTATAAAAAAGGGGAATGTTTACAGCTGAATATATTATGCTGTGGTGTTTGGGAAAAACACCTGCTAGATTAACAGGCCTGAAAATATTTGGGTATTCTAAACTGGGTATGAAAGCAACAATCATGTAAGGGTGTTACACTTGCTTTTCATTACCAGTCATTGCGATATCACAGCTTACCACAATCAGGAATCTCATAGAAAATGATTGATTTATTAATAGCTGTAGTAGAGTTGCTTTTGAATTTGGAACAAAACTAATAGCAACTGTACTTAGGCGTCAGTTTTTTGGGAAACACACAAACTCAGATCAGCTTAAATATTGACATAAGTGGTTGTTCTGAACTATTCAGAGACTGTAGGCTTGATCTTGCACTTTCCGTAATCTTTAATATATATTAAAACAGATTAGGAGTTTACAGCCTAAGATACTCTATCACTTTTACCACCTCCTGCCCTGAGATAAGATCTGTGGTTTGTAGAACTCCAGACATGCTTTAATAGCTGCCTCGTGCACTCCCTTTGGCTTTGCACGAGGAATGTTGCATGAGTACAGAACAAACAAATGCCATTTGCTTTGAGAAATGAAGAAATCCTTATATTGCTTACCAGATTCACAGTCCTTTTGTAGTCTCTATTCATTTAGAAAGCAGGTTATTTAAAACTATCCTACATATATATTAACCTTATATGTATAAGACAGTTAGAAGTAAATACAGACACAGATGCATATGTATATACATATAATAGTGCGTATACACACACACACACGCATACATATATATATATATACATATGTAAGTATATACACACTATTTCTTCAAAACAGAGCGCTACCCTTCAAAGGAACCTACTTTCATGGTTTTACAAGAATAGTAAATCCTAGATATTACTGTGCATGCTCTGAGTTTCACTTAGCTTTGTCTTTCAAAACCTGGTTACCAAGGAAAGGCCATCAAGGGTATCGTGTGCTCTGTCCTTGCAGAAAGTTATTTGTGTTATTTTCAGCTAAGATATGTCAGGTCATCTCACAGCCAATGCTTATCAACTTTCTGTTCAATGCAATGTGGAATGTGAGAAAAGATAAAGACATTTATCATGCTGCATTTTCTACTGTTGTAATAAAATGAAGACGATTAATGTATTTTCATGTACAAAGTTCCACCTGTACCTAAATCAAATTAGGGATGCATGCAATAAAAGATCAGAGGCAGAATCCCAACCTATTCAAATGTTCAAAAGTTTTTGAAAAATAAATAAATAATTCATTTAAAGAATTAAATTCCTTGGCTTTTTTGGCTCACTCCCTTCTTTTCATTTTCTTTTTTCAATTACGCAGGGTACTATGTCATGGAAGCAGATCTAGATGAGGCACTAGAAAGCTGATGCATTAAGCAAGCATTTTGTCTGGGTCAAATATGCCTTGCTTTTCAGAATTAATTATCATATAAAAAATTAGCTTATTCATATTCACAAGATCAGAACTTAACTTATATATCACCCTGATGAAAGTGAGAAAATGTAAGCATACCATACAAAGTTAGCATGAGTTCAGCTACTATATTAAAAAAAAAAAAAAAGAAAGGAGAAAGAAAAAGCATGAACAGAGAAAAATAGCAGATTTACAGTCTTCAAAGAGAAGTAAAATCTAGTATAATACATAAAACTGGAAAATATTTAGATTTGCTTCTAGTACATGTTCATCAACCTTGGGAACAGACCAGGCATACTCAACAGCATTATGTGTGACCTTGCTGCTTTGAGTTAAAATCTCAAGCTAACAGTGTAAGGCTGCCTCTTCATAAGTGAACTAGCTGAGAATAATTAGCATTTCTGTCTGCAGTAATACCTGGGCAAGGGCAACACTGGCAGGAAGTCTCTATGTTTAATCACCAGATCAGGAACAGGCAGTCAATGCAATCATGGGGAAGGTCACTCTGTATTTGAAGCCTCAGACTTTATCATAGTCTGGAAAATTAATCCAAGTCTGGCTGAAGTTTAAAGGAAAAATATCTCCATTAAAAGCAAAACAAGACAAGCGCAGGCACACACACACACACAAACACACCTTTTCTCTAATCTTAACAAGAGATATTTTGAATCTTCAGGGCTTCCATAATGCAAAGCTTCAAGCAGGTGCAAGGTCAGGAAACAGTAATTTCCTCATTAACAATCCCAGCCATGAGGATGCGTTTCCTCCTCTGCATGATCAATGTGCTGTGACCTGCTTCTAAGGGCCTCTCTGCACTGCTGCCATTTCCCATGACCTCCAGGAAAACAATATGCGGTGCCTACCTCTACTCCAGCTCTTCGGTGTGTTTTGAGGTCATTGCATATGATAACTGCCAAGCACTTATGGTCTCATTTCCCCTATCAGCCAACCTAAAACACTAGTGCTCTACAAAATGAAGGGCATGCAGCTTGAGATAAGCCTATCCTGACTGAACTCATGAAAGTAATACTTAAGCTATAGACTTATCCAATGAAAAAAAAAGTGTTTTTATTAGTAGCTTTGTTATAGGCTGCAAATATACAAGATCTCCTGTTGGTTTATGTTTTTTGTGCCAGATCTTGTTGCCTGTCCTGTACAGTAAATAACCAGATCTTAGTATTTTATTTACATTTAGCTTAGACTGTAAAATGGATTTGCCAGTTACAATCTACTTGCAGAGATCAGAGCAATGTGTACTATTTGAGAAAGCTAGTAATCTTCATCCAATAATCAGAGATGGTGTTTGCATGTTAAAATCCATTTTCAGCCCAAAGCAAATGAATTCATAAAAGCTACTTGGTCACCCAAGAAACAGTCTTTCTTATTTGGTTTATGGATGTTTTTCTAAGTTTATCTGAACAGCAGATAGGCACTGCCTGTTATTGGTTTTCCTCCTGTCTAGGACTATCTGCAAACTGAAGCAAGGAGAAATAGGGGAAAAATTATTCTTTTGGTTTGGTGTTTCTCCATTTGTGGTTTATTAAATGACAAAAATATTTTTGGTGGTTGTTTTTTGATGATTTTTGTTTGTTTCCTTTATTACACTGTAAATTGCTAAACACAGAGAAGTTTAGAAGCTGTTTCCAATCGCTGTGTAAATTTCACATTCCCTCACGTTTCCTCTCTAGGAAGCATGTCACTAGTTAAATACAGTCTATTCACATTGTTCTCCTATTAAATGCATTCAAATTCTATTCTCTTGGTCCTAGAAAGCTGACCCCAGACAGGATGCATCATTGCTTTTTTGATATCTGTAAAGTCAGCTGCAAGTATTTTTTTAATGTCCCTGACATTTTCAGTCTGTTTTCTCTAATTTGGCTGTCATTAGCAGACATGTGATTATCAAACCTCACAGTTTTACTGGTAGACCTTCTGTACCAGTAAAACCTTTTACTCTTGGGATTGATACTATGCTTCATGCAGTATTCATTACATAAGCACAAGCTCTAAATTTTTATCTCATGCTTGTAATTTTTTAGAATTTCTCCAGTCTATTCCATGGATTAGATGGAAACTACTAGTATAGATTTCAAGCATAGCACTGGAGGTATAATATACATAAAGTTAATTTGGGTCGGTTCTGCCATGTTGTGTAATGTCAGCTGTTGTTAAAATACTTTTTGAAAATTGGTGCTGTGTTCCTAAGCAAACCACATGCATATTTTTTTTTTTCTGACTGGTTTTCTCTCCCAAAAGGGTGAGAACATTGGCTGCATGGCACCCTTCAGAAAATCAACTTGCTCTAACATGTTCGGGTGCCCTTGTTCTGTGCTGCCTGAAGATGACAAGCAATGGGGTGAAGAGCAACAGACTTAGGCTTCTCTGAGAAAAGGGGTACCTTTTTGTTTCCTCTTTGGGGTAACAGTATAGAGGAAATGCAAAGACTGTAAGTTAGAAAGTAATCACACCCAACCCCTTACCTTGTCCTCAACAGTCATGCAGGAGGAGTCTTACTGGCACTCATAGGAATCACTATCTTGGTCCTATGGCATGTTGAAATCCGCTTCCAGTTTGTCAAACCCAGACAGCAATCCCGACAGTGCCAGGCTGGGTGTTCAGAGAGCTCGGTCTGCTAAGGCTGCACCTTCTGCTCCATTTTGCCCAAAAGAGACACGCATCATCATAATAATAGCACATCATAATAATAATAGCAACGGTATGATGCAGAAGATAATCTAACATTTGAAATGGATCAGTCACAAATCCAGCAGTAGCCTGGATTTGCAAACCTTTTGTAGCACACACTAGTAAAAACACTGATTAAATATAAAAGAAAAATGTTACTTTAAAATGCCACTAGAAATGGGCCCTGTACTTCACTTGACTCATCTTACGCAAATACGTTACCTCCTTGAAACACAGTTTATCCTTCTGCCTTTGTGACAGGATCACACCAGTAAGTTGAAGCAATGAGCAGTCAAGTTTTCAAAGTCCCTTCATATGAGTGGAGAGGTCCGCAATAGTCAGTAATTAAGATTCACATTCTTTGTTCCTGTAGATATTTCTGCATGTAACCTTCATGAAAAGCAATGCGTTTTGAATGCATTTGTGGAAGAGGTTGATCAAGATCATCTTTCCAGTAGATCTTTCTGGAGAGGCTGCGTGCGTGCTGCAGACATTCTTCTTAAAGTACAGGCAGCTGATAGATGGGAAAATACTCAGAAAGATGTACCATGTGCCAATATTACTGTCACTGAAATACCATTAAAAAACATTACTGAATCAGAGTAATGGTGGTAGCCACAATTACTGCCAAGAGGATCAACAGAGGGATCTGTGTATTTTCCTGTAGAGCTGGACACATACGAGGAAAAACTATGACAGGTCCTATCTCTGCAATATCCAGAGTCCCATATCCATAAGAAAATTGCACACACCTGTTAGATACTTGACACGTTAATGCTGTAGTGACTCTATATTAAAAATTAGGACTCTCTTCCTTATGTGAGTTTAGATGTAGCCTTTGAAAAAGACTAGAATATAATGTATATGAGTCTAGGATTATCCACCAGCTTGTGGTTTAATTTTTAAAGTAAATTTCTTAATTTTTGCTAAATATCCATCATATTCTACTGTATGTATGACCAGTGATACAAACACTTTACAGTGATCTCACGTACATTTCCAAAAAGAGGGAAAAAAGTGTTTAAAAACCCAGAGATTTTAACTTGATTGTTTTCTCATCTGACTTATATTTATGCAGTTATATCAGCACACTCATTCAACACATGAACTACATGTATGCTACACACATCCACTGACGATGCTATTTATTTCCAACAGATACCACAACTGATTCTTTGCATGGTTTTGAGATGATCTTCGGAACGAAAATAAGTGACTCTCTACTGAATATTTTCTTGAAGTGAATTAGAAATTCCCTGATGAATCTTCCTTCACCAATTAGTAATAAAGATGCATTTTTACAAATAAATCCAAATGGTCCACTTTGGCTCAGATGTAAATACTGAGCCACAAAAAGTAGTACACAGTGCTTATGATATTTGATATGAAATGTCTAGTAACAACACTAATTGAGTTAGTTTTTTTTATCCTAGATGTGGGATAAAATATAACTAACACTGTGGATACTCTTCCTCTGCATCTGACAGTAGGTTAGGGCAGTAAAATATATCATGTGTGTCTCATCCAGCTAAATTGTGGAGAAAATGGGATACAATTAAAACAGATATTTATAATTTCCAAGTGAGTTTATGAGAAAAAAATACTCTTTCCTGTTTTTTAAATATATGTGTTCTTTTTGGTATAAATCTGCATGTTTGGCAAGATACATGCTTTCCTACTCTAAGGTTCATGTTTCATGGCTGATCTTTGTTAGTGAGCAGAAGCCAAGGTACATTCTTCTGTACTTAAACAACATGCACAATAGGCATGTCACCAAAACTTATAGGATAATGAAACAATGCTTTCTTTTAGCCATCTGTCTCTGCACATGACTTTCTTTAATTATTATTAAAATCTGGTTTCAGGGCTTCATAAGAAGTAATATTAGGTAACAATAATAACCGTATTTAATTAGAAGATTTAAGATTCAGTTTGGAGTTAGATTTCAATTAGCTTAAAACAAGTGGCGGTATGCATGTGTCAGAGAGAAGGGTGGGAGCAAATGCAGAGAAGGTTGTTTATTTTGCTTTGCTTGACTGACTACTAAGGGAGAGGAAGATGAGCCTCCCCAGCTCTGTTATATACAGCATTTGCTTTTTCTCCCAACTTCCCCCCTCCCCGACCGTACCCCGCCAACACCTTCCCCCCCACCCTCGACAGACGGGAAAGTTACAGCCAATGCTAATTTAGATAGCATCTAAAGCCTTGCCTGACAAGATAAGTTCAAATTATGAAGCAATCCCTTCACATAGAAAGACCTTGTTAGTTAGATTAGTGGTGGATTGGCTCTGTGTGACAGCTTGTTTGCTAAAGGTGAGCTATCTGCATTTCCAATGCAGGCAAGCCATATCATCATTTAAGGAAAAAATAAAGATGTCATTTCTCCTATTTGTCACAGAGTTCATGTAATATTCCTTCTCAGTTTTCTTCATTGTTGACTTCTTAGGAAAATAGCAGCAACTGTGTACCTTCAAGTGAGACACCTAATTTTGTTATGGATGAACACAGTGTTGTGACAAAACAGTGGCACAGCTGTCATAACAGCTGTCACACATTAATCATGACAGTGACAAATAGCATAATTACTTTATCTGGAATGTCTAGCATGCACACTCAGTATGCACCACTGCAGCATAAGCATATCAAGCATGGTTTAATTAAAAGACATCAATACAGGTTAGTTAGACATGGTCTTGGAGACACTGATACAAAATGAAAATAAAATTATTTATTGGTTCCTTTCTAAGGACACTCAAAGACCAATTACTTAGTCAACAAGCTAATTTGAATCTCTTTTCCTAATCAGTCCCTTTGATGCCAGTTCTGCATGGTGAATTGAACTACTGGCACGCCTGTGTTTCTGAACGCAAACCTCAGCTATGTACCATGTTGAATGGTTATCCTTTCTTCCAAGATGGCTTAAATGTTCACATCTGTCCCACATCCTTTGATTGCACAAAATGTAGCAAAATAACAAGCTTCATTGTGTGCTGCTGGGTAAAACTTCTTTCCCACAGACTCTCCAATGGAGATAGAATAGTGAAGCTTGTGTCACAATATGTGCTTTGGGTTCTGTAATTGCGCCGACAAAGGCTTAGGTATTATGTAGCAGGAGCCCATGTAAAGATAACTACCATGGAAAAACACAAATCCAGCTCAGGCTCTAATTTCAAACAACCCAAAGCACTAAGACGTAATTTTTTGTTTTAGGACCCTATCCAGTTCAAAGTTTCTTTACTTTAGCATCGCACATGTGCATGCAGGTTTGCAGCTGTTTTGTTTAGGTTTTTCTGAAGATAAAATACACCCACAAAATACTGTTGCCAAGGCTCACTTCACACAGCAAATTCCACTGGTAATTACCAACTTGTAGTATTCTTACTTTTTGCTCTAGATTTGTTAAGTTCTGCAATTCATTGAATTCACTTATTGAATTTCTAGGGGCAGTTCATGAATTGTACTGAAGCCGACTCAATGAAATATTAATGAATCAATTTCCATAGACATGGATTCATTATCTCACTGGATGGCATCAGAAAACACAGTCCTGCAGGCAGTATCCTTTCACCTGCCTGCCAGAGGATTTCATTTTATTATTCAATTTTTAAAGCCCGCACTCAGACTTCTTGATAAGTTTACACCAGTAGCTTTTCAATCTCTTGCTCCAAGACAAAATTAAGGGGGAAATATTGTAATATTACTTAGCTGAACCTCAGTAATCCATCAAATGTGATTTCCTATTAACCAGCAAAGCAAGATTGTCAGTGATGTGTTACGGATCACAGGAAGCAAAGATTTTTCAAAGGCAAGAAATTCTTTCAAAATATGAAAGGTTTTGGTTGGGGTTTTTTTTGTTTCATTAAGAGCTATAAAGTGAAAAATGGTAAAATATTTTAGTAATTTGTTTCTGGGGTAGAAAATTTACATTAATGAATCCAGGATTTAATGACTTGATTTAACATATTTATGCTTCTGCACAGAAGCTATGTGGAGCTATAGCTTTCAGAAATGCGCATAACATCTTGAAACTATTTCAGCCATATATATATTTAAGATACCCCATGGTTCCCTGTGATGGCTTGCATAACTACTCATCTGTTCTTTAATAAGCACACATGTACCAAATGAACTGCTTGCACCTGATTCTTCTCTTACATGCTTCAGGTTTGTAACCAGAATCATTGTACTGACTTCCTCTAGGTTAACCATGGATGAAAGAGAAGTAGCTCATCTCCTTTGGCATCCTGGATTTGGTGGACCAGCACATGAGCTTCTGCCAGGCTCATAAAGCAGACACCTCACCGTCAGGATAAACTGCTTGCATTAAGTTTGGGTTCAGTGGAGTTAAAACATTGGACTCCTGTCTAAATTCCCTGCACAGCCTTAATTTTTAAGGTATTCTTTGGAATAACCAATTGCAAGTTAGAAGATGAAATTCCAAAATCCTTCCTTGCTTGCCTAACATAAGAGAATTAATGAGAGAAGTCTTCATTCTTCCTCTATTTGTGTTCATCAGATACCTCACACAAGTACTCTCTTTCCCTAACAATGGGAACCAGCAGGCTTTTGGTGTGAAAATTAGCAGCTGCCGATTGTATTTATCTCTTTGACTAAGAGGTTTATTATTTATCTTCCCTGTTGCAGTGCCCATGTGGCAGCACTGATATTGAGCAGCTGGACAGATTGCACCCTGGAGCCACATCTGCAGCTATATAGATCAACACCACTTTCATTGCCTCAGTGCTGGAGAAGTTTATCTTCTGTCAGCTAGATTTACTACCTACTTCATGAATTGTTAAGGGTTTTCCCTTCCCCTTCTCCAATTTGATTTTCAAAGCGTGTTAGTGTAATCTGGTACTGATTGTTAACAGCTGATTAGTTAAGCATTTGCTTACCTTTTTTCTAATTAATAGGGATTTCCAGTTGGGTTTGCAAAGATGAATCTTGAATGGCGAAGAGAATAAACATTGGTTGCTCAGTGAAGCTGGGAAATTGCAGTAAAGGACTGCAAGCTATAAAAAAATAAGAAATATCCAAATGCATGAGTGCATCATGGATAATAGCTCTTTCAGTAATTTCTTAGTATTCAAGCTGCCCAGGTGGTAATTACTCACATTAGGCCTTCTTCCCTGAGAAAGTTGAATCCTAAATAGTTTGCTTTCCATAAAAAACAACAAAAAATGCATTCTGATGACAATAGCAATCATATGAGAATCTGTATGTTTTTCTAATAATTTATTTCAGAAATAACAACTTTATATAAATCTGTGCATCTACACAATATTATCAAGTTTCTACCCAGATAACTGTCATACTAGCAAGACAGAATCCAAGAAACCATTTGGGCTAGTTCTTGGGGCTAGTCATGGCTGCAAGATCCTAGGTTTTCTTCTCGTCCAGGTATTGCAATAACTTCTGGAGTAAGTTTCTCATCTTCCTTGTGACCCAATAAAGCAAGCAGGCCTCAAACAAAAAACCTCAAAGTACCACTGGTAAAAAAAAAATAAAATTAAAAAAAAAAATTGTGAACCTGCTAACTCAGACCCAGCTATATTCAACAGGCAGGACACTGAACTGACTTAGCAGAGCTCGTATGCGCTCAGCTTGGCCTCGGAACATGGTTTTCCCCATTTGCCTTGTTGGCATCAGTGGACTGCAAATATATCAGAGCAAGAGGACTCTTCTATTTTTTCATTTTGGTCCTTACAAGATCAAAAAAGTTATCCTGCTTTCCCACTTTCAGGAGGACTCTAAAATAAGATATCAGAAAACCAGGAATTCTCATGTTATTTGAGGTCGGTTCAACTCAGGAAGTAAAAGCAATATTTATACATATGCCAATTGTGTCCAGTTTTCACCTCTTTTTGCAGACCAAAGAAGTTTAGTGTAATTCCTGTACTTTTGATGTCAATCTCCAAAATCATCTGCTCTCAAGTGGTATCTCACCAAATGTAGATTATGTTTGTACCTAGTTAACACCACACATCTTTGACTCCTCCAGCCTGCTTCCCCAGCTAATATTTTTGTGAATCTAAAACTGGAAGTCATGGGTCCCATGCCCCATTATTTAAGATAGCTATATAATGTCACAGCTCATCATTAGTGTGCTCTCTGCATTTTTGTGAGATCAGATCTCCACTGTAACATGACATGTGTTAGCCCAAAGGACAACTCCCAGCAAAACTTGACTATCTGTACGTAATATAAAAGATTGATGAAATAGAGTCAGTAAACAGAAGCATTTTTAAAAGGAATGGAAAGAATTACAGTAGAATTTGATGTGTGGTGTATGTATCTAAAACATTTTATCACTCGGTATAGGCTTATATGAGGAGCATTGGGCAGAATTCCACTGGGAATATTGGTTTCAAAACAGAGCTCAGAAAGAGGGGCAGAAGAACAAAGTCAAACACTCTGCATGCTTAAATAACCAACTAGCTAACAATGTGGAAGGTCCCTTCTTCTCCATAATTTTTAAATATTCAAATAGCTCAGTTTTGTCAGCTCTTTGAAAAAGATACTCTTATTCCAAATAACCATTTGCAGCAAGTTAAGAGTTGTGGTTTTGTTCTTCATGCTTGTAACTATAGTTCTATCTGAACTTTTTTATCAAAGTCTACAATTGAGTTGCTAAAGCAAAATTCAGCAATCTTTCCTGACAACAAAAGAGACAAAGTCAGTCCTTCTTTAAACATACCATCAGTGATGGTATATTTTTTATCATGGCTGGTTAGCATTTCATTCTGGCTATCTGGAATATAGTACCTCTTTCTAATGTTGAAATTGAGCACTGTAAAATCCCAAATTAAAGCAGCACTGTGCTTTCATACTGTAACACCCAGTTAAGTCTAGCCTTGCACATAAAAATACAGCATGGAATATCCAACTGATTTTTTTATTCATCTACATAAATACAGTACAGGGAATCTTGCTAATGAAGTGGATATTGGGTTACCTAGACACCTTAGGAAAAGGTTACCACTTTATTTTAAGTATCCCATCAATCATTATGAATTACTGTTGTGTTCTGTGTAAAACTACTGATTTTAATTCACATGATATTCATGAATATGTCAAATGTGTAGCCAGAGATATATCTGTGTAAGAATAAAACCTTAAGCATGACCTAGTCCATCATCTTCAGTGAAGGATGGTAGTTTTAATGCCATGGGTGTACATATATGCTTTTGTTACACTTCAAATTGCACAGAAGGACTGGGCAACTACAGACTCTTGAGACAGTCACCTTTTTAACAACCTCTAGTTAGCTTCATCAACCCTTACAGTTGGCAGATTGTGGCCATATGGACATGCAGAAATGATTTCCTGTTCAGCCTTCATATCATCATGCACATTGTAGGGTGATATGACAGATCTATGCCATGTGCAGGCCTCCATATTCCTCACTGAGATTTCTACCACCTGGGCTGGTCTGCAAGAGCTATAGCAAAAAAATACACAACTTTTCAGGACAACAGTACATTAAGATGGTCTTTGGACCATATATTTTGCTGTTCTGAGAACCAGAGCAGCTACTTTTAAACAGATATTCTGCAGCATCTTATCCTCATGTCTAGCTACGTTTCTTCTCTGATCATGTGTTCAGTTTTGGGCCCCTCACTACAAGAAGGATATTGAGGTGCTGCACCAAGTCCAAAGAAGAGCAATGAAGCTGGTGAAGAGCTCAGAGCACAAGTCTTATGAGGAGCGGCTGAGGGAACTGAGGTTGTTTAGCCTGGAGAAAAGGAAGCTGAGGGGAGACCTTCTCGCTCTCTACAACCACCTGAAAGGAGGCTGTAGCCAGGTGGGTGTTGGTGTCTTCTCTCAAGTAACAAGTGATAGGACAATAGGAAACAGCTTCAAGTTGCACCAGGAGAGGTTTAGATAGGAAAATTTTCTTCACGGAAAGGGTTATCAAGCATTAGAACAAGCTTCCCAGGGAAGTGGTTGAGTCACCATCCCTGGAGGTTTTTAAAAGACATGTAGATATGGCACTGAGGGACATGATTTAGTGGACTTGGTAGTGTTAGTTTTATGGCTGGACTGGATGATCTTAAACATCTCTCCCAATCTAAACAATTCTATGATTCTATGTTGTAGTGGCCTCTCTATGTGAACTTGCAATCTTCCCTAAATATGCCAGTGAAGGTAAACATAAAGAGACTCATTTTTTGCTGTGTATGCACATCTAGCATAGAAATGTTAAGAATACTGATCTTCAGCAGGGTATAATTATGTTAGAATTAAGATTTATTTTTAGAAAGTGAGGGTAGAAGGAAGGAAAAATAAAGCAACAGCACCAACGTTACTGTGTTGTAGTAGTAAAGTTCCTCTAAAGGCAATATTCACACAGCTGTGCCCAAATAACCTCCATAGACTGCATAGCTCGTTATTGCAGGGCAAAAAGACTGAAGAGTCTTAAAAAGAGTAGGCCTTTAATTTTGCCCCACAGGAATATGGATCATAATTTATCTGTTTCAGGCAAAAGGAAGAGAAATCCTTGACAGCTGTTTTGAGATCCATGCTTTCATATCTTGTCGTTAGAGCTATCAAATACAAGCCTGATCTATTCATTAGTTTTTAGAAAAATTCTTCATAACTGTCTTAAAAATACATTTGTATTTTTTAGATCAGTTCTGCAAATGCTCTCCTGAAAGCACAAACTCAATTCTGGAAATGTTTACATACATTCAATGAATAACTCACAGACAATTAAATGGGAGTTAAGTATGTATAGGCTAGACACTTCTGACATGGTTNTTGGGGGGGGGGGGGCAGTTTTTTTTGTTTTCTTGTTTTTTTCTTCTGAGGCATAAGGCAATGTAAATGCATGTGCATGGTTCCAAACCTAAACAAGCGTGCCTTCTTCACCTATGTGGATCTCTCATTCTCTCACTAAGAGTTTTGCTAGCTCAGGGATTTCTGCTTTGTTGTTGTTTGGGTGTTACAATCACACTCTTAGAGTAGTTGTCAAAAGCAGCAACAGCATTCTGAATATGAAGCTGCATTCAAAGTCTACAGGCCTGAGGCTTTTAGGTGCTTTGAAAATTCAGTCTATTATCTTCTTTTTTGTCAGTTCAACTTGATGCACACATGAGTGCATCATTAATGCACCATGAATAACAAGCAAAGAATATTTTTCTGTTAGTCATTATTACAGAGGAAGAGGACAGATTTGGGAATAAGGTTTAAACTTTGGGCAGTTCTGAGACAACTACTCCCTATGTATATTTCTATACTATACAAAATGAATCGCAACTCTAATCTCACTATTGCGCTAACTATCCAGGTGTCATGACCACATCCTGAATGTTCTTTTTGTTCTATGGTGAGTGACATAAGCATACTTAGTATTTTAGGATAACAATCAGCCATTCTCTGGCTTAATGCCTAGGTACGTGGCCTAAATGGATACACTCCTATGACATTATAACAGATGTGCTTTCTCAGCTTACTACTTAATTGTTATTGTAAACTATATTTAATAATGATGCAATAATAATCCAATGATTCATCAACAATAGCGTCCTTAGCATAATAGCCATTTTACAGATAAATAGAGCCTACTAGCAGAAGGACATAAAACTCCAGCAAAATAGAATAAGAACTTCTCAGCAGAATGGTTTGCTGATCTCCTAATTATCTCCCAACAGCAAAAAAAGAAATATTAAGTAAAATTTACTTTGTTTTAGAAAAGAAAAATGTTGCTTGACTTGGTAGAATAAGATCGTGACAGGGAGTTAAGCTGTGACTGACTATTCCGGGAAGTTTTGCTGAGCTTACCATTTGTAATATCTATCCCATAGCAAAGCCATTTTTTTTCCCAGAAAAACATTTGGCCTCCAAACATGTTAACTAGTCATAAAAGATGTCAGATGAGATCAGATCCCATCTGCACATATAATATGTAGGTCCACACATTATAGGGTTTTACAATTTATACTTAAATTTTTGCTTTTTTTTTCCTCTTTAAAATTATAAGCATGCGTAGTACTCTTAAAATAATTACTCTAGTAAAAAAGTTCCCTTAAGCTACTCTAATTAAAACTGAGTTAATGTTTACCTGATGCTCACACTGTGTTGAAAAGGGAATATGTGCTACAGAAGTGATAATTCATTCAACAGAAGCAGAAGTTTTAAATTGGAGGAACTGGGTTAAAATTTCCAAGCACTACACACCCCTAAATCAAATCCCTGAATTGTGGATGCAGTGACAAAGCTAGTTTGATACTTATGTCCACAGCAGAGAAAGAAGGACAGGGTGGATGAGGTACAAATGGAGAACACCTCTGGAAGATCTGCTAAATTGGGAGCATGTGGCTTGGCATTCTTGATATGCAACAGCAGAAAGTCAGCCAAGGTCCAGATCCAACTGAGAAGCAAACAGGCATTCTGTGTAGTGTTACAAGGGAATTTTGGAAAGCCAAACACATAGAGAGGGAGGTTTGTTTATAGCTAAAATAACCATAGCAGATGTCTATAAAAGAGCTGCTTGCATGAGCCATCACTGCTAGAATACAGCCTGCCTTGCTTGGAAAAACTTCTAAGTGGCATTCCTCATGGGGTTAAGTAATTTAACACCTTCTCTGAAGACGCAACATAATAAGATCTAATCCTAAGAAAGCTCTAGCCACTACCAACTATGCTGAGACTGTCCCAAGGACAAATCCCTCTCTTCAACGTTCAGGTCCAAGATGGTTCTCACTCAGTCCGTGTCCGAGTGGCCTGGGAGGCTGGCCGTTGCCCCAGAAGAAAACATGGCTAGTACAGCACATTTTATGAATCTTCATGTTACCTACCACAACTTATTTTCCTTCATTTCTTTCCACAACCCTGAGGCCATTAAACAACAGCTTGTAAAAATACCAAGCTATGTCTACAAATCAATACTCACTCATTAAGAAATTGGTAATTTATGTTGAAAGATAAAGGGGTTTAGCTTGCATGAAAAGTTAATGCAACCTTAGAAACAATCAGAGGGTGGCTGGACCAACTTCTTTAAACTTGAACCCCAGGGGTTTAAAAAGTGTCTAGGACAGTGCAACAGTAAGAACAACCCAAGACTATACAGAGAAATATCTCATACTAACATTAATATTGCAAAGAAACACTAAAGGATGAAATAGGTCCATTTTATCAGGGCTCTGCCATGGTCCATGTGTTAATACAGAGTGTGCAACTCCTACCCTAAGTACCTGAAAGGGTGAAGGACTCCACACAGCCCTCTTTTGTATGCACTGCACAAGACAACTGCACAGAAGAAACAACCAGGACATCTATTACATATATCTTTAAATGTATGAATGAAAAGTTTGTGCTGAACAGCACTTAATATCCATTAGTGATTATGCATAATTTTTCAGGAGTAATATCTAGTACATTAAAGGAAGAAATTGAAAAAGTTATGATGAAACCATGGATTCAAAAAAGCCCTGCCAACCCCTTCCAAAGCCTTTGAACAAAAGAATCTCTTAAAAAAAAAAAAAAAAAAAAAAAAAGAACTGGGAAAAGAAATTGAAAAGGAAAGGAAATTACTACATGTTACTATAACTGGGACAGATAGTATCACAGGATTATTAGAATTTGGAGGAAAACATTATTATTTTCTAAATTGAATTGGATTATTTATTATGGTTCTAAAAAGTATTGAACACAAGGAAGATTCCAAGCAAATATTAGATTAGACTGGGAAATAATATATATGAGAGAAGTGGCTCTGAGATAAATCTCTATATAAATATTGCAAATATTAAATTCTCCTTCATGTAGCTCTGATCTGATAAGAATAGCTTTACATTTTCTAAATACCTAGTCCTGTAGTCCTAGTCACTACCTATGTAGAAAAACTGTTGGTCACATTCTGACTGCAGGAGATCCCAAGTTCAGCAGAGACACGACAGGGAGGGAATATTTTGAGTCCTAATCAGGCCTCATCTGACACTTCATTCAGGCTTTGCAGGCTTGCCGTGTGAACGGACTCTCTATGTTCTTCCGATCAGAAAATGGGACACAACGACACGTCCTTACTAACATTATTAATTTTCCCACTGTAGACATCACATTTCCAAAGCTGGAAAATTAAACTTACTGAAATGTGGAGTTTCATTGTCTGCTGCAGAGGCCAAACAGACTTTCTTACATCTTTTCTTCCTTTAACGTTTCTAACAAGAACTTGGAATAAGTTATTAGAACTGCGCATGTTGATCATTAAAGATATGTCTGCATCTGAAAGACCATATATATAGTCATGTGTGAATGTGATTTCAAAGACAGTAATCAAATGTACAGCTTACTGTCCAGCTTCTAGCTCTTGTTACTAGCCTTTGGCTCAAGAGAAGTCCAAGCCGACCCTTCTTATGCTTGCTGGACACTTTTGCCATAAATATAAGGAATGAGGGGATTTGAAAGCTGAATAAATCCTCTGAATTGTTGATAATAATTAGTAGGTGAATACTTTACATTTTTTTTTAGATTTTGGATCACATTTCAACTCTTTACTCAAGTAATTTATAAGCATTTAGAGTTTATAAATATTACCACACTGATTTGATGAGAGCATTTTTTCTCGTACACTGTATATGTGATTTTGTTATCATTCCTACACCACAAAAGTGATTTGCTATTCAACACAGACCTTTAAATCAACAGTCAGGTTAAAATTATCATAACCGGAGGCAGCATCTTCACAGGAATGACACCAAGTGCCAGTTAAAAATAAGGAGTACATGCTACATCTGTTCATTTCGGGACACAAGGCCAAGAGTATGGACTGATGCCACAAGGAAAGCTGCAGAGCCAGAATTGTACACAACAAAACCACAAAAAGCTGTGTTCAGTATTTTCCATTGTATACAAGTTCTGCCCCAGTCCCTCCTTGTCATGCTGATAAGAGAGAACTGGTCATTTGGAAGCAAGAGAGGGAAATTTATTTCAATCACAGCCAAACTGCTTTGTACGAATCTTAATATCATAGTAAGCCAAGAGCTTCAGGATTTGGGGGCTGTAAGGTTGTGAGGTTGTTTTGTTTTGTTTTGTAAAAATACATTAAGTCTTTAAATCCCATCTTGGAACTATTCCTAGGTTTTTTTGACAGAAAAAAACCCCAAACAATAGTGGACACACATTGGTGTTTTGTTTTGTTTTGTTTTTTTTAAGTGCATTCTCCTCAAATTAAAATCCATCTTAAAAAGGCAAATAAAAAACCAAATCTCTTTAACCTGTAGTATTTGTATTAAACTTCAAATCTGTGAACAGCTGAAGCCAACTTCAGCCCCTGAACTTGCAAGGACAGTGCAGGCTTGCTTCCTCAGCCGCTGTCTTCAAGGATGGTTGTGCTCAAGGAGGACAGCTCTAGGTAATCCACGAGCGCTGAGATTTAAGGGCGAAGGAGCACACACGGCAGCTCTGAACGAGCCCTTCAGACATGGTTGCTAATTAGCGGCAGTGTGCGGCGCGAGGCCCCTGCAGGTGCACGCCATCGGCACACTGACAGCCCGCTCTGCTTTGCAACCTGCCTCCGTCCTCATCAGCGCTGTCAGAACCTGAGCACCTCGTTAACGTCTGTGAATTAATTTCATCTCCGAGCTAAAAAAAGCGCCTTCCCCATTGTGCAGACAAGACCACTGCTACTCAGGGTGTGAAAAAGGATCGATTTCATAAATACGACCACTGTTTGAGTCAATGCAGACTCTAAATTTCTGAAGCAAAATGTGGCTACTGGACATGCTGAATGCTCACTGGGACTTGTGTCCTTGCTGACCTCCCTCAGGGGCCATCTCTTTCTACACTTGCAAGGTTGGAACGAAGCCTCAGGAATTGTCCGTGTGGTACAGTTTGACTGTACACTTTGCTGCTGTCCTGACAATAATTTTAACTGTCGTTACTTCTCGGGGAGCATATAAGTAATAGTTTGATTAACTAACATACATGAAACATGTGGGATTCCTCAGAAGTACGTAGGGAATAGTACCCTGACAGTAGGTCAAATTTTGTAGTTTTCTTCATCTAAGGATCCATCGTTAGATAAACATATCTGTGAGTATTTGCTTGGCAAGTACCTAAGGATGTGCTGGTGATCCGATGCTTTCACTATGCAAGATTCTTGTGTACAGATACAGGCTCAATTCATATATGACCTGCACTACCAGTATTTTATCTGAGGAACCCTGTGGCAATCCACATGTGAATGAAGATTAGAAAAAACATCTCTACGAAACGGATTAAAGGGTGGACAGTTATGACAGAGGAAATATTTATATATTGCAATTTTATTACTATTTATAAAGATGTGATGCTTATTAGCATTTTTCTTTTACAATGAGAAGGGCTTACTTCGTTTGTCTGAGATATCTACCAGCCCTTTTAATGAATTTTTAATTGCTTCATACTTCATCCTCCCAGTTCCATCTTTTCCCTGTACATACCACATTGTCCTTTATTGCCACATCTGAAGTATAGATGGCAAGTGAAATTTCCAAGAACCTGAATGACTTAAATCACACAGAAATCCCAGAAACCTGGTGCTGTTTCTTTTCTGAAAATTGTATCTCGGCAGCTCTGCAACACAAATACAAATCTTCCTCTATCTTACTTAATTTTGCTGCTGTAATTGCAAATTGTATCTATTTTTTAAAATGTATCTATTGTAGGCATACATAAAATACCATCTTCTTAGCAATCTACAGCTGTTCAGCACCAACAAGGATTTTGTCCATTGAGAAAATAGTCTTTTATCACATTTTTACTGTGATAAACACTAGACAAAAATGTCCTTACTGATCACAAGCCTGAACTTTCAAAGCTGACCTTTTAATTTATTGAGAAGAAGTAAGAAAGATTGTTTCCTGCTTCATCCAATTACTTGTGTAGGCAGTTGTATCAGTCAACTAACAACTGCCACCTAAGAGTGTTATTTCCAGTGGCAATCCCAGGTGCTTCTAATAGACAGGAATTAAATTAAATTAAATTAAAAGTATTTGTAGAAGGTGGGGAGAAATGATGGAGAAGGTGCTGACTGGATTTTTTTTTTTTAATTCTGGGTAAGGTACGTCTTGTTCTAGACTGCATGTGGGGCTGAACCACAGCATAAAAAACTGTCAAAGAGGCTGAAAGTGTCAAAATGATGGTGAAAAGTGAGAATCCTTGCTGTTCTTTAAAGGTCTGTAACATATTTTTCCCTGGATCACATGGGAAGTTACTCTTCCTCTGGAATCTCTTACCTCTGCAGAGGGACTCCTGGACTGTTTCACTAATTAGTTACACTTCAGGTTTGTTCTTATGCGGTTGGATAGCAGGAAAGTGCTTTCCTTGCCTTTCCCAAAACACGCCAAAAGGCTAGAGAAAATACAGTTTGCAGATTGTTAAACCTGAAAAATAGCTTCTCAGTTTGAAAACATTATCAAAAATGCACTTCTCAAACAAAAGATCTGTTTCATCCAAAGCCCTACAGCATAAGACTGTTAATGTGGGGAAACAGTTTATACTGGTTACGAAAAATCAAGAGAAAACTCAAAGCACAGAAATAAACTAGCAGAGAGAATGATAGATCTCTGTCAGGAGGGACTCCAGAACGTGAAACACGCTGGCTGGTTAAATACTTCCCTCCTAACTCACACTTTGCTTGGATAGACACGGCTACTTCTGCTTCAGTCTAAAGTTGACAATTTCTGGAAAGGCAAAACCACAGACTTCTCTACAGGACCAGAAAAAGGGATGTGGTCAGTATTTTACTACCAGTAATCTAAGCCTTATGGGAAACTGCACCTTTCCAGTTTACTGTACACTTCTGCAAATCTCTCGTGCCAGCCTTCAGAGGTTACTAAACATCAATTTACTTAGATCAATGGCCTCAGTAACAGTCAATAAGAGTAATGGTACTAATGCCAATGTAAAGGTATACTTATTTACTCAAGCTGAGAATACAGCAAGCCAAAAAACCCAGCATAGTACAGGGTGAGCTGTAAGTCAGGTTGCTACTTAATATAAGAATGGTAAAAAAATCAGTTCCATAAAGTAGACGGAAACTCTGATGGGATTCACCTCTCTCAAAGGGGAAGAAGGATCTTTGCCTAGGAACTAGCAGGGCTCATCATTGACAAAGCTTTAAACTAGGCTCGAAGGGGGAGGGTGATAACACCAGGCTTGCCTGGGACAAGTTGTGAGATGACATGCCCAGGTTGGAGGGATGAGGCGCTGGTGAGGGCCCTCAGCCTATTCTCAGAGACACGCTGGACACACTGCAGCATGCTTGCAACCTAGAGAAGATGAGTTAGGGGCTCCTGAGCCAATAGGAACCAACAGGGAAGCACTGGGAGAATACATCAAAGGAAT
>VXBL01004150.1:11128-26271 GCA_013400195.1 Aramus guarauna | reverse complement strand
AAAAGAAAAAAGCACCAACTTTGATTCTTCTCAATCAGATCATTCAAGCTATGATGGGTAGTCAAAACACCACACAGCAGAAGGACTGGGTACCAAGCAGAAAGCTAATTTCAAAAAATCTGAACTGCTAAGTCTATTGGCTCTTTAGGAATACAAAACCATTATCTTATGAGACATGTCATATTACAATATCACTCTGACAGCCCAAATGCAAAAAGGCTGAAGAAGCCTGGTTGGACCCAGATCCTACAGTTGCTGCCATGCGCAACTGGTTGTCATAGTAACCAAGGTCGGATGCTGTTGCCTTGCATGAGACTAATGCCTCTCATGGAAAGCTTGAAGCAAGCAGAGGAGATACGATTGCCACCTCCTATTCATGCAGAAAATGTACTTCCCACAAGAATTGATTTACCATTGCGCAGGTGTTTCAACTAAAGCCAGTCAGAGGTTTACCCCTGCTCTGTTTGTCTGACCAAAAGTGGCCTTTTTTTTGTAATTGAAGAACCACATCAAACACTTTCACAGCTTTTATTTAGTTTTCCCTTTAACGTTCCAGGTTTTCATTGGTATTGAAAATATTGAAAATCAAATGTCAGAAGTTTGGTGGTTTCATCTATTTCCTTCTGTCTTTCCTTTTGTGAATTGAACACAAGAAAAAGACTAAAATTNTAAAATGAAAAGTTAACTTCTGTTCTTTTGATAGACTTCATTTTATTGCAGTTGGTAATAAAAACAGGTTGAAGGAAAAGGTACTTTGTAAAAACTTTAAAAAAATGAAAGAACAGAACACTGTGAAATTGAAGTCACCTTGACATTTAAAGTATTTTGTGGAAATTTTTTTTCATTGTTTTCAACCATCACTAGCTACTATATTTTTCATGTGAATTCAGTGCTTTTATTTGTGTTTCATACCGTATGTGAACTTTCTGGGCACTTTCTGAAGTTATAAAAATACTTTTAATATGAAATAGAGGTCTTTTAATTGTTAACTCATGAAAAAAACTACCAGACTTCTCTTCAGGGAGGAAGTCGGAAATGTCTGAATACATTATCTGGAAGCCAGTAAACTGTGTAGAGACCTGACGAGAAGCTTACACTTGTCAGAACTTCCCATGAATAAAGTTTCTTCCTTACCGGGTCTCCTCATAAAAAGGGAATCTTTGTAGGATGTTTTTTCCTCTAGAGAAGGCTTTCATGCAAAATTGGTCTGGACCCCTGCTGGGCCAGCATTCTGCACAGCATCACCTGTGAAACCTCACCGGCCATGGCAATGCATGGACTTTCTACTCGTGACCTTTTTGCCCAACAATGTGAATGAATCCAGCTGCACAGCCACAAAGCAGCCATTTGTGAATAAAAATTTGGAAATCATTGTTTCATATTGATACTATAAAATCTATATACAACATCCAGGACAAATCTTTCAAATTAATTTTGTGATGAATCTTAAAATCAGTCAGTCTCAGGATCCTAAACTACTGAGGTGCTTTGGCAAATGTTGCCTTTGGCTACTCCGTTTCTCAGAGGATATAGCCCTTTTAATGCTCCTCGAGCTACAAAAACTTCAGCCTTAAGTCATCAGAATTTATTACAATATGGAAACCTGGATTCCGTTGTTGATCTCACAATGTAAATCAAGGCCCAATGTCAGTTTGTTCTTGAGGCCACTTCAGCAGTGATGTATTTGTTCCGAGTGTTATGGTTTGCTGTAACTAGCTACTCAAAACTAAGCTGAAGGGGAGATATCCAGCATGATCACATGCAAAAAATTCTTGATTAGAGGTTCACTTGAGCAGCAATTTAGAAGGGGAAAAAAAGCATTGTAGCAGTAATGATGTGATGAGCGTGGGATTAGTTCTGAAATATTTGGTCTGGCTGGAGACAGATTCAGCAATTTCCTTTAAGATGAGAGCATTGGATTACCTTGGTGCGAGCAGCTTGTCAGACCTCTTCAGACCTGTAATGGGAGCTCACCCGAAAGAATGAGATTTGTACAGCTCGTGCTTCATAAACTCATCTGCGAAGATGAAGGCTGGCAGGGTGTAGGTTCCTCTGATGAATAACTGATTTCTTTTTCAGCTCATTGACTGGGGTGGGGAGGGAGGAAATCAATGAAAACATTCATTTTGGCTTAATCTGACAAATGATTAAAAGTTCAGCTTTTCCACCAAGAAAGATATTAGCAAAGAATGCCAGCCTACAAGGCAGCTGAAAATTCAGCCAAGTGGAAGTAAAAGGAGTATATGATAGAGTCCTTTTCTCTTTTTTACTGGCATAGTACTAAGTGTATCTATATCAAATATAATGTTCATCTTATACCAGGTTTTATAGTGACTATAGTACAGAATTTATTTTTATTATATTTCCTAAGTCATGATAGGAGCATATAAAATGTCAACTTTGTCAGAATTAGTCTTACAGCACATTTCAAAGAAGTGGAACCAATTTTAATAGGATTTTTATGCATTTCTATTCAGATGAAATGCAGCCTTTTAGAGGGGAAAAAAAAAATAGAATCAAAACCAAAGACATTTGCAATTTATTTCTGTGCTCTATTTCTGTCTACAATCTCTCCACCAAACAATTGCCTTCAAGAGGTATTTTGCTTTTAAATATAGATACTGTCACTGACATGGAAAGGGTCTATTAGGTTTAAACTCATAGAAGCATCTAAATGTAAAACAAAAGCAAACAAATGAAAATGCATTTGAACATGGAATGTAACAACACATTTAAGGGAGAAAACATGAATGCTTTCCACTACCAAGAAAGTGTCTCTGCTAACTTCCACATCCAACAACAAATACCACAACTGGACTTTGCCTTGGTAGGGGTCACTTTGCTTTATTTCAGAGTTTAATGTACTCATCAAAACTCAATTTTCAAGCCCAGCTGCTGGGCATCAAAAACCTCAGTGAGGTTCCCATAAAGTTGAAGTCCAGCTACAACTACCTAAAATATCTTGGCACTCCAGAAGAATTTTACTTTCTTCCATAGCACCTTGCCAGATGTGTTTACTGTAACCTACATGCCTTCTTCAGCACCTTCCAGAACTGTCCTCTGGGACATGCACAGTATCAGAAAGCCCAGGAGAGGTTGTGAGAAGCAGATGACCTGGGAGCTGCTACTTTCTTGCCCATAGCATGGTTTGGGGCATGTTTTACTCAGTACAGATTATGGTCCTGACTTTGTGCTGGGTCCAGGATCCATGCCAATATACAGAGGTACATGGCTATTCCCATTTGCAGCAGTCAGATAAAAGTCAGAGTCTTAATGTGGAGCTGAGGGATCAGCAGGGAGAAAAGGATATGGAGGACAAACAAAGTGAGTAGGTTTACACAAATTCCGTTAAACGTTGCTACCAGTGAAACAGACAGTGATGAAGAACATAGTTGCTGAATTAGTTGCTGAAGGCCTACCAAAAATATTTGCAAGAGAAAAAGCATTAACCAATATTTTCTTCTTTAATGTACTTCCAAAATTTATCTGTAACAAAAAAAATTAATTTCTGTTTTCCTCATTGGGACTGTGACAACAACCACTCAGGACTGAACAGAAAATAGGTCCATAATCTCAGGGGTAATTGTAGTCATTTTTGCAGAGAACAAAATGCCAGATTATTCAAGGCTACCATGAGCTTTCATCCAAAATAAAGCACTCAGGTTTTACTTAAGCTCTCATTCCCCACCACCACCCACTCATTGAACAGTGCCCCTGTGAATCAGGCAAGAAGGGGGACCCATATGTCATGCTGATGGGGGGGTAAGCTTGCAACTGCTTGTGTACCTTCCTCCTCACTCAATATTCATTCACAGATGGGGCGTTGGACAAATCTTGGAGCAGCACAGGCATAAGAAGCAATAGAAGTAGAAGTCCATTACTGTGGGGAATTGAATAGCAATTTTGGATAGCTGGTCAGGCAAAATGAATAACTAGGTAAAATAAATAGGCAAAAAATCTTTCTTGTGAGTTTCCATTGTGCAAATTTCAGCATTAATGTGAAATTTGAGGCAGAGAATCTTCCACAGGTGTCTGCTCTGGTCTGAAATCCAGAATGCGTGGACCTGGACATTCAAAATGAGGAATTTTACATTGCTGAAAACTAGGTGGACCTCCACACACACAAATGCAAATGGTCAGGAAGTTGCTCCCACTTAGCAGCAGCCTCAGAGGCATGGAGGGAGGCAGGACATCTGGATCAGGACAAACACCCTAACCATGCCATCAGGGCTACACCAACGGTGGAGGTGACCAGGGCAGCTTCAGTTTCTCCACATGTCATGCTGACATATTTCTCCAGCGCTACTTTCACTTTAGAAACAAATTTATATTTTCACCTGTCACCAAGGATAATACATCAGAAAGCTATTGCAGGCACCCGATAAGAGCTCCAGTTTCCAGAAAACATGGGATTCAAAGGCAGTGGAGCTGACTGACAAGCAGCTTCTGCAGCCAAAGAATTTCTGCAATGCGGAGGAGGGAAGGGTCGACAGCTCAGACCGCGGACTCTGCTTTGGCACAGGCTGCGCTCTCAGTACCTCCCTTTTCCCTGTGCACAGACAATGGCTGTGCAAAATGCCAGGAGGAAGACAGGGCACACTGCGAGGGAAATGGGAACTGGACTCCTTCATGTCCATTGCAGCTTTCAAGGCTTTCTCTGCTCTGGCTGTTTGCATGGGTTTTGCCAAGTGGCAGCCCCATTCATTTTAACATAAAAATGAGGCATTGCTCAACTTGTCTTTATCAACAAGTGCCACTTTGACAAATGCTTTTGATAAGCCTTAAAAATACTGAAAAATCACACTAGAATAATGACAGAGCCCATAGCCCTGACTGGCATTGTAACAAACACTGCTGAAAGCCACAGTGTTTCCTTACATTTACAAACCCTAGAATAAATGTAAACATACGCTTTCTATGTTTGAGTTGGTTCCTTTCAGATAATTAACCTGCTTTATTTGTAATAAATACTTATACAACTTCCCAGGCAGCAGTGCATTCTGTTTAATTAAAAATATTCTCAATATTGCCCAAGTTGGTTTCCGCAACAGTAGTAATTGTGTGTTTCGATATTCTTCTTTAATGAAGTAATGCTGAAATGTTTGCTAGTGGCTAGTAGTTAAACTGTTTAGGAAAATAGAGTTCTTACAAACAAGTAGATCTCAGATATTGTGATCCGCACCTTTGTTTCACAGTGCTCCTCCAGACAAATTTGCAGGTAGCAGTAGAGTAGAACTCAACTGAACAAAATGTTCAGCTGCCACAGTGATGAAAGCAGCAGGAACAGGAGGTAATAAAATGAGCTTTGATATATAAAAAAGTCTGCACCCAGAGAGAAACGTGAATAAGCACCTGATGACATGGAGATAACCAAGCAGCTAAAAACAGTCCATTAAAGTCCATTACTCTTTTTTTCAGGCATGTCCTCATACTGACAAGTGCTTCTGGGAAGGCAGATTGCAGAGAAAGATGCAGGTGAAAAGTCAAAGTAAACTGGAATACTACCAAAGATTTCAGAATTAGCAAAGAAGGGTCCATGCTAAGATCCCTAACCCCATAGAAGAACTTCTGTATGAAAAATAAAATTTGAAAACTATCAGTTAAGCATAATGAACATAAAGAATTTTCCTAGCCTAGTAAGTAAACATTTTCATGACTTTAAACTAGGACTTGAAACCAAAACATGGAATTGCCAGATTTCAGGGGAAAAAAAAAATCAAAATGCTTTATCAAATCATTTCTTGCCAGAATTTTTTAAACATTTCAGGGAAACTCCAGAGATATCTAAAAAGTTTATTTTGAACTTATTATACTGACAGAATTTCATTTACAAATGGCCTTTGGTTTCAAGGGTAGTTTTAAAGTGCATATGTATCATGATACAATTCAGAATAACATGTTTCAAGGACCTCTACACTTTTCTGCAACAGTGTCTTCCTGGAGAATTTCAAGGTATCTTGATTTTTTTTTTCCTGAACCAAAATGAAATCAGATTTTCCAAAAATCAGAATGGGGAGTATATTGTAACTGAAAAAGGACATTAAAATCTCCATAATTTTAACGGGGGAAAGGAGATTCCCATGCATGTTTCCCTATTCTGGCACAGATCTCATCCTGCCTCAACTTCTGGAAAAAGCCTTAAGAATGGAGAGGTTGGTTCCAGCACTTGGCTGAATTGCTCTTATTTTCAAGGAAATGCACCTGAAAGCTTTGAATGCTCTCTAATCTGCTCTCTGTAGACAGAAACATGTATCTTAAACAGACGTGTACAAACAAATTCATAAACCTTCCCTGCAGACTATATGCATGAAAGAACTAGCTGTTACCCGCATTAATGAGTTAGAATTTACTTTTCATGCCCAGTAATCCTGCCTTGTGAACCAGCATAAAAGGAGGTCTCTTCCCAGTGGTCTTCTATATAAGAAACAGAAAACCCTAAAAAAAACTTTATTTATCAATGTAGTTGACTGCATAGCTCCACCACAAAGCCTGAAGGAGAGAGAAAAGAAAGACAGCTTTCCAGGGCCCTGCATATAAAACAAAAGAGCTGGTCCTGAGCTCAGTTATTAAAATGTGAAATGTCAAGAAGCACCATTTAATTTCTGGAGTTGGAATGGTATAAAATCTTATGAGATCAAAATAAGACCTAACCTGCATGTTTAATTAAATCACATCAGGTAAATTTAAACTAATTTTAATATATATCTATTGCCATTTAAGATACTAAACTACTAAATGTCCCACACTGGCAGAGCTGGAAAAAGCATGAAAGAGGCTAAAAGCCTGAACAATATTAAACCATTAGTTTATCAGCAAGGAGGTAAGAAATGAATATTCATGCAATAGATAATATTTTTTGAATAGATTAACAGGTGCAGATAGGTGCTTGCTTTTTCATTTAATTTTCAGTCTTTCTCAAATGAAAGAATAAACTCATATCTATGCAAACTGCTTAGATTGGATTTTACTTGAATTTGAATAGCCACAAATATTGACATCTTTAGTAAGGTTTGCTTTGTAAAACGGATAGATGGAAATTACAGGAACCATCAATTTGAAATTTAACCAATTTAAAAATATGTAAAGTAAAAGTCTGCCAGTATATTAGCTTAGATTGCATGTCGTTTGGCTAGGAAACCAGTTTTGGGGTTTTTTTCTACCTTCTTTTCCATTATTTGTAGATCACCAAGCACACACTAAAAACAGTACAATATCAGTAATAATATAAAAATAATTATATGTAATCAAGTAACAATTGGTAATCCAGAGTACCCGGCCTTAGCAGTCTTCCTAAATTTGCAGTCACCTTTTCTAGTATTTTTTGAAATTATTTTTGGATGACAGAGAAAGGAAAATCTGCGTATAAAGGAAATAGGAAATGAGGCCACATAGTCTCCTCCAAGCACACTATTATCAACGTAAGAGAAAGGCAAAAAGAAAGGAAGATTTGTTGTTCTGACCTCTTAAATATGTAGTAAATGCATCAGGACCTGCCGCATAATAAACAAAATACTTTTAAAAAGAGAGTGACTGGTTTTAGTTAAAGATTTTTGTGCACACATGTACCTAACTCTTTAGAACCTAATCCCATGGAAGTGCTGACACAAGGTGATCTGCTGATCAAGGAGAAGGTGTAAATGAGAGTCAAACACCTCACTCCTTATAATGTCTTGCAGGGTCATATGAAACAGGAAAGTGGGATGGAGCTCAGTAACCCAAGCAAAAGAATAGACGCTGAAGAAATGTAAGCACATATTAAGGGAATGTTATCTGCAAAACTTGAGTGCAAGCACAAAACTTTAGGAATGACAAGCTACAAGCAAGACCTCTGCTGCCATTTGAGCTGCTCTGAGATTTCATAAATAGTAGTGGTAAGAACCAGGTCACTCTGTTAATGGTGCCGTGTGGGTTAAGGCAGGCAACCAAAGGAAGGCTGATGTCTTACCGTCTTTGGTGTTATTACCCTTCCAAACTTTATTCGTATTCCTTTTAGACTGTATATTTTCATGCAAGATATTTCTTCAAAAATTTCATGGCACCATGCTCAATGAGCTTTTAGCTCACCTGACTTCTCAGGTGAACATCACAGTCCTGGTCATAAAGTGCGTGTCTGAACCAATGCTCTGATTCCCCTTCAAAGGTAACCTAAACAGAAGAGTAACGATGGCTCTGCTGTCCTCACCAGTAAGTTGTCTGGTTTGGATATCTGGGGTAATGGCAGCAGAGAGCATCAGCAAAGCCACAGCCACCTGGGATTTTGGGTTTGCTGTGATACAAGTGAACAAATATTGTTCTGTAACTAGATACAAATAACCAGAGTTTTTTCCAAGGAGCTTACTGCCTTTGCATGCCAGGCCTCACATGCAGAGACTTCTGACTGTGTGCAGGATTTAGTCTGAGTCATGTCCTCTTCATCCGTAGGTACGTTTTTGTAAACCCATTGACATTTGTCTGGGAAGTGGCTACACCAGCAAAAAAAAGAAACATGTAGTTGTTGAGTATTTATGGCTACGTACTATCATAAGAACAGGCCACTTTCAGAAAAGACTCTATCTCAAATTACACGTGGTCATTATTTGCAAGAGTATGTCATAGTTTTGTATTTTTTTAACTATATTTTCTTTAAAATATGCCGTGGTGCTTTTTCCTGATTTGATTTGTGTCTTTCCGGATATTGCAGCCTCTAATGACCTTTTTTTAGAAAAGCCACTCATAAGTGTAAGATGAAAGACAGCTACCCACATCTTCACTTTTCTCCTGTTAGTTTCACACCCTGTGCCAATGCAGAGCCAGACATCCTTGTTCTCACACACTTCTGTATGTTTCCTGTATGGTTTTTTGGGGACCCTTAATTCATTCTCACTAGGAACACTGCATTGCCTTCACCAGCCACCCCTGGCTTTTGAAGGTAGAAGGTAGAAGTGTTATTTTCTGTAGAGTATGCACTTCACTCTTCTAACTGCACTGTGAGAATGAGCTTTGCAGGCATTATCGTTAGCCATAGCTGCTGTAGGAAAGCATTGGCACCCTGCAACGCACAGACCCCCTCCAGTTCCCTCTGGGAGAACTGGGCTGGTCACACACCTCCCACCACCCTCCTCCACAAGGAGGAACAGCTAATATTCTTCTGTCATAAAGATGGTCTCTCCAAATTAAATCCAAGTTGAAGGACTTAAAAAACAGAAAATCCGAGGAAAAGTGGCACTAGGGTTTAAGCAAGCTATAAATTCAGGTCACTTTGAGTAATGAAAGCATTTTAAAGACCATGTTCAACTACCTATAAATCTGAGATTATTTTTACCTTTCAGGTTACAGTCTTTAATGAGAAGCAAACTGAGAAAGCACAAGGATAATATATGATGAGAAATTGGGTACATCATGGAGACCAGCAGGGACATTTCAGAGATGCAAACAGAGTGCTAAAACAGAGAATCATTTAACTCTCCTCTTCTGTATGTGTGTGCTCTGTTACTGCTTCTAAGTCCTGCACCATTTCCTGAAGCCATTTGAGCAGCAGTACTTTGCCTTCTCTGCCTCTTTCCAGTGTCCTGCACACTTGACAGGCTGGTCAATCAGAGCACCAGAGCACATCTCTTGGAGCAATACCCCGAGCTCTGCACCACCCTCAGACCACCCATCTATCTGGGTGCTGTCCCCAGTACAGGACCAAATGAAAACAACAGTTTTGCCAATCCCACACCTTGCAAGTTTAGCTTTTCTGGGACATCCCCAGAAATATCCTGAAGAATAATTAGCTACACACTGTACCGAATGCCCTCAATGACCGGTATCGATACATTATCTGTCGGAGTTCAGAACAAAATATCAGGAGCCACATACCAAAACTGATTAACTTACAGAATTTGTCTGTGGTCTGAAGACAGGCACTATTAAAGGCCAGCTGGGTTGTGCTGTTATTCTCAGATTTATAATGAATATGTATAAATTAATGGCAATTTCACATAACATAAAGCAGAATAATGTTTTGTACAATGTAACTGCCATGTAACTAGCTGTACTAGCCATTAAGTCTGGTCAGACATGACTTTTTCTTCCTATTACTCAGGTAACCTGAGATACAGCATGCAAATATTAATTAAGGAACATATATTTGCCCAGGAGCTGCAGCAGAGACCTCTGAAGCCACAGCATTTACAAGTGGACCTGGAAAAATATTTCAACCACAACACAATAAATTGACCAGCTCTATTTACAACAACTTTTACTCGTTCATTACCTCATCCAGAAGATATTCAGGAATGGATCTTCAATGCAAACAAGGGCACAAACTCCTACTGCAAGCTAAGCAGAGAGTGGTGCACACGGCTGAGAGAGTGAATCTGCAGCCAAGGGAGAGCTGGTTATCATTACTGGACATAGTTTAACTCCTTTTTCTCTACTTCTGTCAGACCAGTGCCCGGCAGCATGCCACACCAGAACATCTCATAGCACCAAAGGTACATGCTGGTGCATTTCATGTACAACCGATGCAGAATGAATTGTTACCATCACATGCTTCATGCCTTTCTGTTCAAAATACTGTCATGATTTCTGTAAGGCAGAGTATTATTTTGAGTCCAACAAATTTTAATTTAATAATCTCCTCAAAATTTGATCTGCTGCTTCCAAAATTAAGTGGTGGTCACTAGATTCTAGAAAACTGGAGAAATGCTATGTAGAACTGTCAACATTTTCCTGTTTTAAATTTTTTTCCTGTTTAAATGATATTTGTTAGAATCTCAAATTCAACTGTGATGTATCAAAGTGCTTTTGTGCCTTTGCAAGTCTTTTGGAGATTTTTGCTTAAATTGTGAAGTGTGCCTCAGATCACTTGGGGAAAACATTAAAATTGAAGTTTTCAAGATGATTTTGGCCTGAAATTTATCTAGGTATTGCTAGGTCTGCTTATATGCTATGTAACAGACAAATCATAGAACAGAGTTCTCTGATTTCATCTATCTACAGTCTTCAATGGAAACAGCTTGTTAACATTAACAAAATAACAAAAGTGATACAAACACAGACCTTAAGCAGACTTTGCTTAGTCATAATTTAATGCAACTGATACTTAAAGTACATTGATTTGTTTGATTATCTTTTATTTCTGTCAAGCCATGATATTTTACCCTTTTAACTATCTGAAATTTTTCATTTGAAAGCTTTGGTGAAACTTCATATTTTATGTCAAAAGACACCCCAGATTTTCTCACTGAAGCAAACCTGATGGAGGTGTGCTCACCACACTGTTCACTGATGTCAGCATCAAATGATGAATAAAGCCTGTACCACAAATGATGGAGCCATTCACATGTCTTATGCTGGGACCATCTGCCTGAATTCATATTTTCAAATTAATGTGTTGTTATTTGGACATCATTTGTCACTGATGTCACCTTGCAAAACAGAATAGTCATTCCCAGACAGGACAAAAGAAGTTGTACAGTATTTCATATTTAATTCCGCTTACATACACCAAAGTGTACTTAGATAATAATAATGCAGTTTTAATATAAACATATGATATCTCTCCTTTCCAGAAATTACACGTAGGTTTTCAAAAACTTCTTTGGGAAGAGAAAAAATATATTCTTCTTCTACCATTTTATTTTCCAGTTTTATTTTCTTAAGTTCCTTTTATGCTTTCAAAAAAGGGGATTCGGTGTGTGAATTCACTGTGCAGATTAACCTTATACAATGAAATTTTACCCTGAAACGAGAAATATTTTCTCATGATTGAAGCAAGTAGTGGGCTAGAGTTGTACACTACAAATCAAGATTCTGTTCACATTAACAATTTAGAAGGGTGCCTAAGAAATATGATATAGCCACTTAAGTTCCTTGTACAGTATCTTAAAAGACAGCCTCAAGCACCCACTTAAAGTTGCTAGCCTGACAGCTGAGTAGACGTTTAGGATTTTCTTGGCAGCTAATCAAAGCTGGGGGAGAAGTGAAACAGGTAAAGGACTGGACACTGTGGAAATACCGCAATGGAGACAAAGAGATTGAAGAGGATTCAGTTGTTGTTAACCCGGGTAGGTTACAGTCTCATTCTTCACTCCAATCACACTGCTGTTCTGCTTTCCTAAATAATGAGGAGAAATTAGTACGATTACACTCCAGTTATTCCTTGATGAAGCAATTCCAGTCCTGAAATGAAAAAGCAAAGAGGAAAATTGAGAACACCAAGTTCCGTTTTTGTTTGTTTGCTTGTTTGTTATTATTTTTCATTCTTGCAAAGTTCAATAAAAGCATAGAGCAGGGATTCATGCCTTGTAAAACCTGAAGAGAGCATTGAAATCAGGTAATCTCACCCCAGACTTTGCAGTGGGAGGCACGTCTTCACAAAGAGAAGGGACAGAAAATGTAATCAGAGACCTCCCAGGCTCACTTGCCTCACTGATAATTGATACCAAACTACAGAGGTTCGAGGATCTGATCTAATCTGCCTCCACTGTACAATACACAGTGCAGAAACATAGGGAGGGGCCATCCACAAGTAGAAGAGGAGTTGTTACAGTCCAGTTTTTAAAAACTGGAGTCTCTAGTTTTTAAAACAGAGTCTCAGATGCTCAGTACTGCATACAATGGCTGTGGGAACACCTTAATTGTTATTTTAATCCTATGTACCTGGAGTCAATTCCCTTCAAAAAGCATTCCTGAATACGTTGAAGTTGTAGACCAAACTTGCATACACCCAGGGTAGGGGTGCTCCCACAACCCACCCTTGGTGAGCACCTCAGGGGACCCACACGACTTGGGAGGAGAGGTTTGTGACACACGGGGCCTGTGCAGGGAGGGGGTATGTGTGCATCTGAGTGTGCATGCAAATGTGCATGCATTATGTGTGTGCATGGGTAAGACTAGAACTTCTTGAGCTTTACTATAGGAGGGTCTGTACAAGTTTGTAGGTGTTCCCTAATGTTTTATGCATGTTTATTATTGTAGTTTATCTGTTGTATTTCTGATATTGATCCTGAATGTATTGTTCACCAAGTTGCTCATTAATTATGTCCCATTAATATATCAATAAATCACTGCAATCCTGAGTTAGTGTTTTGAACTCAGCATTTCATTCCCTGTGATACTCCAGTGTTATTACGTTCTTTTATCACACAGGAAGGTCTCATTATTTGCCAGTATGCACACTGAGAATTTCTTATATCCGTGCCTTTGCCATCTTCAGTGTATGTGTGGTGGGTTGACCTTGGCTGGACACCAGGTGCCCACCAAGCCACTCAGTCTGTCATCTGGTTCCTTGCAAAACTCACTCTTCATTGGTTCAGGTCATTCCTGCTACATTACTTCCTACAACATACAACTGACGTGATAGTTTATTTTTCCCCCAAAGGTTAAATCTCCTTGAGGCACACACCAGGTCTTCCCGTCATTCTGCATTACCCATCTGGTACACCCAGGTCCTTGTACAAAGACAATCCCACAAATAGGTTTGCCTTTTTCCATGGGAGGAGCAATTCACACCACCTTCCCTGGCCACTTCCCTATGTGCACTACAAGGACCTTATCATCTCCCACAGTATGTAGGGGTTTTGTTTGGGAAGGACTAGAACAGTTAGCAGATCCTGTGGTGTTAACCAGCCAAGTGGCTTCTGCTAAATTTGTATCCCACTGCTTCCTTGCCCCATTGCCCAAAACTCTCAATGTAGTCTTTAACAGTCCATTATATCCCTCAGTCTTTCCAGAAGCATGCCACTCATTGCCATGTTTGTTTGCCTATGAGTTTATGAGGTTATTTCAGAAATGAGTCCTATTGCCTGATTCAATTCTTTCTGGGGTACCATGTCACCATAAAATTTGTTTTTCAGGGCCTGTGATGGTGTTTCAGGCAGTGGCATGGTTTAGAGTATGTTTCTAGCCAACCACTAGTTGCTTCCACCATGGTGAGTATGTAGCGCTTGCCTTGGTGTGGTCATGGCAGTGGTCCAACACAGTCAATTTGACAGGCCCGCCATATCGAAAACCAAGCCACTGCCCTCTGTTCAGGGGGATTTTACTGCAGTGTAGAGTACATTTTGCACAGCTGGTCCTGTCCGGACAGGCCCACAAGCTATTTCCTGTTTGATATGCTCAAAGGCTTGTTGCTGCTCAAGGCCCCAGTCAAAATAGTTCTTCTTTCAGGTTACTCAATAAAGAGGGATCACAAGCTGACTGTAACCTGGAATATGCATTCTCCAGAAACCTACAAGGCCTAGGAAAGCTTGTGTTTCCTTCTTGTTAGCTGGTAGAGACATAGTTGATATCTTGTTGACCACATCCATAGGCACATGGTAGCGTCCATCCTGCCATTTTATTCACAAGAACTGAATCTCCTGTGCAGGTCACTTGACCTTGCTTTTCTTTATGAAGAAGCAAGCTTTCAGAAGAATTTGAATTACTCTTTTTCCTTTCTCAAACACTTCTGCCTTGTTGCCCCATATGAGGATGTCATCAACGTATTGTAAATGTTCATGGGCATCACCATTTTCCAGTGCAGTTTGGATCTGTCCATTACAAATGGTAGGGCTGTGCTTCCACCTCTGGGGCAGGTGTATTGGGCAATTCTAGGTATTGGACACCAGTCCATGGGAAAGCCAGCACTCTGCTGCCAAAGGAATTGAGAAAAACACATTGGCAATGTCAATTGTAGTATACCACTTGGCTGCCTTCAACTCCAGTTCATATTGGATCTCTAACATGTCTGATACAGCAGCAATCAGTGGTGGCATCACTTCTTTCAGGCGATAATAGTCTACTGTTAACCTCCATCCTCCATTAGACTTTTGCACTGGCCATATGGGACTATTAGAAGATGAGTGAGCCTTGCTGATGGCTCCTTGGCTCTCCAGTTGATGAATCAGCTCATGAATGGGAGCCAGGGACTCTTGGGTTGTGCGATATTGCCACCAGTGCACTGTCCTGGTAACAATTGGCACCTGCAGTTCTTCCACTCTCAGCACAATGAAGGGACCTTCCAAGAGGCCAGACAGGGTAGATGATAGCTGTTTCATAGAATCATAGAATCATAGAATGGTTTGGATTGGAAGTGACCTCAAAACTCATCTAGTTCCAAACCCCCTGCCATGGGCAGGGACACCCTCCACTAGACCAGGTTGCCGAAAGCCTCATCCAGCCTGGCCTTGAACACT
>VXBL01004150.1:0-10965 GCA_013400195.1 Aramus guarauna | reverse complement strand
CCACCTCTCAAGCCTGCCAAGGTCCTTCTGAATGGTTTCATATTCTATGTGTTCACAGTGGCTACATCAAGAGCCCATCAGTACCTATCTGGGTCCTTGAAGTACGTCTCCTGAGGTAGTCTATGCCAAGGATACAAGGGGCTTCTGAACTGGTCACAGTGGCATGCTTTTCCCACTTGTCCCCTGTTAAGCTCACCTCAGCCTCCAATACAGACTATTATTGTCATCCTCCATCACTCCAGAGATCCAGATGGGTTCTGTGCCCCTGTGCCCTGATGGTACCAGCATACACTGTGCATCAGTGTCTACCAAAGCCTTCTACTTCTGTGGGTCTGATGTGCCAGGCCATCAAATGCACACAGTCCAGTATTCCCAGTCATCCCTTTCCTCCTCATGGCTGTAGGCAGGGATCCTCTATTCCTGTTCCTGGTCAACATATTCACTGTGTGACCCTTGCAGTGCCAGACCAGAAGTCCTCTCACTAGGATCAGGGAAGGTGATTTTAGTTCTATGTCTGGGAGATTGCTGATTGCCTTCTTGTGTCTGTACAGCAGCTAGACTGAAAGCCTTCTTGGATGACCTCTTCTTAACAGCTGTCTTTCCTCTCAGTTTGCGTTCACAGGCTTCCAGCTTAAAGGTGGTTTCACCATCCCAATTCCTCATGTCCTCCGCCTGGTCACACAGGAAGAACCAGAGTGTGCCACATGATGTGAGCCTGCAGCTCCCTTTCCTTCTGACAGGAGCAGGAGAGAACTGACTTCTTAGGGCACCCCTGACAGCCAAGGCCCTGGCCCATAGGGATGAGGAGGTACAGAGATTTTCTTCACATTTTTGGAGCCAAGAAGACTCTCCACAGTTGGTGTATCTATATCTGGGCAATAAATTGCTGCCAAGCTGTTGGAATATTTGAATCACTTTGAACTACCTTTTTCCACATCGCCTGTGTGCATAGGACATCCTCTAGATCTTTGGAGACCTCATCATTGTCAAGATCCCTGTAGATGACTTCCAGCACTGCTAATTCTCATGTACTGAATGCCTTCATCTGTGGTAGTCCACTTTCCTGGGGACTTCACAAGATCTTCCTTGAATATATATCTTGCCCTCATGCTTGAGAGGAGCCGTCTCCAGTGACTGCAAATTTCTGCATTGGAGCAGCCAATCCGCTCACCTTGTTGGCAGCTGTAGTCTTTCTACATGTCCCAAAGTTCTGATGAGGTCAGGGACTGGGTAGTTTCCACTTTCTGTCTGAATTCTCTCACTCCTTCTTCCAATTTCTTTGTCAAAGGACCAGCTTCTTGATCAAACCTTTCCCCTTCTTCCTCCTCCGTTACTATTCGGTGATACGGAGCCATTGACCTCTTTGTCCACTCTTTCTTTTTCACTACTAGGGCAATTACTGTAGTTGTCTGCATCCCTATCTTTTCACCATGGTGTCCTCAGATGCAGTTTGAGTCCCTCCCTCAACGTCCTCTGAGAGTACTGCACTGTGGCTCCGTAGGCACAGGCCAGGCCCCAGCACAATGCTAGAAGCTGCTGGTTTTCATTGGGGTAGGCAAGGCACCCTTCTGTCATGCGGCGTGTCAGTTTGCCAGGGTTGCTTGCCTGTTCAGGTGTAAAGTCCCAGGTTACTGGAGGTGAAAACCATCCTAGGAACCTCCCCAAATCCTTCCACACACCCTGCCACCCAGGGACTGGCCACCTCAGGGCACATTCAGCATCACCTCACCCAAAAATTGTCTTGTCTTACACCAGGACAAGACCAGATTCCACAAAATCCATAATATGCCAACAGTACTACTTAGTAGTATTAAACCACTCATATAAGGGTGAACAAGGACCGTAGGAGCCTGCATAATAAAACCATCCACATCAACTTCAGGTCGGGAGAGGGAGATATATTCTAACATCTTCTCCACGAGATAGGTCCCCCAGCACAGCAAGGCCTTCAATGCCAGGGCAAAGTATATAGCCATTATTTGTATCAACATGTTCCCAAGATCAGCAAAACAAAGAGATAAGCAGTGCAGCCAGCAAACTCCACGACCGGCACAGGAGCTTGCCACTTAATAACTGCTATAGCTATAGCACACTGAACACAAAACTGCCATTGTCTCATGCTCCATGTTGGGCAACCAGCTGTGGTTGATTGACCTTGGCTGGACACGAGGTGCCCACCAAGCCCCTCTATTACTCTTCTCCTCAGCAGGATGGGGGAGAAGAAAATAAGATGGAAAAAACTCATGGGTCAAGAAAAAGGCAGTTTAATAAAGCAAAAACAAAGGTTGTGCACTGAAGCAAAGGAAAACAAAAAATTTATTCTCTACTTCCCATCAGCAGGCAATGTCTGGCCACTTCCTGGGAAACAGGGTTCAGTATGCATAGCCATTGCTCTGGAAGACAAACATCATAAATAACAAATCCCTTCCCCCTCTATCAGCTGTCAGTGCTGAGCAGAGGTCCTATGGTATGGAATATCCCTGTGGTCAGTTTGGGCCAGCTGTCCCGGCTGTGTCCCCTCCCAAGACCTTGCCCACCCCCAGCCCACTGCTGAGGGGGATGTTGGAGAGACAGCCTTGCTGTGTGCCAGCACTGCTCAGCACCAGCCAAAACCCTGGTGTGTTACCAACACCTTGCTGGCTACCGACACACAGCACAGCACTGTGGGGCTGCTGAGGGGAAAATTCACTCCAGCTCAGCCAGACTAAATATAGTATGAAAAATAACTGAAATAATAATTTTTAAAAGGTGTTTATATACTAAATTGCACATAACATTTCTAGATGTTATTCATGCAAATAAACCCCCAATCATTAGCAGAGCAACATTAATCTGAACAGATCAAAAAGTAGGTCATTGCAAATCTGGTCTCACCAGTTCTCAAGCCAGCTGTATATTGATAGATGAGAGGTCTAAGTTTTGGGATTTTTTCCTGAACTAATATTGCTGAATATCTATTACATAAAAATAAGCAAAAATAATGCTGTATTATTTTTATGGGTTCATAATTACTTTTTCAGGAGAAGAAAGCCCTCCTCCTCCAAATTAGGCAAGGACAGTAGAGCTGTATTTCTGTTCCCTGGACTTCTTCACAGATGGAACACCCTTTTCACAGTGGTTTTTGTGTTAAGTTTCCTGTATGTGAGGTACATGAGTTTCTACCTAGAGTGGTAAGTACTTAGGCAAGATACTTCAACTCTGTAATTGCAACATTATTAAAAATAAGGGTCTTTTCAGTGGTGTCCCATGCTTAGATTATTATGGTTTTGGAAACTCTGATCACTTCTTGGTGACATGTGCATATAGTATTTAACACAGTAGGGATCCTAAAGATTGCCTATTACCTAAAAATTGATTCTAAACAATCCACTCCACTAACTCCCCCAGTTTCTCAGGTGAAAAACACATGATCACAGACAAAGCTGCTGTTCCAAAGCTCCGCCACTGGCCGCACATCAATGAACAAGACCTGCTGTGTTTCACAGGCAAGGGTGATCTGTCTGACCTAGCCTGAACAAGTATTTGTGATAAGGCACAGCAACACATGAATTCACAGAGAAGAAAAGCAGCTGCTCCCATGTCATTTCAGTACCCATATCATTACAGTTTCTCTTTTCGTCAGTGCTTAGGAGCTTATATTCATTCTGGAACTACCATTTTTGAGCTCCATTTCCAAGTATCCACTATTCCCATATATTTAGCAAACTTCTTTCTTTACAACTATTTCCAGTCATAAAATGATAGAATCATAGAATTGTTTTGGTTGGAAAAGACCTTTAAGATGGTGGAGTCCAGCTGTTAACATAGCACTGTCAATTCCACCACTAAACCATGTCCCTAAGCACCATGTCTACGCATCTTTTAAACATATCCCGGGATGGTGACTCAACTACTTGCCTGGGCAGCCACTTCTAGTGCTTGGCAACCCTTTCAGTGAAGACGTTTTTCCTAATATTGAAACTAAACTTTCTGCTCTTGGAGCTTGCACAGTTGGACTCAACTTGCACCTCTCTAGACATGTATAAAAGCTCACAAAAGCCCATGAAGGAAAGACTTAAACACAGTGAAATAAAACATGAAAGAAATTTCAGAAGGCCAGGAAGGAAATTAAAGTGAGGTCATGGAGACAGCTTTGCCACCTGAATCCAGAGTCCATGGGCAGTGGTACCATTTCAACTGATATATCAGCCTGGAATTTACTGCATGGCAAAGCAGCAGTTGGGTCAGAAGTAAAATTTAAACAAGTAAACCTGAAAGTAATACAGAAACACATAAAGAACAGCTATGAAAACTTGGTGGACTTTCTCCAAGTCTGCTTTGTTTCAGAGTTTGCCTATAGTAAGAAAACCCTTCTTTGAAGCTTCTGCAAGGCAGGTAGTGTCTTTGAGGAAGATGTTAAAACCTGTTGAATGCCAAGACCATCCCTCTGACTGCTGATTTCCAAGCTTTCTGGTGTTTTGTAAAACAGACAAAGATAGAGCAAGCAGCAGAAAAAGCAGAGGGGTAGCTATGTTACCATTCTTGCTGATTCTATTTTCAATCAGCAGCTTTTGAGGAGATTCCAGGTAGTATATATCATATGCATTGTCTATGAAAAAGATGATCGTATTCTTCTGAGCACTGCAATACCACCATAAAGGAAATAAATTCAACTTATCCAAAGCCTTTTGGCTAGTTTCTGACCTCTTCTCCATCACTTTTACACCAGCCTGGCCTTCACTGGGCCCTCCTTGGTTTCAGTGGGATCGCTGTAGAGTAACCAGGAAGGAAATGCAGCAACTGGGCAGGGGAGGGTGGTGTGTGTTCTGGTTTAAGACCAATGGCAGATGAAGCAGATATCATTAGCTTGTAGAAAATGTGAACTATTCTGGTGTGATCTGTGGAGTTTAGGAAAATAAAAGGCAAAGGAAATGTTTTTCTCTAGTTATTTAGTAATGCTCTGTGGTGGGTTGTTGCAGTTGAACTCAATAGCCTCCTGCCATGAAAACTGCCAATCACAGCTGCAGCTGACACTGAAGAGCTTAGTTCATTTACGTACTCATTCACTCCCTCAACTCAAAAGGCTGGGTTATGGTGCACAGGCTTTCTCAAGAGAAATAGCTAGTCTAAGGGAGACGTTGCACTAATGCCTCCAATTCTGTGGGGGTTTTTTCAATGTGAATCCCTGTATTTAGCAAAATGAAATTTCTTCTAAGAATCATCCTCAGTCAAAACCTACTTCTCAATGCAACTTTTCTCACAGAATCACAACATTAAAAACTTTTTAAAAAATCAGCTGATCAACAGGAAATGCTGATATATATTTACTTTATAAGATTTTGGATGGAGCTAATCATAAAACGTTGCATTTATACTAACTCAGTTAAAATCTAAATTAGGAAATCTTACTCTGACAGATGTAACCAAGCCAATAAGATTAGAAAAATACATATAGATTGATCTGTAGCAAGCAGAAAGTCCTAGATGACTGATTTTATTTGGAGAACATACACAGACAACACTAGCAAAAGGCTTCCACGTCAGAAAAATTTTGTATCAGAGTTCTTTGCCATTGTAACGCTAGCAGTGTAATTAAGTCCTACTTCTGCCCAATGTTTTCCACATGTGTAAACACTCAGCAAGTGTGAAGTATAGGATGCTTCTGGAGCGTAACAAATCTGCTTTGCAGGTGCATTTCGGCTGAAGTGCACCCATTCAGTAAGTCTAACTTTTCCAAGACGTATCTGATGTACCATGTGTGGAAGAGGTGACTGATCTGAGCCATTGTCAGTCTTTTAGATGGATAGTCACACAATGAGAGGCAAGGCAAAGAAGTACTGCACAGGGGTTTCTGCAGGGTTTCGGACTGCCAGAAATCTCTCACCCAGACATGTGGTAGCATTAATTACATAATGGATGCTAATACTTTCTAAGTCTGAAGCTGGCGTCAGTTGCCAGAAGTTCTAACTCCTAGGGCTGGATCTTGTCCCTTGGGATCATAAGCTTTTCTATAACTCCCTTTCAGTTTCACACTGATTCAGCACTGGCTTCACGGCACGCTTCATTGTACATGGGGAGGAGAAAGCTGTAGGACTGTAGGTTCCCACCACACACCAACCCATCCTTGATGGTAAAAATAGCTATGATTGCCTTCAGATGAGCATCCCCAACACAAAGAAAAAAGCTGCACGTTTTTCTTCTAATTTAGTGAACCACTGGTTCTTTCAAACATGATTGAATAGCTTGAACAAGCTGGAGAGAAGAGCTATCTCAGTCCTGCAAGTCTTCTCTCTCTCATCACACCTGGGCATGAGAGCACACTTCCGAAGGAAAGAGACAAGCCTGAATCTTTTCCAGTAGTGAAGGAATTTACCCAGTTCTTTCTCAGCCCGGATGAGAGGCCCAGGGAGGAAATTTGCATCTGATGTTGCCATCACCATACCACATGGCTTGAAGGATGGTTGTTGTTCCCGCCCTTTGAGCAGAGCACCGAGGGTTGAGTCCCCTGTACTTTCAGAGCCAACTGGCTGGTGCTTTCATTGCACAGCGCAATACTCTAATCCACAGATGTGCTCTCTTTTAAAGGCCAGAGATTTGCAGCGATTTGTTTCACATCCCCTGGGGATGTTTCTTTTACTGAGTGGCAAAGGCAGTTTTCAGCACTGCCTTCCCTTGGGTAGCCATCCAAGTTCCCACTCCTGTCTCTTTCCTCATTCATATATATCATCCAAAAAGTCAGTGTCCTCCAATAGTTCCCAATATAATGCTTCATTTCTTCCTGCAGATAAAGTGGCTATTTTTATTTTTTCCATAATGATCAGCTTATTCAAGAGTTTCATCTTTACTTCGTATTTGCTACTATCTGACCCCTTTAGGGTCTGCCATTGTTCCTTTGAATTCCTGTTGAATTATACATTTAACTCCCTTCATTTGTTCTTGTAATATGTCCTTTTCCTTTCTAGTCACCACCTTTTTCTTTGTCATGCTGCTTCTTTGAAATTTCTTTCTAGGCTTCTAAGTAACTTCGCTTTTCTCATGACTAGGTCAGTTTTAAGGTCATTTCTTAATCCATTGTTTTCTGATTGCAGCCACTGATTTTTCTGATGTTCAGCACAACAGCACAAAATATTTTAGCAGTCTCACACAATAAACGCAATCATAAGGGACATCCATCCTTAGGTTTCACTTCATAACACCTGCAGTAGTCTGAGAATATCTATAATATATTACCCATTGCTCTGTGAACTGGAGGGATACTCCTCTTCCACAGGGAAGTGCCTAAAACCCAATTTCTGTTCTACAGCACAACTAATTACCTTTTTTAACATTTCCATTTCCTTTCTTCCCTTTATCCAGACTGTTTCCCTTTCGTTCTACTCTTAAACATTATGCATAATAATATTCACCACCAAACACATAAATTACAAGTCTTTTTGCAAGTCTGACAGGAGTATTCTTAAAGATTGCTTCACAGAATTTAAAAAAAAAAAAAAAAAAAAAAAAACCAAACAAAGAAAAAAACCTAGCCTGGTTTATACCCCCCTGCCCACTGCTCTCCAGTAGAATTTTATAAAAAATTAAAATATTATGGTATCTTGCAGGGACCCAGGACCAAGAGTTAAAGAATACTCTTCTATTTGTTCTATCAATGCATTAAAAAAACCCCATAAATTTACCCTTCTGGTAAGTGTTTCTCCATTCACACTTGGTAATCCATCCATTCCTTTTAAGGTTTTTAAAACAAAAACAAAACCCACTTTTTTCTAACAAGATACCTAAATATATAAGCACCTACATAACCAGAGATAGGGAACGATTCTCATACAAGTCATTCACAGCTACCAAACCATTGCAATAACTGGGAGGCCAGCCTTGCAGCAGACCACCAGGGCCACTGAGGCACCACCACCTCCCTGGCCCTGGGGCCCTCTGCCATGCTCCCCAGTGATCTTCCCTACTCAACTCTTGCATTGCTACAGCCCTCCGAACCCACACTTAACACTTTTACTTCTGCACTCTTTTCTCCTGGGAACTATTTCCATTCATTCTGATAATGATTGGGGTTTGGTGTGAGTGTTTCTTTTCTTAAATCTTTATCAGTCAAGATGGTTAGAGAAATACTTTTGTGGGTATCCCAGTAGAGATACTGCCTGGATTTTTGACACTAACAAGTGTCAGCACACCAAGACATTCTCAGAAACAACAATTTAAATTCTGGGGAAGTTTAACATAAAAATCTTAGAACTTCAGGCAGCAGAAGAATAAGGTACTGATGTCCTAAATTTTGAGCTATATCATGCCAATGTCTCATTGAGTTGTGATATGTGTCCCACCCCTTTTGCATAATTGACCATTAAGCTTCATGAACTCAAGATGCTAAATTTCCTTGTGCTCCCTAGAAATCAACATCACGGGTAGAAACTTGGTTGTCTGAAAGTCAACAGAAATTTGCAAGAAAGCTTGTTTTCCACTTCCTTAATGCTCTTTCAGAAAGACAAATCAAGGCAAGAAGGAAGAAAATTCAGCCTCTTTTTCTCTGGGGGTATTACAAATGATCTCTTATTCCAGTTTCTGCTACAGAGACCATCACTGTGCTATGGCAATAGTCCTGTGCACCACCATGTGTAAACAAGTCACAGGACATATACAAGATAATCTCCCTGAAAAATCCAGGTTTGTGACTATTCAGTAATGCCAGTATCACCTGATTGAAGGCTATTAATTTTTGTTTGATTTTGGAGGAAATGTTTTGCAGGTTATTAGTTGGGGACATTTTGGAGGTTACTGCAAGTTTAGAAGATTTTTCAATGAAAAATGGTGAGTTTTCTTTCTAGAAGCCCAAATATTCTCTGCTACCATTGCTAAGATTTGTACACCTGTCTGCACAGTGCAGATAAAAATGCACAACCCTTCAGGAAGTCTTCATGTTGGTCTGTTGTTTTGCCATGTAAATAAAGATTATACTGATAAAAAGTAGTTAAATGGGAGAGTTTGCTATATTAGTTGTTGTATTACCTTATATCATTACCTGTATATTACCTTATATATATACCTTTATGTATATATTATCTTTTAATACCTTGACATAGAGAACACAAATTTCAGTTTGGATCATGGATTTGGCAAAGTATGGTGTCCTGCTAAAAGGAAGGCAAGGACCAGCCTTCCTTCCTGCCCACGAGGAGTAACAGTTCCTGGTGAGACAATCAGTCATGTATTGCTGAGTCCAGAGAGCGCATGCCAATATACACTACTGTCAAAAGTTTCTTAAATTGTGTCTGAGTTATCAGAGATTTTTAAGACAGGGGAAGAAAAATTAAGATAATACAATTGGGAGTAATGACATCTAGACAAGAGAGCAGTTTGGACATACTCATTGTCTTTCAAGAGAATAACAAAAATTAGAAATCTATTTATGGAGAGCAAGACTGTGTCTTGGTTTATGCCTACATGCAGTGGACAAATCTGATGAACACACATTTCATACCTGCCAAGCATTGCAATGTGTACAGGACTATTGCACAGTCGTCTTTCTTCCTTGGGGATCCAAAGGAAGCATAAATCTTGGAAGAACAAAAACTAGAAGGTTTTGATCATGTGTTCAAGCACTTAAAGCACTCAGTGAACCTAAAATTACAGTGATATTTTGTTCATGGATAGTTGTTTCAGCTCAATATTATTAACACTATGATATTCAAAGCACTTCTGACAATAGACATCCTAATTGTTGGTAGCTTTTTAATGGTGGATCCTCTGCCTCATTTGTCAGCATATATGCTAACTTGGATACCCTTGCAACCTCCTACTGTGTTTAGAAAAGGAACAAATATCAAGGCATCTGTGTAATTAAGAGTGATGGTCTTATATTGCAGGAGGACTACTATTCCAGCCAGTTTGCTAAAGACTGTATTGGGAGTGCAGCTCTGTGTTTGTTTACCCGATGAACATCTGCACAGAAAACTGATGTCGTGGTTTGCCAGGAATTTTTACTGGAAGGGAGATGAAATATTTAGCAGTTTGATCAGTTTGTTTCTCTGCCCCAAGGAGTATATGGAAGTGTGTCAGTTCTTGTTATTTCAGCTACATTTCTTGTATATCCTTATCTAGGTGCTGATTTGGCAATTCAGACAAACTCCTATGTAGCTTAAATAAAGTGCTGATTTGGCAGTTCAAACTCATACATATCTTAAATGGGACCCTGAAAATCTCCTAAAGTGTACTGATGCTTAAGAGCTTAGCTGCTAGTAAAGATTTTTAGGAAAAAAACCTCTTCCCACAAAGCCACTGGCAATTTTGTCACAAAATTCAATCAGCAGAAAAATACAAACTATCTTTGAGGTTTGTTTTCTGTGTGGCCCTACATTATCTAGCTCAATTATGTTTATTTCTGATTTAAGTTACTGAGAAGGGTCTTCATACATCAAAATGTTATTTGCTTATTCAAATGCATGTGTATTTTTGGTTGATCAGTCCTGAAGAAACACCACTTCGGGCTTCTTTCTCTTGCTTACAATCAAGCAGGAATAACTTGGACCTCTCTGGCCAAATTTCATGCATGTAGCAGCACTGAAATCTTGACTAGCAAGCCGCTGTACCTAAATATATCTCAGAAAGAAAACTGTAAGGTTATAGCTATGAATCAATGCAATGCCACCACAAAAAGTTATTGTCAAGCAAGAAAGCTGATTGTATGCCCACAAGTGCTGGGTGTGTGCCTGGATCTACTCCTGCTATCAGCACATGGGTCTGGGCCTCTCAAAATGATTCAGGGCTGTAGGGAAAGATGTCCTTGGGCTGAGGAGCTACGTAAGCTAGCAATCCTAGGAAACAAGTAATGCAGAGGGAACTTTATTTCACAGACCAGCCACGTAGTTTCCCTGCAATGCTCTGGCTGTGCCTATTACTCATTGCTGTCCTTGTCAGCTTCCTCATTTTGGAAATGTGAGATTTTCTTATTTTTCTCCCTTTCTCTTTCTTTCTTTCTTT
>VXBL01004146.1:93225-153358 GCA_013400195.1 Aramus guarauna | reverse complement strand
GGGGGGAAGGTTATTCCCCCCGGGGGGAGCGCGGCCGGGGGCGGCGGGGCGGAGGAGCCGGCAGTCCCGCCCGGCGGGGTCGGCCCGGCCCCGGGCGGTGCTTGTCGCCTCCGCCGCGCCAGCGAGCGGGGCCGCGGCGGCCGGGAGTGAAATCCTGCCCCGGCACCTGGTGCCCTTCCTTGCGGTGCCCTTGTAGAACCCGGACCGGCCTGCAAGGGGAAACGACTCGGGAAGCGGCCGGCCTGCAAGGGGAAACGACTCGGGAAGCGGCCGGTGCCTAATTTTTGAAACTTGGGGATTGTTTGAGCTCTTCAGAGCGCCGCGTTGCCTGCTCGCACGGCTGCTGCCCCCGTCTGCCCGCAGCCTGTGCCCGACCGGGCTGTCCGCGCAGGCTGCCCGGCGCTGGCGGGGGGCGATCCTCTCGCACAGCCCTCACCGCCCCCACATTCCCCGGGGGGTGGAAGTGGGGATCTGGATCTTGCTCATTACAGAGATGGATCAGTTCAAAACCCACTTCCGCCCCCCTCCCCTTCCCCTATGAGCTGGAGCTAGTTAGGCTCAGGGTTTAGCTTGAAGGTCATCTGTAAATAAAAATAACGGGCCTGAATTTATCACGGGTCGCACAGTTCCCAACTCTGGTGTCTCAGTCCGTCTGTCTTTTATTATGACTTTTAACAATACTTGAGGTGGAAATGAGGCGAACAAGTCTGGAACTGACACACAGAGAAAGTTGTCATTTCGTGGTATGAGATTGCCTGCTATGGCGTCGGTGATAGCTGGTCAGCATAAAAAGCACTCGTACAAGTAGGTGATTTAACGCAGCCTCGGAGTAAGGCTGTCTGTGTCTGTGCTTCATCTTTTGCCTTTGAATTGAAGCAGGTCCCCGAATCCTTGCCTGCGTATCGCAGCGCCAGGATGCAGGTGAAGGCATAGCGCTCCCCGTCGTGATGCTGCCCAATTGCCCAGCTCTCTGGCACATCATCAGTGTCCAAATAGTTTTTAGGAGCTTCTCAGTTTTGAGAAAAATGCGGTTTTAAGAGTTTCACACCAAGCTTTTCAGATGAGTGTCCTAGTAATTAGACACCTGGAAAGTGGAGGGGCCTAAGCAAATTAAGGCCAAAGTACTAGTGAGAAAAGTACCTAACTCCATTAGGCAATTTTGAAAGCATGAATTTAAACCCAGACCTAGATGGGGCTTCATCTTCAGAAATGTAAAATCGCCTTCACTTTCTCTGAAGCCCCTCTGAGCTGCAGGTGTGCAACATTCCTAATTAAAGAATGTAAATAAAACCTGATGGTGCCCAGTGCCTTGCAGGATTGGTCCATTAATGATAAAAAGGAATAAAACCTTTGCGAAATTAACTAGAGAAAAAAAAAATCTGATTTTTTTTTTATGTTGTCACAAAGTGAAATGTAATATGTGAAGATATGCTTACAAATCAAGGGGTCCAATTTCTTGTCCTAGTTATACTTAATGTAAGTGTGGATTTGTTGGAACAGAACTGTTGCAGACCTGCACTGGTCTGTCTGATACCGGGATTTGGCTCAAGATATTAAAAGACACTATTGAGTGTGTCTTGGTAGTAAGTGCGCTGGTCCTGGGGGCCTCTGTGGATCACAGTTGTGACAGTGACTCCGCGTTAAACCGCTACCTTCCTTTTGCTGCTACGCAGCTGCACTATGTGATGCAGTTTCATGCCTTTGTAGCCACCTCCATGTCCCGTCCCTCAAGACTGGCATTTTATTTCTACATGTCTAATTCACTCTGGTGAGGAAGACGTCAGCATGTTATAAATGCTGACTATGTATGTGCATTTGAAGAATTTTGTAAATACGGAAGTTGTGGAGAAGAATGTGCTTTTTCAGAAATTGTAGCTGGTGGTTTTTAACTCACAAACCAAAGACTCTGTCTTGTTTCTAGTTCTGGCTTTGGGGCTTTTAAATTTAGTGGGCATACTTTCTACATGCTGCCTGAAAATTTAAGATACCTAAATGTATTTGGAAGGCTTGGATCTTGCTTCTTTCAGTTTTGAGTACTATTGTGTGAGAAGTTGTATGACGTGTTATTTTTCTTGGCCCTTTAAAAACTGACTTTTTAAAAATACGCATAATAGTTCTAAAAGAGGCTATTCCTTACCACGTGCATTAGGGAAACTTTTTGCTTGGTGTACTTGAGGCTGTCTTTTAATTATTATTATTTTTTAAACCGGATTCCAAAGTCTGGGCTGAGCCTTTATATTGCCTGTTTGGCCTGGGCTGCAGATCCCCAGCAGACTTCAATGTTTGAATTTCACCCTAGTCATGCATTAAATTTTAAGAGAACTGCTGGTTTCACAGGTTTTTTCATGCAAGTAATAATTATCCCTGCTATTTTGTTTGCTTACCTTTTTTTTTTTTTAATAAAAGCTCTAAAGGCACTGATCCTGCAGTCAGCAGATGCTGCTGTTGCACCCCGTCTGCAAAGCCCAGCTGGTGGGCGCAGAGCTGGGGCAGCCTGTGGTCCCCTGCCCGGGGCGTCCAGCTGCGCGGTGGAGCCTGGCTGGAGGCAGCGCCCGGCGGTGCCGCGTCACCCGCGCCATCCGCCTGCACAGCAGGCCAGGAGTCTGTGGAAGGGCCCACGGGGCGTACGTGGAAGAAGAGCCTAGCCGGCATCCCGGCAGCAGTGCCGTGCCAGAAGCATTGCCTTCCTTCAGAGCTGGAGGAAGAAATGAAGGGGTTGAAGCTGCCTCCTTGAAGGCGCTGCTTAGACCTTTTCTCTGAGATAATTTCTGTAACAGAGAAGGTCTTAGCACCGTTGTACCACTCTGAGGGTTTTTTTCCATGAAGAGTGAGAGGGAAGTGGTGGTGGTTGTGGTGACGCTGAGTGGTACTGCCATGTGGCTGGGTAGCAACAAAAGGGGTCTAATTTTGAAAGGAGGGCACTCTGATCCCCCAGGCAGATCTGTGCCTTGCTGTGACCACTGCAGTCAGATTATCCTTGTCAAAGTAGCACCTCTTTCGTCATAGTTCCTGCCTGCCTTGTTTGAACAGAGTGTGAAGCTGCAGCGTGTTTTGAATAATCCAGTTTTATTTGTGGCACACTCTGGTGTAATTTAATGACCCTTCTTCAGTAAATGGCTGGTCTCTGAAGGCAAACTAGAGAGTGAGTTCAAAAGGTGTCATTGCTCATTGTTCCTGACTGTTACCTGACATGACATACATCAGCTGGAACATCGCAGAGTTGCTGTGAAACTGTGACAGCACATTAATTTTTCCTAAGTACCGTTTGCCTCGGAGTTGTTGCCAGCGAGAAAGGCGAGCGCGGGATCGCCGGAGGATGACACCAGAGAGGGCTGAGCTGATAAACAAAAGAAAGAGAATAGCCCGGTGCGCTGGTGTTGCCAGCTCGGAGGCTCGTTTGCATCTGCAGTGCTCCCTGGGAGCGGGTCATGTTGGGAATAACAGCTGCAGTAATTAACACGGCTTTTCCCTGTCTCCCTAGGGAAGGTGGGTAAGGGTGACCACCAAGGGAGCTTGCCTCCTGGGAGGGAAGGGGACAAGCTCCTCGTGTGACCAGCTGTGGCCGGGGGGGTGTGCAGAGTTTCCCTCTGTCCTGCAGGAAAGTGCCGCTGCCATAGTAAACCTTAGGGAAGGCTGATGCACTTGCAAGCGCAGCTTGGGGCTGGGGCTGGAGCTGGGTGCATTTCCAGCCTGCTGAGAGGAACCTGCAGAATAGCATTACCCAGACTCAAAGTTCAGTGGTTGCTGTCCCTGACAGAAAGGTTTTGCGGTCTTACCCCAGTAAGGCAAGAGGTACTGGCATTAGGGGCTCTGGCCCATGTGTGCTGGTGACGCAGAGCTTCCCTGTATCAGAAGGCACGTGGTGGATGACTCCTGATTCCACCGCTGCTCAGAGCACCAGGGCCACGTTGCCTGTGGTTGAGGACTGCCCGTTTCCCCGCACACGGCCCACCAGTGTCTCTGGGTGGCAAACAGAAACACATACGCAGCTCCAGGATGGGGGAGCAGAGCTGAAGGAGTCTCTTCAGCAGGCCGACAGCGAGGCGAGGCAGGGATGGTTTCCTCTGGACCAGCTTTGAGATGCTGGTCTCCATAGCAGAGCGGGGATGGAGGCACATGAAGGATGGGTTGTTCCCCTCTGCTGGGTCAGGGAGCCCATCGGTGCAAGTCTGTGATGTAATCTGTCACCTTCCAGGCTTTCCACACTGACTGCAACTCTGCTATTGCTTTTATACACCCAGAGCTGTTAAATGGTTAGACCATTGGCCAAGAGCATGCTGCTGGCAGCACTCAATGTGGCGTGTGCAATAACCAGCAATTTCAGTGGAATTTCAGCTGTCGCGGCGTACTGAGACATCCATGTTTATCCTTCACCTGGCCTCTTCCAGTTGGGCTGGAGGATAAGTGGTCCCAGAAACCAGAGCAGGTCAATAGATCCCTCTTGTTCCAAAATCCTAGTTAACTGGAACCAGTTGGAAACTTGCTGTAATGGAAATTTCGGTTGTATGTAATTTTTTTAACAGAATGCAGTCGATCATGTTCTTCGCTTTAGTGTGCCTCCGCTTTTGTTTTTTGTCCTGTGTTTTTTGCGTATTCCAGCTTTTCGGGGAGGGAATTAGGCTCACTTACATAAAACTACATCTCTTGAGCAGCACTGCAGTCTCTGAACGCTGAAGCAACGTTGTTTGAAGACTTGATTTTTTTGCTCTGAAGGCTCATATAAGAAGAGTTTCCTCAAGACAAACTCAGTCTGGGTACATCCCCCTCCCAAGATAGCTTCAGTTAGTGGCATTCAATAGTTCAATTAATGACATTTTCAAGCATGTTAGTCTGCAGGTTCTCCCCTAGCATGACACACCTGTGCGCTGGGTTGTTAAGGATCGCTCTCCTTTTGTGTGTTGTGCCATGTTCCTCCACTCCAGTTAGGTATGTTACTAAGTCAGTATATTTGTGCAGCACCTCATATCATTCTTTGTTTGTTTTTTCCAGAACACTATAATTATACATCTTCAAACGTAAATGCTGGCTTGCCTCTAAATGTGGCACATTCCTCATTGTCAACTCCATGTCATGGTCTTCAGACATCAAATCCTGTCATTTCAGTTGTCCCATCGACAAACCATCCTTCTGGATATGGAGGACACATTGACAGCGGGGCCTCCGAGTATTACCTGCCACCAAACATCAGACCTAATGGAGCTCCAGCACTGGAGAGCCCTAGAATTGAGATCACTTCTTACATGGGACTTCATCATAACAACAACCAGTTTTTCCACGATGAGGTTGAGGAGGCCATCCCAAATGCCAAGCGGTCACCTTCCACAGCCACTTTGAACTTACCGAACATCGAGGCGTACAGAGACCCATCCTGCCTGAGTCCAGCGAGTAGCTTGTCTTCCAGAAGCTGCAACTCCGAAGCGTCTTCCTACGAGTCCAACTACTCGTACCCATACACTTCACCCCAGACCTCTCCATGGCAGTCCCCGTGTGTCTCTCCGAAGACCACTGACACAGAGGAGGGCTACCAGCGCAGCATGGTGGCCTGCACTTTGCTCAGTTCCCCGAGGCACTCTCCGTCGACGTCTCCCAGGACGAGCATCACGGAGGAGAACTGGCTGGGGGCTCGCAACTCCAGGCCTCCGTCACCCTGCAACAAGAGAAAGTACAGCCTCAATGGCCGACAGACCTCCTACTCCCCGCACCACTCACCCACACCTTCTCCACAAAACTCGCCACGGGTGAGTGTCACAGATGAGACGTGGCTGGGGAACACCAACCAGTACACCAGCTCTGCCATCGTCGCTGCCATCAACGCCCTCACCACCGACAGCACCATAGATATGAATGATGGTATTCCCATCAAGTCAAGGAAGACCGCCATCGACCACACCCCGTCCGTGACTCTCAAAACTGAACCGGCTGGCGAGGATCACGGGACCATATCGCCAACTGCCGATTTGTCACCAGAAGACTTCTCCAGCTTTCAGCACATCAGGAAAGGAAACTTCTGCGAGCAGTACCTGTCTGTGCCACAGCATCCCTACCAGTGGGCCAAACCAAAGTCTCTGCCTCCGACATCCTACCTGAGGTAAGGAACCCCAACTTAAATGGCAATCCTGATACTATCTTTACTGCATGCTTTTTTTCCCCTCCTTCCTCTTCCTGTCTGTGCTTCCTGCCAAATCTGCCCATCCACTCATTCCACTTAGCTGTATCTTGTGATGTTGCCTCTGTTGTTGGTGTGGCATGACCACGAGTAAAGCCTTGAAGGGTTGAAGAGGCTGTTGTAGGAGCTGACCATGCATGGGTTGTAACTGGCTATCTGCTTTCCAGGGGACGAGCCCCAGCCCAGGCAGTCTGGAAGTGGGGTATTCAGAAGCTCATCAGGCAGCAGGACATTTTGGTGCCATCAGACCTGTGGCTGTACTTAAATAGTTCATCGTGTCTTAGTATGTTTTTATTGCAGGACAAGGAGATGGTCTCATTATTGTGGCTGTTACAGAGCCTTTTACATTTGTACTTTATACACAGTGAATAGAAACAGAATAGGAATACAGTTGTGCATTATTTCCGCTTTCACTTCACTTCATCTGAAAGCTGCTTATCAGTCTTCTTTTCCTATCTGTGTTGGGCAGTGTTGTTTGTTTGTTTTTTTTCCCCCACCCTTCCCCACCATTTTTATGTTCAAAGAAGAAAACCTTTTTTGTCAACTGATAATAGTCAATATACTGGTCTCATTTATTTATCACAAGAGGACTCCAGGTAGGAAGCACCACAGAATAGCCAGAATTTGAGTTACATCCATTGCTTTCTCTTTTGGTCTCAGTTATGATCTTTATTTTAAGTCTTCCAAAGGCTGTATATGCAAAAGCGTGCAGGCTGTTTGCAGTCCATGGTTGTGATGATGACTCCTCTCCTTTTCCTCCCAAAGCACACCTGGCTTCTTGCTTTTGACAGGAAAGCTATCTTTCCCAAAATGAAAGAAGTGGGCATGTAGATTAAGTGTTTTAATTAGCGATACATTCCCTGGCTCTCAACCTTGCCAGTCTCACTTTTCTCCAGCCAGCACCTCTCTGCCACGTGCTGTCTCCCAAAACTGAGACTGAGCGGTCCGTGGCCCTTTGTTACAGCACATAGAGCTGTGATCCCCTTCCTCATTGTTCTCCTCCTCCTCCTCTCTGTGTTGCCCAAGCTCCTTGCAGGACCCCGGCTCAATTCAGCGCTGGGAAATGCAGCAACCCCTCTGGGTCTGGCCGAGCCATCCAGAGGTAGGCACTCGCTGCCTGTCGGAGCTGGGATAGAAACTTTTAACGCTAGGCAAATCCTTCAGAGCCTTCCCGTATACTTAAAAAAAGTCTTTTGTGTTCTCCCACTGAAGTGCCAAGTAGCCCGTGCTCATTAGAGAGGCCAGCCATTGGCTTTTGAGTCGGGGACTGCTTTTTGCTGAAGACTTCAAGGGCAATAATTGGACAGTTTGACCAAACAGGCTTTTATCTTTCTGTTGCAGTAAGTGGCCCATAGGCACTTTGCTGTGGTTTGTTCAGAGGCACCCGGCATGCCTGTGCACTAACACAGACAAGAAAGGTGAAGCGTAAAAAACGGAGCCCCACTACGTTGTGTATTTAACATCTTTTTCCACTGTTTTGGTTTTGTATAAAATATGTTTCCTGGTTCGCAATATGTTTCCATGTGATCTCATTAACTCGTGCTCTAGGGCAGTTGGAAGTTACTGTCGAAATGTGATTTTAAGTTGTTTTACCAATCAGATACACTGACCATGCTTCCTTCCACCAAAAATACCTCTCGTTTTATGTATATGAAAGTGCTGGGCAACTGATCACGGACGTCAACAGGATCACAGCCTGCGCAACAGAAACTATGTTATTTTAAATCTTTCCAAAAAAATTGGTTCAGAATTTGTCACAACAGAGCTGGATTTTTTTCCTGTTATGTTACACATCTGTTCTATTTCAAACGTGAAGGCTGGAGGGGTGGGTTCCAACAAACAACTCGGTCTCCAAAATCTACCCAGTTATAATGATTTTGAGATAACCAGATTTGATTACCTCCTCTGTCTCTTCCTGAATACGCGGTACAATTTTCATCAAAAGCCAGCGTGCCCTGGAAAATCACTGACGCCTTTCCCTCCCTCTCTTGCATTCCCATCTCTTTGGGGGCAGGAGGGAGCAGGCTCAGGCAGACTGTCGGCCGGGTGCTCCCTCCTTTCCCAGGGTTTTATAGTGGGCATCGGTCTAAAAGGGAAGTGGCTTTTTTCTATTGTTTCTTTATCATTGTTTGATGATGTTTTTCATTTGTCCTAATTAAAGCTCAATCCGCTTTAAGCTTTTCAAGTCCCAGAGCAAGGGAATAATAAGAGAATAGAACAAGAATATAATAATGCCCGCCTTAGCAGAAACACGGTCTTTCTGTGCCTCGTGCTTCTCTTGGTGGCTTATGAGGACTGAGAGCTTGGAGTCTCAGCCCTGTCCCCAGGCTGTGAGCTCTTTGGAGCAGGTGATGCTCTGTGTTTCTCAAGCCCTTGCTGTCTCAGTTGTGTTCCTTTCTGTGACTTTTCTCCCATCACTCCTCAGTGCTGTGTAATGCAGAATCTCTTATGGGCAAAAACGTCAAAGCCAGAATGGAAGTACAGAACTGGACTTCTGCCCTTGGGTATGGGGGCAGTGTTAGTGACTATTTCCAAAACTAAAATCCCAGTTTTACTTTTTACCCGCTCATTAGCGTGTCCCAAATTATCCTATATTAGAACGAAAAGTATAGGCACTCATGAAAGTGCTGGATTTCTGAGTATCTTACACATTTTTTATGACTTCCTCTTTAGCTGCTGTATTTGACTAAACACAACCTGAAATTTTCCTAGAGACGGTTTCTTACTCGATGAAAAGTAATGTATTGTAGTTATTTCTAGTGTCATCAATTTAATCCAAGAAGTGCGTTGGCCTGTAACGCTTGAGTTTTCATTATATGCAGTGTTTTTTGGGGGGAGGGGAAAGAGAAATGATTGGGTTTCTTGGTTGGGCGTATGGCATGTATGAGGTCTACCACACGAAAAGGAGCTTCCAGGAACAGACACCCAGTTCCAGGTGGCTTATAAAAGCTCCCTACTGTATTCTCTTGTACAGTTTATTTTTTTAACCGTTAAAAGCCACATTTTCTTTAGCTGTAGTCTCTTTTTCAACCTCAAAAATATACGTGTGTGTTATTGACCTCACAGACACGGGGTCATGTAGTTTTACATATGGAGGCTGTAGTTTACACCCAGAGAATGTATGGCTGAATACCTGTCTACCAGGTGTAAAAGCACATTTGGCTTTTATCTGCATCAATGAGTTTGTTTATTTTTTGTGGATTTTTTGGATTCTACTTCTGTGACTGACAGTATTAAACCCAAGCATGCAAAAATTATTCATTGAGGCCCCAAACCGTATCATTGCCTTAAAAATCATGATTTTAAAATGTTGCATTTTTTTTTCCTTCTTTATTTTGATTTGTGGACCTTTCAGATACTCTTGACTTTTTTTTTTTTTTAATAGATGTTTCAGTCAGATTATGAGGTAGAGGATAACCTTACTTGGGAGAAGTTGAGTTTCTCAAGAAATTGGGGTTTTCTGAAGGTGGAAAAAGGCACCAACAGTCTTAAGATGAGATAGTCACCGATGTAACAGCACTGGATTTGCTGACTTGTGTGTTCATGGCAAACTTGTGTGTTTACGGCAAGTGGGAGGAAGTTCCTCAGACAAAGTAAAGGCAGGACTGTCTGGGCAAGACCCAGTGAAATGGGGACTTGTGGCTGTTGTGTCAGTGACCATCCCCTGGGACTCGTTAGTGTTAATTGAGGGGTAAGGGCAGTGGACAGGGAAGAGCCCGCAATGCCGCTAACCTTTTTCTCTCTCCGGCTATATTCATGCTGGATGAGGATGTTTAAGTGCTGCAACAGGTTCGTTTTGTCACCACGTAGCAGCGGCTTTTGATTACATGAGGTTGCAGTACCATAAAGCTGGAGACTGCTTAGAAGACTGTCTCAGTAAACTGAATCTTTTTTCATTTGTTTGTTTGGTTTAATCCTCCCCACGCTTTCTCCTGACTGGTTTTCAGTTCATTCAAACACCCCTGTGAGCATCTTATTAATGGCTTTCCTTCGCCAGCTCATTTTAGCACCGCGTGATTCTAAATTCAGAACGAGCAGACATGCGATGCCAGCTGCTTGTTACCTCCATTCCCGCCGCAATAGTTTCTTGTTCTTTCTCTAAGTCAAAACATGCAAATTTTTGCATGCAAATCAATCTCTGAATGTGAAATTTTAGGACAGTAGTGTTAAGTATTATCTGGGAGTATGATGACGACTCGCGTTTTCAGACTTCAGCGTGAGGAATTCCAGCGTGCTGCATGCACTCCGCAGAGGAGCTACTTGCTCCACATGCCAGCAAAATACAGCCAAGTCTAGGGTGGGACACAGCATCTATTTTAACAGCTCGCAGCCAGATTGCTCAATTGTCAGACAGGAAATTAAAAAAAATAAAAAGAGAGAGCAAAATCTACCCACTTTAACGCGTAAGTGAAATATAAAGCAGGTATATTTTTCTGGCCACAGTCAAGTTGGTGGACACGTAGGCATCATCGTTGTTTTCTTACTCTTCTAAAAAACACACAAGGATCTTGAACAGGCATCCACTTCAATGTGAGACATGGGCAATAAATAATAAATTGTAACCATATTTGCATTTGGTGCACAGTTGGAGCAGGGGCAAACTAGCAGCCTGGTAAAAGTTTCAGCAGCCCTGTGGTTTCTCTAGTTTATGTTTTTGTTTCTAACACTCCCTGTTAGAAAAAATAAGTTTAGTGCAGGGCACCCAGTCTCAGCCACACTCCTTCTAAGTGACTTGCTTTACTTCGGGCACTGAATCCCATTTCCCATCCTGCCCTTCCAGGCGGTGGCTTATGCCGCTGTCAGGCACCTACCTGGGGCCGATGCTGTGGTACCTGGCCAACGAGCAGGGTGAGCCCTGTGCGAGACCGGGAGTTGTTCTGACACCTTCTGCCCAGCAGCCTAGTTAAGGACAAAAAATGTTCGCAAACCTCTTTTTCAAGTGGCCTTGGGCATCTAGTAGCTTAGAAAGTGTAATGGTAATTTAATTCCCAAGTGCATAGCAGTCACGTGAAAATGGGGCTTAAACACCTTTGCAACGTTTAGTAGAAGTTTTTGGCTTTGTTTCCTGCCTGTCTATAATCCAGTGTGCTGCTTAGTATCTTTTTTTTTTTTTTTTTAAACTTGATAAATCTTTCTGCTAAAGGCAGAAGTCATCCAGACTGGATAATCTGTTTTTGATTTAATCATATTGTGTATCTGGTGTATGCAAAATAAATCACTATTCATCTGTTTTGTAATCTGATTTATGTAGGACAGAGTTACATTCAGCGAGTTTTCTACAGCCTACCACCAGGTTTTGTGAACACTCCTTGAAACAACCATCCCTCATTACAGCATTTAGGAGGACTATAGTTAGATTTATTACGGTGTAGAAAGGAATGGGACAGGTTTTCAGTTGGTGGAAAATTCGATCTGAGGGAAGTACACCGATGTATATTTGCTAGGAAGACTGTGTGAAGATCTTTTATTTCTCTTCTTGACCCTTGTGGAGGGGCTCTTCTCCCCTCCATGTGATGCGGGCTAGATGAGGTAGTTTGGGCCTTTTCAAATTGATAAGGTTTGTTTGCAGCAACCAGATTTGATCTTGCCACTACACCGTTTGCTTGGTGACTTTTTCCTTTAACCACGTTTAGCCGCAGGAAATTAAGTGCACGATGAAGATAACCTAACATAGGAAATAGCTCTGACAGCCCCTGCCCGTGACACTGTTAAATGCATCACTCTGCTTCCTTTATCAGGAAAACTGCCATTAATTGTCAATTTATAATTGGGCAGGTGGTATTTTGGAATTTCGATGATAGATTGCAGGCTAACAGCAAATTGTATTTTTATTTTCAGGTTTTATTTGAGAACATGAATTTTACAACTTAATTATACTGACATTTTCAGGTGCTGATTTGAAAGGGGTTTTTTGTGGGTTTTTTCGTTGGTTTTTGAAGAGATGTAATTAGTTATGAAACTATTACTTACTTACATGTATCTTTAAAAAAATCCCTCTTCACTTGAGGACTACATGCCTCCGGTCAGAGTTGTCCTTTTTAATTAAGTGTTAAAAATTTCTAATCTAATAGATGTTGTGTCCTCAGGAACAAAAGAAAAAAAAAAGATCCATCAAGTGAGAATTTACTTAAAACCAGAAACATCTGTTTAAAAATGTGTGCTGATCATCACCAGGAGAGACACAGCTGTTTTGCTCTGCTCTTTGTCATTTATCATTAGTCAAATATGGTTTATCCAGAATTTTTTTTTTTTTTGAGACTTTTTCAGACTAAAGTATGTGTACCTAACATGCTAGGCAGAGAATACTGGCTACATACAATGGCCAATTGTCTGTAATTTTTTGACATGTCTTTGCTCTTTGTATGAATGTCTAGTAGCAGAAGAGCTTCTCCTTGCCCCCAAGATGGGCCCACTCGCACAGGAGCTCAGAAGACGTCGTGTCCTGCCTGTAGCCAAGGCTGGGGCTCCCGTGCTTGGGAGGGCAGTAGCTAAATTCAGGATTTGTCCCTGGCAGGGTCTTGCCTCTGCAGAGAGTGCTCCGCTGGCTCCTGCTGGATCCAGATGTTCATGGGAGCTGGGAGCCCTCACAGAGGCAACATTTTTCTTTTGGATGAGCTCACATTTGGGCTGAGCTGGGAGCTGTATGGCTACTTTCTTCTCTCCCCCTGTTGTTTTTGAGGATGCTCCATGTCCTGAGGGCTGGAGAGCAGAGTAGCTGGAAGTTTGGAGCCTGTGACGCGCCAGCAAGCCATGCAGGGGTAGCAGGGGTTGCCCAGGGAGTGAGGGTGGTCTTGGTCCTCACCCAGGGCTGGGACTTAGTGGCTCCAGCTGCCCCCTGTAATGTGTGTAGTGTATATCTATAGGCATTCAAATCACATGGCTCAAATTTATAAGCAGTGAAGTAAGATAACGTAGAGAAACTTAGCACCACCTGAAGTCCCATCAGTGTATATGCGCACATGCAGTAGCATATACAAGTTAAATATGCGGGTGATAAAGGGCTGGATAAGCACTTTAAAAAAAACAAAACAACAAAACAAAAGACAAAGCAAAAATAAAAAAAGCCAGTGCAAGTGGTTAACGTCTCTGTCCTGCAGTGAGGGACAGCAAGGATGCTTTGGGGGACGTGAGAGCTGTAATGGCTGAGGAGCCACAAGCGCACTGGGTTAGTGTGTGGATCACTGGGACAGTAAAATGGAGTATTCAGTCTCCAGCTGAATATGTGCTTGTAATATACACATCCAGCGCGGAAGCTCTTCTGCATCCTTTCCTTCCCAGCCAGCTCATTTCAGCCATGATTCACGCTGCCCAGCCTGTCCTTGCACCAGGGCTGTAGCAGCAAGGCGGGGAACCAGTAAATCCCAGCAGCTAGCCTCCTCGCGGCTGGGACGAGAGCTAATTAGCCCTTCAGCTTCCTCATCTGCATGCTGTGGCGGGACGAGCCCTCTCGCCGTGGCAGGTAGTCCTGGTCCACGGCAACAACAAAGAGTTGAGGACCGTGATTTTCTGCCTGCTGGTCCTCTTCTCTAGGCTGATGGGAGAGATAATAAAGTTTGATGTAAGAGGGCAGGGCAGTATGTTGCAGTTGTGCTGTTTAACAACTTGCAAAAGCTTTTGAAGGACATCTGGTGAGGAGATATGACCAAAGGAAAGAATATACACTAGACATGAAATCAGTGTTTTCATCGTGAAGCTTTTTGCTTCAATTTTAAGATCAATAAATTTGTCTTAGGCCTACTGTTCCGACAGTGCTTGTTTGTTTCTCTTTTTTTTTAACCCAAAACGTCAACTTATTATTTCTTACAGCAAAGCTCTCTTAACTATTTTCAAGTGTGGTTTTACACTGGAAGTGGGTTTCTAAGAATGACACTTCCCCACCACCACATGCTGTCGAGTTGCTTGCTTGTGTGATGGTAATGACTCCTTAATATTTTACTTAATTGCAGAGTCAATACAGGGCCGGAAGAGCTAGCTGGATTTTCTTCTGGCTTGTGCGTCATCGTTAGTAGGATTTGTAAGCAAGTTCTGACTTCAGAGCTTGCTCCCTTGCAGTGCATGAACCATAAAGAGATCAGCTTTGCTTTGAGACTCTCTGACCTGTTTTGTGTTGTGAAGGACGCTGGGAAATGGCTTTTTTTTTTCTTCTTTCTGCCCCCTGTAAACTGAGCAGATTTGCTGAAATCCATTAAATTCATTAAATGCAGAACTCCTCCAGAGCTGGTTTGGCATTCACTTTCACAGCAGAAATCCTCTTCCTTAAATTCCTCTGTGTCTTTCTGCCGACCTTTTTCCTTTTGGTTCAAGAATCAATATATTAAGAAACTTGTAAACTGTGTCTTAATATTTTTCCATTTTGTTTACAAACCGGATAGCATCTGGGCCATCAAATGTGCTTGACCCATAAATCTTCATAAAATAACCATTACCTGCTAAATTACTTATGTCGTGGCATTATCCATATTGATGAAATTTTAAATGTAAGATGGTGAAGGATGAACTGCGAAACACAGTCTCTAAAGTAATAGTGCTGGATGCCTGTGGTCTGTGATAGTGTACTTGATGTTAATTTTTAATACGTTTTCCTTTCCATTATAGCCCATCCCTGCCTGCCCTTGATTGGCAGCTGCCATCTCACTCAGGACCTTACGAACTGCGTATTGAAGTGCAGCCGAAATCCCACCACCGAGCTCATTACGAGACAGAAGGCAGTCGAGGGGCTGTGAAGGCATCTGCGGGGGGCCACCCTGTTGTGCAGGTACCAAAATGTGTAACGAGCAGCACAGGTTATTTATCTCCATGCTCTGTGATGCACCCTTTCTTTTCCAAAACCAAACAGTGACGGGAGATTTTTCCTGTCCTCAAACATTACTGTGCGTGAGAGTGCCTTAAACTGGATGGACCAAGCCTTTATTAAAAACAAGGCAAGAGCATCTAGTTGCTCTTAGCAATGCGAATACGGTGCAAGCGGATTGCTTCTCTGTCCGCATGCGACGTAGCAAGGGTTCAGCTGGCAGGCGGTGGCCGTGGACCTATCTGTGCAGTCAGATTCCAGACATGCAGTTTATACTGAAATCAGCTGGGGACGTGCCTCAGTACATTTAGTCCTTAACTTGCGGTTGGATCTAATCAGAGCTGTGAACACATGTTGGAGGGCAGAGCTGTAGCAGTAATGTGGAAGTATGTTGCTGGTTTGGATGTTGCAGTGAATGCTGAGCAAAGCGCAGCTTTTTGAGTTTCTTCTGTTTAGTTCCTTAAATCCTTCCAGCCACTCTGGAAAGCATCTGAGGTCTGAATCTAGTTTCATGAATTCTACTGAACTCTTCAGTTACTGTATATAAAGCATTTAATTTAATAACACTGTAAACTGACTCTTAATTCATTTATATGACTAGTCCCATTCATTTTTAAAGGACTTTTCTCAGGAGTGGGAAGAACAAGATTTGGTTGTTTAAAACAAAAAAAGAAAAAGTAGTGGGAGAGAGCCAACTCTGCCTGTCCCTCCTCGGCTGCTTCTTTCTCACCCAGAAGCTGACCTCTCAGTGCCTTCTGTTGGGGTTGTGACCCCCTGTGCAGCAGAGCCCGGGTTTTGTCACTGCCCGGACGGCGTGGGACTCACGGGTGTCGGGGCACTGTCCGTGGGAGGGAGGCAGGCGCTGCCGCCGTGCTCACGCTGCTTGCGTTTATGCCACAATTCTTCCTGCAGGAGCAGCGGCTTGTCGAAAGCCCGCATGGCTCAAGATGATGTACAGACCACACGTGCAGGGCTCGCGTGCGTTTGTTTATTTGCTGTAAAACCCTGTTAGCAAACACGTTGTTCGAAGGACTGATGCGAGTCTGAGATGACACTAGGCAGGGAAGGCTGCTGCAGAATTCGTGTGCTGCTGCGGCAGCTGAAAAAGGAAAGTGAGGGGAGTTGTCAGCAGCAAGCACAGTTCGCTCTTTAGCTCTGCCAAAACTCATCAGTGACATGGGATTATGGAAGTCATCTGCTGAAAGACGAAAGGTTTTAGCAGAACATTTGTGAATGATATTAAAGAGGGGTTTGTGGCAGACACGCTTGATGACAATTAATACCTACTCTGTTTGTGGCTTGATGCAAGGAAATGTAAATGGGGAGGCATCAATTCGCAGCAGCCAGCATGGCGTTTAAAGTTTCCTACGTGCTTTTTGGAAAGACTGAATGTGATGCCAACATTTAATTGGACTAAATGCATCCAGACCTTTCCCCTCTCATCCCCTGTCCCGGTCTGTCGGGAGTGAGCGTGCTGCTTCCAAACACAAACAAGTGTCAGAAAAGAGGAGAGGAGAGGAAATTGTGGAAGGGCATGAAAGGAGAGGGGAGGAAGCAGCCAGTCCTAGCCCTGTCAATTTGCTCTACCGGTTTAGTAAGGATTAATGTATTTTTCAGTCCTTTTACTACAACCTGAACATCCTTTTCTCCAAAAAGAACAGAAACATAAAGAGGGCTAGAAAAAGCTTCTCCATGTTGACATTGTAATCCCAGCCAGAGTTATCTGTTTGAGGAAATACTTAAAAGCTTCTGACTTAGATCAGAGTTGGATGGATGAAAAGTACTTCCAAAAAGAAAGTAAGTACTTATATTTTTTATAATTGAAATAGTAAGTATTTATAAATAAAGAAGTACTTTAAAAACAAAATTACATATAAATAAGTGAAAGGAGGAGGAGGAAATCTAGGGAGTAACTTCTGATAAATCAATGACTGACAAAAGCTGTAAAATGCATCTCTTCATCAGCGTATTTCCAGATGTGCAGGTGCTTGGGTCAAGATTGATTCAGTCCACTACGTTATACATTCACACCCAGATATAAGCTCACACAGTATCTGAGTGTCTTCAGGTGAGAGATTTTGGATCAAGCTTTTCCCCTTCCGGGTGTTTTCAATTGTGTTGACTCAGGGAAACCCCCCATAAAACTGCTCTGACCTCTTGCACTACCCTTTTGTGTTATTTTTTTTTCCCTGTGTGGGCAGCCAGGTCTTTCTTATGTTGCTGCTTTGGGGGAGCTTGCTTAAGTTTTGCTTTTGTTAAAGCTCTCCCCCTTTTACCTTCGACAGTAGGAGAATGTAGAATAGGTCTCTTCCTCCCTTCTCCATTTCAAACCCCCTCTTACTAGCATCCTGCCTCCCAAATGAGGAAATTTTCTCACACTAATACCTCCACATATCTGTAGGGCATGCTAAGGCATAGGAGAAGTAAATCCAAAAAGCATCCACTGCTCATGGCATGGTTCCCCAGCAAAATTGCCAGGAGGTTGCTTTCTCTGCAGCTGGAGAGTGTTTATCTTTTTTTTCCAGGCAGTGTTAGCTTCCTTGCTGCTGCTCCATCTCTCCTTGTAGGAGGCAGAAGGTCCGAAAATCAACGGTTTCCAAGGCAAGCATGCTGGATGAGAACAGCGGTGTAGGAGGGCAGGAGTCTCTCTTGGGTGTGACATGAAGTCCAGGGTTGGAGACCAATTTTTTCCTTGGCTCTAGTGGCCCCTCCAGGCTGGTGACTTCTTTCTGGAGCTGGAGAGGGCCACATGTGAAGCTTGAAGAGTTTTGCAGTGGGACTTGGCAGCACGCTGAGTGCCTGCTGGTGTATGAGATTACTGTCCTCTCCCAAACCCGAGCCTGGGAAAGGGCAGGCAGTGCTGAGGATGGCAGGCTGCCGGGGGAATTTATGCTGACCCGTGGAAGGGGCAAGCCTGGTGGGAGATAGCGGCTGCCTGCAGCAGCAGAGTCTTGCCCCAACCCGGTGCTGGAAGGTGCCACTCACTCCTTATCATCTCCATCATCTGCATGGGGCTTGCTCACTGGAGGGTCCTGCAGGCTTTCTCACAGCGGGGGAGAGAAACCCTGCTTCATGCCAGCAGGATTTCCTATGGATTTCCTTTCGTGGGATGGCTGCACCCTCCCTTCTGCACTTAGGAACGATACAGTTTTGAGCAATTTAAATTGGCCTGTGAGAGCTAATGACCCCGTAATGCAATATTCCTCTCTCTCACATTTCGTCTTTGCCTGTTTGGGGGTTTGGCTGCTGTGGCAGCCCCAAGCTATCGCTGTTCTTGATTGCCAAACGTTTTGAGAGTGGGATGAGCCGGCACACCTAGCATGCTAAAAATGCTGCAGAAGATTGGCAAGCAAGCGGTGCTGGGGAGCGGTGCTGGTGAGCTCACGGCTGGCACCAGCTTTTACCCCTTGGCTCAGGGAAGTATTTTGTGAGTTGTCATTGCCTTCGGTGATTCCAGACCGGGGTACTCCCCCCTCTGAGTCAGAACGGGGCTGGTGCCCCAGCTGGCATTGGGTGTTACGAAGCTGTACGCTGTGCCAGGTGATGGTGAAACATGGGACCACTTTGGGGAGCGAAATCGTGCCTGTTAGCAGCCTGCTGGCACCTCTGCATTTGCAGGACTTCACAACTAGCCTGAGGATTGCTCTGAATGAAGCAAGATGACATGAATGGGAAATGGACTTTAGGAAACCCAGAGTTAGATAGCTACAGCCACATTTTAAGTGAGGTGAATTTAATACAAGGGGTTTACATCCAGAATGTCTTAAAAACATCCTCCATTTGGACCTATCTCCCATTCTTCATTTTTGAGAGTGGTGGTGAAGAGTTGCATAACATGGGGGTTACATTCCAGCCAGTGATGGCTCTGTTTCAGCTGCAGGTAAGTAATCTGGCAGATAAGTTTGGGCTCCCTTGGGAGGGATGGCACCAGATTATAAATATATGGTCTATAGATATTCTAATTAATAACTCATCTTTGGAATAAGTCAAGCACTTTGGCTGCCCGAGATGGAATTTTTACAAGCAGGGTGCGGTGTATCTGTGAGATAAAATCCAAATACTTAAGAATGTTTAATTAAAGGGTATGATGTACTCCCAGAGAAGACTGGACTAAATAGTGAAAGAAGATAGTCAAAGGCACAGAATAGTCTAGCAAGCACTTTCAAAAGTCATGATTATTATTCAGTTTTTTGACGCAAAATATGTCAGGAATTTTCTTCAAGATGACTCTTGACATGAGGTAGATAAATCGGTTAGAAAAAGGGAAGAAAAGGAGTTGTAGGGGGCTTTTCTTTTTTATCTAGATAACCGGTACTAGCCAGAATTTGTTTTCCTCTTGGAAAAATAAGTTAATATTCAAGATACAGTGAATGCTGCCTTGCCTTTCACCGCATCACTTTGCAGTGAGATGGTAGAAGTTGTGTATAGCTTGTGCACTCCAGTACAGTATTTGATCTGAGCCTGTGAACAGATGAATAGTCTGAACTCCTTCATTTTACAGGCAAAACACAATGATTTGTCTGCTGATTTACATAGTCAAAATGTTGTCTGTGCCAGAAGACTTGCTCACAAGAGTTGGCAGTGTTGTTTCTTGACAAGATCTCAAGTAGGCACTTTGGGTCCGATTTTCAAAGGCCTTGAGGCATATGTTGGGATTTTTAAATCCCCTTATGAGTAACAAGTGTCAAACTCTTCTCTAAAGCAATTGCTGCCTCAGTATTTATGTACATCTCCACATCACCATAATTAGGCACCAACATGCCTCTGAGCTATTTGTGCACGTGGAGCATGTTATCGTTTGCTGCCCATGAATCAGTTGCTTGTGTTCCTTTCAGATAATAAGCTCAAGTAGTGTCCAGGTCCAGGTGCTGGCCACCACAGGCATCAGTCACAGTCCTTTCATTTTCCGGACCCAAGAGCTATGAATACCTTTTGCAAGCCCCTCAGGGAATAGAAAGCTTTGCCGATCAAACTGCTGTAACTTCAGGGGGCAGCAGTTGGTCCAGTGAGCTGCAAATGCATTCAGGCTGGGGCTTTGTGGTTTAACACAGTCTCATACAGCCCTTCTCATGCACCCGGCTTCACAAATAGTTAACAGCATGAGGTAATAGAGTTGTGCAGTTACGCAGTAGGCAAGATGGGAAGAAGAGAGAAATGAAGAGCTAAAGGAAAAGACTGGAAAGAGGTGTTCCCTACTGATGACAGGAAGGAGATGAAAGGATAAGGAAGCTGAGAGGAAGGCTCTTCCAGACAGAGCGGGGCAAGTCCTTTGCAGCAATGCTCTGATAAGAGAGTGAGCCTGTGGTTAATTTTTAAGTATGGGACTTCTCACATACCTGCAGTGCATGCATAAGTGCTTTTCTTGGTAGGGGTCTGCCAGTGCTGCGTATTTGTTTTAAACAACAGGGCTGCCACCATTGCTGGGTGAGTCAAGGGAACTGGAAGGAAAACAGTCCCTAGTGGTTCCAGCTCATGGCCATCTGATACCTGACCAAGATGAGCAGATGTGGAAAAAATCATGTTGGCTGCTTTCCCCTTCCATCTCTGGGTCTATCAGAGCAGAGAAGAGGGCATATTCTTGTTAGTAAGCCGTGATTCAACTTGTCATGCCACAGTGGACTTCCTCTCTGTACTGTTCTTAACTTCTTTTTAAAAGACAGCATCACCCTTTTATCCAGAGGAAAATATAATCCTTTGTTATGGCAAAGATATAAAGACATTGGCAAGCACCTGTTAGCCAGGTTGCAATTAATAGCACAAAGCCATGCAACCATACAACAAACCAGACAGGGAGCCTACATTTTATAGCCTTGTTTTAGACAGCCGGTACTTCTTAAGAATAAATCTAAGCTGAATGGATTTCTCACTTCTTGCATCTGTGTAGTTAAAGCTCACCTCAAACTAGCAGACAGATAATCAAAACTGAAAAGTAGAGTGATTTGGCAGATGTTTTAAGGCTGATATTGCTTCTATAAATCCAACAAATGGAAGAAAGCCCATTGAAGGCTTTCTGTCATGTTTTTTCATCATTAGAAGACTGTATTTTGGGAAGAGGGGAGTTTCTCTTTTTTGGTATTTCACATGAAGATGGTCCCACGGGGTAGCTCCACAAGCATAGCTGTATAGGTAGCTTAGGGCTTCCCTGAGAAGGGCCAAGTCCAGAAGGGAGCCATTCTGGAAGGTGTGCTGCTGTCAGCCAGTGAAGCTTTCACGACCCTGAAAATGCAGCTTCAGCTCTGATTTATCAGTAGTCCTGGGGACAGGCCTCTGCTATTTGGCACAACAGCCCTTTCCAAATGAAAAAGGAAATTTCCACCAGCCAGCGCCTGGCGGGGGGATGCACTCTTCTCTCCTTTAGAAATGCTACCTCGCCCACGCTTGGCCTGACGGACGCCACAGTACATATCCCGGCTGTTAGGACACCGAGATACTCAATCTGGCTTTCCAGCCCAAACAATTTAGCCCAGCATCCTAAGTTTGCCTTCAGTTTGGACTCGCTGGCTGCCAGCTAAGCAGAAGTTAGTGGTGGTCTTGAGGGAAGAGAGGATAGAAAGCAGTCCTGCTCCTCTGGTGTTGCTGTCACTGTTCCCTTGGGAAAGGGGGGAATGATACCAGCTCCTGGCTTTCCCCTTCCTTGGCCTCTCCTGGTTTCCTTTCTGCCTCATCCTTTGCGACAAGGCAGTGGGTGGCTTTGCTCTTGCTGTGTGGGGTATCTTTTAGCTGTTCTCTGGTGGTGGTTGATAAGGCAAAGACCTTCTAGGTTAGACCTAGGAAGGAAGCAGAGGAGTCATCTTTATCTGCACCACTGCTCACAGAGTCATCCTTTTTGCTTCCCTTGCCAGGCTGGTTTTGGTTTTTGCACATGCACTCTGAGTGTCTAGAACAATGTAATGGAAGAGGGAAGACTCTCCAAGACCAAGAAAGGCAGAACATAAATGCAGCAGTCTTTCTTCTCTTATTCCTCATTTACTTTGTCCTCAGGTCTCGTGCTGCATCCTTTCGCTCAGTGAATTGTTTGCAGTATGGACAGTCTTTTCTGCACATTGTCAGAAAGGGCGATTCAACATTATTTTGGAAGCATACCTCAAAAATGTGCATCAGTGCTCTCGAGGGAGGAATCAGGACTCATCCCTGACTGTTTGAGTGCTACACTATTTTTGTCATTTTCATCCCCTTTGCCCCCTGCTTATTATTACATCACTCCTGCTAAAAGTTGGAGATGCCGTGTCTCTTGTTCTGTCTCCAAATTTTCTTTCTAAAAGTTGCCATTCCCCTTTCCTGCAGGCAGTCAGGTCCCAAGCAAGATAGGAAAAATCCCCCTTGCCTTGTTTTTTTCTATGTAACTAAATACAGTGCAAGTGAATCTGTGGGCCTGGGGAGTATCTGTCAGTGGGTGGTGCTCACTGAAGATGGAAACAAAAAAATTAATATAATCAGCAGTTGAAATAGGTGATTTCTTTGCAGCAATGTGCTAGGAAAATACCTGCACAAGCCACAGCAGCCTGGCAAAGGCGTTTGTGGTACTGCTAGTGAGGCTGCTGCAAATGTGCTTGCAGAGCTAAATGTTCCCAGTTCCTTCCTTTGTACCCTCTGTCAAGATCTGCTAGAGCTCAGGAGCCTGTAGTGTGATCTAGTCTCTCTTGTATTTCTTTTTTAAAAGAGTATTAGAAAGAAACAGTTCAGCTTAAGTGATACAAGAAGAGAAAAATGACAGCCAGTGAGATTCCTGAGGGTTTTGGCACATTTGAAAGCTTAAAGAATGGTCATAATGTAAAACCAAAAATTGGCAATTGCTTAATTGATGCTCTAATAGATCTTTTTCTTTTGGGAAGTTTATTCAAATGCCTGAGTTATTCAAGTTAAAAAATGGCCCCTGCATCTATCTGCATAGCGATTGCTCTCTCACAAGGACAACTGGTGGTGGTGGCAGGTTTTTCCCCCCCTGTAAATTTGTGGTAGAAGCACCCTTCCACTGAAAATGCACGCATCGGGGAATACCTAGAAGTGTTGAGAGTCACAGAATCAGAAGGCTGCAGTTCTGCAGGCCTCCCCGTGCTTCAGCAGCTCTTCTGCCCTCCCAGCATCCAAGAAGGAGCTACAGGTGCTTCTGGTTAGCCAAAAGAGTCTACCAGTAGTGCTACAAATGGGTACCCACTTTTCTAAGGAAAAATACTACATGGGTAGACCTTTTGCTTGCCTTAAATTACCAGACCTCAGTTACAAACAAAACAAACCACCCCAAACCAAACCACATTCAAAGTAGTCTTGGGGCACTCCTGCAGTCAGTCAGCGTAGCCTGCTTAATTCAAGCACATGCTTAGGAGTTTGCTGACTCTTATTCAATTTAGCTGTTTTGAAGAAAATAAGACTGCGGGTGGGTTAGATGTTGATCACTGGGTTTAAAATGGCTTTACAGGGACGTTCAGATGATAAGTGAGGTTGTGGTCTGGGCGTGAACCACGCTTGTTACTTGACTTAGTTTTGGTTGCAGTTGAGAAGACCTACACCAAAGTTACCAATCAGCAAATCTGCTCCTGACTTGTCAGACTATTGCACGGTGACATGCGCCCAAAAGCTGAAATGAAACACAGTTAAAATTAAAATGCAGCTTTACCAAAAGCCAGATGCTTCGTTATGAGCTGAGCTAACCTACCTGCCAAATACTGCTAACCTGCATGAGGCAGGTGATTAATTTTTTACAAGTCTGCTTTGGCAACTAGACATCTGTCCTCTATTCCTAAGTGTAATATCTCAGGGCAAATGATTTTTTTTTTTCCCTTTTTGGTACTCCAAACTACATAAAACATATATATCAAGAAAACTATATTGTGTACATTCTGTATGAAGATATACTGGGAGGCAGTTTGTAGTTCAGATCACTTTCACACCAATGTAATTCTATTGGAATAATTTCTGGTTTTACACTTTCTAATTTTATATGTAAGAGTAAAAAATCACATCCATAGCATATCTTGTAATCTGGAATGTCAGTATATGTGGTTATAATCTAGATTTTCCATTTTAATCAGTCATTGTTCCAACTAACAGGCTGAATCAGTGGAAAATAGGGTGTCAAATTACTCAGTTGCTCTCTTGAAGTACGTTGCAGCTTTCATTATGAGCAGGGGGTTATAATTTCTTTACTTGTGAAGAATAGCTCGAGATCTTCTTTGATACGTGCCATGAAAGGGAGATGATCCATTACAGCATCTGCTATATACATACACATAAGTAAAATATGTTGCATGCTGTCAGTGCAGTGAAATCAAATAAACTTTCTCCTCCCTCCACATGTTTAAGAAATAATTTAGCAGGAGTTGCATATTTTCACTGAAACAGTTGAAACATGCTAGTGATCAATTTACTTGCACATGGTAAAAATAATACAGGTTGCAGACAGATTTGTAATACAGTTTTTAAACACCTGTTTTTAATGTTTCAGTACCCAATAAAGCAGAGGAACTCCTGCTTTTGGTTTGCATGCAGACATTATGTACACTGGGATTTAAAAGTCTACTGCCTAGGTTTCAAATGTAGCCCTGTTCAAAGCAGTAAACAACACTTGCAGACATAGCGTGGGTACGTTCTTGGGAGTTCCTCGGCACTTCAGTTGCAGACACCAGAGTCCCCCTCAATGAATTTGAGGCACTGATAACACCATGTTACTGCCAAATGGGAATCCTGGTGAAAACCTGTCATCCTCACCAGAAACGGAGCTCCTCCCTTGCCACTTGCAATCCTACTTGTATAAAAATATTGCTGGTCCATTTCTGTAAGAGAAAAACTGCGAAAGAGATTGAGCAAAGTGATCTTTCTATTACAGTGCAACAGAGCATCTAAGTACATCCTTAAATTTTCACAGAGTAGGATTAAGTGTTAAACACATGCTTAAGTTTGCTACCAAGCAAGGATACATATTCAACTGGCAAATTATTGTGTCACTTATTGCCACTCAGGTTACTCAGCTGCAAAATCTGGACTAGGACACTTTCACTGCCTTGCATGGGTGTTAAAAGAGATTGGGTGTCACACGTGAGCGTGCGGGGCTGCCAACTGCCCAAAAATAGTGTGAAAAAGGGGAGCAAGTTGTGCTCTATTCTTACAGACCTCTTTACTGCTTTTCAGGAGGTATATTCACTCTTAAAAATCTGATGCACTTTGGACATTGGTTGCAGGTTCCCCATGTGTTGCTGCTTCCTTCTGATGGTTTTCAGGTGAATGCTATTAACTGGATCCTCCTTTTCCTCTGCCTTGGGTTCCTTTGATTTTGGGGTCCCTTAGGATGATTGCCTTTTCTTTTTGTTCCGCCACCATTATGCTTGCCTACGTCTAATGGGCGTGAAGTCCCTGTGTCTCTGAAGCTGTTACTGTATGTCTTGTTAGCAAATCAGATGTAAAGGTGCTAGAGCCAAGCTTCCCATCACTATCCAAAATCTTCCCATTACTTTCCTCTGGCTTTGGGCAAACTGTACCTTTCTTCATGTCATTTAAATCTGTAATTTAGACCAGTCACTGAAGTCTGCTGTATTTAGCTGATTCCTGTCCCTATGCCTGCATCAAAATAGCAGTATCAGCATATTGTGCATGTTTTGCACAGGACATGGGTGCCCATGTTTACTGTAGTGAATAAGCTGCCTGTTCCTGTCCCCTCGGCTCGCTGCCTATGAAGGGACAGTGGCTAGTGTTCAGGAAGCCTGCAGCATGCTGTGGCTGTGCAAGTAGATAAATAGCTAGTAGGGAGTGGGTCGGAAGAGAGATCACGTTTCGTTTCTGGAGAGCTGCTCAGAGCCGAGCCTTGTGTGAAGCTGGGGCGCAGCTCAGGCACAAAGGGTTAGTCCTGAGTTTTCACCTCCCCCCCAACACCTTCACCTGAGGCTGCTGCCTGATTTAGCACCACAAGGAGAGACACCTCAGCCCAAGATGGTTGTGGCATGTCAGGATTAAGAAGCTCGAGCAGGGCTTGCACAACGTTGCCTGTGCTTGCCTGGGACCAGGACTCCCACCGCTGTGGCTCTCCTGCGTGTGCACGTGGGGACGTAATGCTTTGCTTATGAGTGTGGGGTGGAGAAAGGTTGCGAGTGACTATTTTGGATGAGACTGACCATTGCCCAGGCGAGCACCGGCGGGGTGCTGGGTGCAGCTGTGGGGTGAGGGGACGGGCGCCGTGTGGGTGCCGCCGGCGGCATGCCTGGTGCAGCGGGCAGCACCGGGGCCGGTGGGGGGCCGAGCTCCTGCCACCATCCCCCTTCCCTGCACATCCTGGCCTGGCATGTTGTTGTTATGATTGCTATGGAAATAATTTCAATATGTTTTGTAGTTCTGAGATGCTGTGTCTTGCATTGTTTGGCTGGGAAGCTGCTTGACTGGTTTTAGAGGGTGGCTGTACATGCACAAGCACTAGCTGATTTTTTTTTCGTGGTGGAAAGTAGGAGAGTCGCAGCATGGTTTTAATTAGAATCGCTCATTTAGTCTTTCACTGCAGTGTGTTCTTTAGTTGAAAGATAATTTAATTTTCTTTGTTTTGGAAGATTTTCATGCTTGTCTGTGTGAAATGTCTTTATTTACTGTGCCTCATTGTGCTTTGTGCATAGCTTTGATTGTGAGGAGAGTCAAAAACAAAAACTTCCCTGGGCTGTATTATTTTCCACCTGCTGTGGCTTTTAATACAGTCTCACTGCTATATGTGTACCAAGTGCTTGCATTTCTAGGAGAAAAACACCAGAGAAAATTGCCAAAGCATGCAGGGTTAGATTTAGCTGTAAAACTCTTATTGACTTGAAGAGGAATAGCACGTCTAAAAGTTATGAAGTGCTGAAGAAGTGTAACTGGTTTGGGTTTGGTTTTCCACCTTGGAGAAGTTCACAGAAGATAACGCTTGATGAAAAAGCAAAACCAAAAAAAGTTCCTGCCACTCTTTGCAGAACTCTGTATTAAGATCTTATAACACTTCCTGTGCTACAGAGAGTATTTGGTCTGGTTGAAACACAATACAGCATGGAGCAGTTGTGTTTATATGTATAACAATATTTAGATAGTGCCTGTCATCTCAGAGTAAATAAAAAGCTACATAAAATATGTAAACATCTCCCCATATATGCAGGAATTCATAAAATGGCTTGGAATGTGCAGCTTTTAAAAAAATAAATTATAGATATCATTTCTTAATCAATAATCCTTAATAATACTGTAATAATTTTCCAAATGGCTTTCAAATTAATTTTCAACCGCTTCTCTGGCAATGATGTTGTTTTCATTATGTGGGCCTTATGTGTATAGCTCTTATTCTGCAATAATATAATATTCCTCAATATAGACTCAAATACTGTTACTGAATATAGGTTATAGAGTATTATTGACTACAAAATGGCATACAGCAACAGAATTTTACACAAACTCCACCCCTAGCTGCAAACGTGAGCTGCCAGGGACAAACAAATTTAGACCACAACTTGCAGGCACATGTGCTAGCATCTAGGTACACAAGTAATCTCAAGCACATGTCCTGAACACATCAAAGCCTCATTTTCTAATCCCTCCCGGTTGTGAGGAAAACCTTAAAATATGTGAACTGACATAGCCCCACTGCTGGCTGCAAGAGCCCTACTTGAAATGGAGGCGAGTTGGAGAGATTTTGCAAAGAGCAAGACTGCAGCGGCGATGCTGGCGCTGGGCTGTGGCTCTGCAGTTTCGCTAGCATAAATGAAGCCCCTGAAACTCCCAGCCCAAATGGATTTTACGTGGGTAGTTGCTCTAATCAGAGGGCGGCGTTAACCGAGAAGCCTCGTTGTAATAGCAGATGGTTTTAGGTAAATTGCCTAATAAGTAAAAGCATTCTTCTCTTCCTCCAGTCTTGAGTAAAATAACACAAAGAAAATTTAAAAAAATATATCGGATTTGGCCTCTGGCCTCTCAACTCTCCAGTTATCGGTGAATCCTCTTTTCCCTTTTTGTGTTAGAAAGGTATGCAACGTAGTAAGTTTGAATTTAGTGTAAAAATGAACGTTAGCAAGAGTACTGCCTTTTTATTGTGATTTTAACACGCACTCCGGTTTTGAAGCAACAGCAAGGCCACCCAAAACATGCCCCATGCTGCTCCAGAATTCCCCGTGTGGTCCGGAGCTGGGATGGGGAGTGCTGCTGGGAGCGGCGGGGGTTGCTGCAGTCTTTGCAGGCGAATGAGTTGATCCGAGCAGCACCACTCCTCTGAGAGAGGGAGGGGGTGGTTGTCCCGTCTCAGGCAGGGGTATGGCAGCTGTGGTCGGAGCCGGTTAAGTGTCCGTCTCCCAGCCGTGACCACCCGCTGCCCACTCTGTGTTGTGGCTGACGCTAGTCCCAGGGTACAGCAGGCCCCCAGAATCAGGGTGGAGAAGCCGAAGCACTGAAGTCCAGCTGTGGTGGAGCTGACTTTGACCTTTCCCGGTGGGAGAGAAAAGGGCTGCAAAGTACCACTGTTCACGTCGATGGTCTCGTACTCCTGCTGTGAAAAGCTGTGGGTGACTGCCCGAAACACGTGATGGTGCAGTGCAAAGTGTTCTATCTGTAGTGGGCTTTGCCACTGCGGGGGTCTTCTTACAGCAGCTCTGCTCCATGTCTCTTTGGGCTAAGTGCACTGTGCCTTTCTTGCAGTACTGCCCTGGCTTTGTGGGACACTCATGCTTTGAACTGTGGCCTGGGATGGTTACAGGGGCAAGTCTATGTTTTGGGTTTGTTTGGCTAACCATAGATGTCTGCAACTGAGCTAATTGTCTTAGTTTCTCTCTGTAATCAGGGTAAGGCTTGTCGGTATAGAGTTCAGGGAGGTATTAATTTTATTCTGATGTGAACATCTGAAGCAGCTCAGGTAAGTCGCACCTTCAGAGTACATGTCTCATTTTGCTGGCTGTGAAGGCAGCCACGGTGACTAGACCCTGTTGTTGTCCAGCCTGTATGTGTTAAAGTTAGGTGGTGTGAATCACCTGGCTTTTCTCTGTTTCTTTTTGACTTCATGTGTTGTGTGTAATTATGTGTAACTGGGACCAGCAGGCTTTAAGATCTTACCAGTTTGCCAGGACCAGTGTTTACTTCTTAGGTCAGATACCCGGTAAAGCTTGAGTATGGTGAGGAGGAACGGTGCCTTTTATGACTTTGAAGTTCCTTGCTCTGGCTTGGGTCTTGACCTCATGGGCATCATGCTTGAAGTCAACAGGTTGATATAGGCGCTGTCTTGATTTTGGTGTAAAAACACAGGCCCTGGTCACCAGGACTCACAGTTCCTCCCGTCAAAGGATAAAGTGTTACCCTGAGCATCCTCCTCAAATCCCAGTCCTGCACTGATATTCTGCTACAGCCACTGTAGCAAGGTATCATCTATTTGCAGCACCAGATAAGCTACTCTGTAAAGCTTTTATTGGCAAGTTCTGCCATTAATCTTTGCAGCATTGTATTTGGCTGTCTTAATAGCTTTAAATGGGGCTGTGGTATGAGCTGGTTAGTATTTGGATGAAATTCTAGTGCAACAGCTGTTGCTAAATAATGTTACCCAATGTGACAATATTCAGAATGATCAATTGAAAATAGTCTATATATGTCGAGAAAGTTTATCTAAGAGTTTTTCATGCTTGTTTTATTTATTTGCTGTTGGAGATCACGGGCCTTTCAGTTCATGAGCCTTTCAGAGCTGCTCACGTTATGCTTTGTGGTCAGACAGTCTGGTTTGTTGCATCCTTTTTTTTTTTTTCCTTTGGTAAAACAAGTGACGTCAACCAATGGCATCACCATTGCTCTCAAACAACTCACAGTGTGGAATCCAACCTCTCTGAATTTTTCACAGTTTAATCAGACTGTCTTGGAGGTCAAAACCTTGAAACAGAGCTATAAAATATACCTGACCTATTTTTATTGCTGCATTAAGATGCATTCTGTGGAAGGCATGCTCCCAGATAAAACTGCAGTGTAATTGGAGCTGTAGGACCAGGTGGATCAAAGGTGGCTTGTGGAAGGAGAGTAGGACCAGAAGTGTGCTCTTTTCTGCTCTGAGACAGGAGTCAGAAATAGCGTGTTTATGAATGTTGTGCATGTGGTGACTACATTTTTTTGGGGGAGTTGAAACAATGGAAGCAGAACCTGTCTTGAGGAACATACACATGCAGGCAGCACTTTTCTGACTCCGAAGAGCAGGGGGGTTGCATTAATCTGCTTTATTCCCCAAGGAACACGGGTGTGTATCGCGCAAGGATTGGAACCAGAGGGCTGGGAAGCACTGTGTTTTCTGTAGTGAAGAAAGGGTTACCCGGCCACATGGCACGGTTACTGGCTTTTATTTTGTAAGAAGGCTGAAGTACAAATTGATTAAACATAGAGCAGGCTGGCAATACCTGAAAACTTGTTATGAAATTTTCTCTGCTCTAATCAAGTCATGTATCTGTGATGAAGCAAAAACTATCCGGCAGAGCTGGAGATGGGAACTCGATCACCCTGTGCTCAGCTCACTACTCTTCAGCCACAGAGCCATCCTTGCTCTGCACTTTTATAAAATGCCTTGAAATGCTTTCCTTTTAATTCATTTCTGCTTAAAAAAGAACTGGACATAGGTACTGTGAAATTTGGAAGCCGTCAGTATTCATGTGACTTGCAGAAGAAGTGAAGAGGTTTATTCCAGACCTTCAGACAGCCTCCCTTCTCACTCCCTCCTTTCCCCAAACACAGAAAGCAGTCAGGGCTTGACTCCCGGAGTGTCTGATTATAATAAGCCCCCACTTGGGACATACAGCTATATAGTGTGCTAGTGCACTATGTGCTTCGTCTGCCTCTGTCACTGAGTTTTCAGTTCCTGCTCTGTGCTGTGGCCTTTGACTCCAATGGCTAATTAAATAGCAAGACATCTTACATAAGAATTTTTTTGTCTCTTTAAAGGAGTTTTTGGCAAATCAGAGAAATTAAGAATTGGAAGTGTATTTATAGTAATTTTCATGGCAACAGAACAGTAAGTCCAATATTCATATTATGAATATGGCTCAGTATTTATAGCTCTCCAAATATTTACAGAGATAAAGCCTTTAAACATAGCCCCAGCTTTCTGTCTTCAGTAGTAGTTTAAATAAATGTCATTGGGATAGGAGTTAAAATTTAGGGGAAAGCAACTGTTTCTGGCCTAATGCTGTCTCACTGGTGTCTATGAACCCCAGAGCTATGTTGCCTGGAACTGTGTTGCCCCTGTTCCGTGTGAGACAGTGTTCATCTTGATGTCCAGGAAAGGCACCTCAAAAGCATTGACCCTTAAGCAGATAACCCCTGGGGATAGCTCAGCACCCCTTTGCCCTTGAATTTGCAGGGGTGGGAAAACAAAGTCACACAGTTACTGCAGTGCTAGTGAGCCACCGACTGACAACACGGCATTCGGGGTGTGTGGGGTGTCTTGGGTTTGGAGAAGTCGATGATGGATATTGGCAATGGCGCTGTGCCATGGCTGGGACGCTCATCGGTGAGGGCATCACGCCTGACTCACTTGTGCTGACGGCACCTGACACACGCCTGAGGATCCCGGGCCAGCCTGTGCTCACCCACAAATGGGAGCTTGCTGGATGCGAGTGATGCATCAGCAGCGTGACGAAAGGCAGGTTCACAAGTATAAGCTTGCCCGGGGTATCTGCCTAAGAATACTTAATAAATTCCTGTTGCAGTGCTCCTGTGATTTTTTTTTTTTTAACTCTTAGATGACCATGGGTATGACTGTCCAAACTGAAAGCCGTTATGGATGCTAAGGGCAAATGTTTGAGTGGAAGCTGAGTAAATTGAAGGGTTGGGTATTTCAGGGGAACTACCTAATACTGCATTGGACTTCCTCTCAGACCCAGATTTTTAATCTGTGGTTTCCAGAGCCCCTCTTTCTGTTGTCAGCATACATTTACTCAAATGCAATTTGAAAACTTCCCGTGCTTCAGCTTCATATTGCTACGGATCCTGTCCAAATGCAAATGCACACAGGCTGCTAGGGTGGTGAGCCCCAAAAGGTCACCCATGGTGGCCGTGCCACAGGACAGGCTACCCAGGGGAAAGGTTGTCCTGTTCACGAAGAGGAAAACTTCTTCATTTAAGTGGGTGCCACCTCCATCCCTCCACAGGGGAACGACTCTCCCCAGCCCTGTCCTGCAAGGAGGTTTTGGAAGCTCCCACAGCTGCAGTTAGGTGATACTCTCTTAGAGATGGGCCGTGGTGTGGAGAGGGCTGGCTGCCCCCAGTCACCTGAAACTGGGGCTGGGGATCATGAAAGGGTAGCTAGGATTATGGGAAGGACATCTCTTCAGTCTCGTGGTAGAAAATGGCATGAGAGCAGTAATGATTTCCCAGCGTCCCAGTGAATAAGGTGCTCTGGACCTACAAATTCTTTCTGTTAGTAACTCTTTTTCTGATGGGCATCCCTCTTGTAAGTCTAACAATTTTAGGAGGAGTGTGAGTTGGGTTGGTTTCTAAGTACATCTGGTTTTGAGGAGGAAAATCCTTCCTAGAAATAGGGAGCAGCATCTTGCGGCTGTTTAGACAAGGAGATTTCATGGTTGTGCTGAGAGCCAGGAGCCACGAAGGCTGTTTTTCCCTGGATAGAGACTGAAATGACTTGTGAGCCAGTGACTGAGTGTACAGCATCTCTATTACATTAAGATTAATAATTCCTCACAGCGTATTTGCAGCTGGAAGTTTTATATAGATCTTTATTCATCATGATGTGAACAGCTGCTCTTTTGCTGCACTGTTGAATTAAAGTCCAAGTGGCAGCACTAGAAAGTGCCACATAAAACACACTCCTGCTGTTTTCCATTCACTCCTTCTCCTGTCCAGCTCTCGCCCTCTGCCCAGGCTTAGCCTTTTGCAGGAACAAGCCATTTTATTTTTATTTGTGGACCAGCTCTGACTACATTTGGATCTTAAAACAGAGTTTGAGTGAATCCAAGGAAAATTAGTTTTAGAAAGGAAAAATAAATCTTGAAAGCAGCACAAAAAACCTGTAGAAATTCCTGTTACATTTTTATTTGAAGTAAGTGAAGGACTAAAGTGTAGTAGCATGCATGTTAAGTTGCATAGGACATAAATTACACACTTTTCTTGGTTAACTGGGTCAGATAAAATTCAGCAGAAGCTATCACAGCCAGCATGTTGCCTCAGCTCCTAAGGAGGTGTTTTATTTTCTGGTTTGGCTTTTTTGGTTTTGTTTTGGTTTGGTTTGGTTTTTTATTCTGAAGTCTGTCTGCTCCTCTGTTTTGAAGAAGAGGCTCCTCTTTTTTTGGCTTGTGCTCTCATCAGAGAACAGAGTGTACAGGAGCATTTGCATGGCCCAAGTTTAGCACCTCCACTGACAAGTGGTCTGGAGCTGAGCTTTGCACCTCATCCGAAAACTGGCCCCCTCTTTTGCATGCCTGTTTGCCGGCAAAGGGAAGAGGTACCTTGTGAGGATGATGTGCCTCTCTCAGTCCTGGGTACTCTGTGGGCTGCAGCAGCCTGCATCCCTCTGGACCAGAGACCTACAAAGCACGCGGGTAGTATGGCAGTGGCTGAAACACGTTCGCCTGCAGAGCTTGAGGCTGAAGGTGGGGAGAAACACCTGGAAAGAGACGGGGTGCTGTGAGAGCCTGCAGCGTGGTTTGTTGGTGCCCCACGGACACTGCGTGTCTGGCCGAATCGGCACTGCCAGTCTGCTCCTTGCCCTGAGGGGTCCCGCATCGCTCAGCTGGGGGCTGCCAGCCCTTGCCTGGAGCACTTGGTATTAAGCCCTTTGGTTTGGGAGGAGAGGCTGAATGGAGAGCCTCTACCATCCCCTGGCTCTGGGCACCTGAAGTGTGTTTTTTCTGCAAGCCTCCTCTAGCAAGGGAATTTGGAGTCAAAACAGGATGGAATAGGAATAGGAGAGGACTTTACGATGAGGGCAGTCTTTTTGCATCTTTTTTTCCCAGAGCCGTAGGTTGCTGGCTCCCTGAGCCTTCAGCAGCAGGTCCCTGGGCGTTTTCAGCCCAGGGCCGCAGAGGCAGGGCAGCTCAGCAGCTGCCCAGGCGAAGGTCGGGCAGGATCTCTGCAGTGCACACGAGAATAGGTGCTCGGGTCTCCTGAGCTCGCCCTCAGTGCCTCCGCTCCACGTGACAGTCATTGCCCACAAGAACAACTTCTCCCTCTTCCAGTTCAAACCTGTGATGCAAGGCTTATGTCTCCTAGTGCTTCTACGTGGTAGCTAAAAGTAAATTCTTTTTCTTAAAAATCAGATTGATGACCCTATTTTTATGCATGCTTTGCTCATGGCTAAAATCAATACTTAAAATCTTTGTGCGTTTTCTTTGTGGTTTAAACAATTTGATCTTCAGTTTGGTTTTAAAAAATTAAGACACTGAGTGCTTGCTGATGTTACTTTTTTGAGGCTGTGTATTAGGTGCATTTTAAAAACATGACAATTTGTTTCATTTTATCATTCATCATGTACAGTTACTGTAACAAAAGAACGACCTACTGCTTGAGAAAGTTAGCAATAAAGCTGTTTGGTGCGTGGCTCCAGAAGCTCTGGCTTAAAAAGACAAGCAGCAATTACTTTAAAAATTTCACTATTTTATAGATTTTAGCCTGTTACACCTTTTTGAAAGCATTGGAATAACATTCCAAAACATTTATGGGAAAAAAAGGGGAAAGAAGCCCCCTTTCCCCAAACCGTGTGTTTGGTCTCACTAATGGCTCTTCCTTGAACAGTTCTAGAAATGCAAGTAGGACAGATGGATGTGTAAGGCATTGCTGAGTGTAAGCATTGCAGTACTTGCTGCAAGCAGCGTGGCCATCAGTTACATCGTAGGATAAGAAAATGTAGATATTGTTCTTACCAGTTTTAGAGGCATAAATGAATGTATTTGCTTGTTGTCTTTATTATGTACTAAAAGTACAAGGAACGGACACACACATTTGTAGACACATTGCTGATGTGTAAATCATGTTACCTATGATTTTTTTTTGGCACATCATTATCATTAAAGATGCAGCCCCTAGTAGCCTGGGGAGTCTCAAGCACAAGCTGCTGACTAGTTTAAAGGGTCCCTGGTCGTGCCCCACATTATTATTAGTGGGAGCTCTGCCCTGAATGCATTGGGACAGGCTAAGCCCTAAATCAGCCACTATGGTTGTTTAACATACTTACAGAGTCAGAGTCTGGAGGAATGCACCCTGTAGGGTTTTTGCAGTCTTTTTTCCAGAACTCACAATAAATACGCTTAAAAGCTATTAGGTAGTGTAGCTCTCTTTTTTCCTGATGGCATGAGTGGGTGCAGAGAGTGTACCTGGCTGGTGTATCCTGTCAGAATGGGACCATTCTTTTGGTGTCCTCCAGGAGCCTCTCCAGGCACCAAGGGCATCTTGTTATGACAGGTAGCTTTCTGAGCATTTCAGAGTGCTTCAGCATGCCAAAAGCATAAAGCACTTGGAAAGGAACAGGCAGAATATTTCAGCTGCGTTTCTTAAAATAAATGTCGTGGCTTAAATAATAGAAGTTTTCCTCGACAACTCTAGAATAACCACCAGTGCTGAAATAGCATTTGAGTTATTGGACACAACGTTTGCAAAATTCAGTAACTATAGTAAGGTTTGGGAAGGTTTTGCTTTTTTTTCGTTAACACTCATGTTAAAAGCACCTCAGCTCCATCTGCTCATCGTTTTTCAAGTCTGTTTAATTCTGATTGCCAGATTTCATAGATATGCACCAAGCATGTGGTTGGAATCCAGGCAGGCTGAGTATGTGATAAACCTTAGGTTATCATCGCTGTAGGACTGAATCAGATAGTACCTTGCAGTCGGATGTTGGCTGTGAGGGGTGAAACAGGGCTGTTTCCCTTGCGCTTTGCTGGCCACCAGAGGAAAGTGCCTGGTGTTCAGCGCCATGGCGGCTGGATGCACGAAAACATTCATCCCCAATGCACGGCGCACAGTGCGTGTGCCCAGGGAAAGGCTGGGATTTGCTTTGGCACCCTGCACCAAGATGAGCGGCGATCTACTGGTGAGAATCAAGATGTGTTGGTGGGACAGGGCGTTGTGAAAGGGATGACGGAGAGGTGTAGGAATCCCAGGGAAAGCTTGGTGCGGTGGAGCAGTCACCCAGCCGGTGCGGCCTTTCCCTTGTTCTTGCGTAAGAAGGTGACAGAGAGCTTGACTGTGATCGGTCCTGTTCTGGTGTTAATTACCAGTGGCTGCATCGCTCTTGATAGAATTAGAGGACTGTAAGAGAGGCCCACAATTAAGTCTGATTTTGATCTTAGCAGCTTCAGACAATATAAATGCAAATATCATTTGAGACCAATTCAAATATTTTTAACAGTGTTGCTCAAAAAGGAAAAGAGCAGAGTAGTCAGTGGTTGGTCAGAACAAGAGAATATGACCTACTTTCATTTCAAAACCAAAAACATTGACCACAGAGGTCTTATCTGCATGCTTAAGTTTTGCCTGCATTTTTCCTTTGTACTAAACTGGGTGACTGCTGTATCCTCACCTTTATTTGGGAAGGAAAACTCATTCCAAAACATCATGCACCTGATCCTTATTTGCAGCTAAGTCCTTTTACACTTGCACAGCAGGGGAAAGTACAGCTCTTTCCACTTGGATCTATGCATTGCCAAGCAAAGCATGCTTGGTAGGAAAGGCACATCCTTTATTATGAATGCCGGAGCCGAGAGCAGCCTTTGTCACCCATACTCAGCCAGTGAGTTATTAAGAAAAGAGCTTCGGACTGTGTTACACAGAGAAAAAGATAAAAATAGGGTGTCTGACGCATGCATCCCATGTCGCACGCCAGGAAACAGAATCGTTATACCACCAAGTACAGTATTCCAGGGCATGCGTGGAAAATATGCATGGATGTGAACGCGCGAGATCTTTCCTAACCAAGAAAAATACTCAGTCTCCCTTTTCCCCCTTCCCATTTTACATCCTGTCTTGTTCGATATTCCCTTTACCTGTCGACAAATCCAACAGCCCAGAGTCCCACAGCTCTGCCTTTACTGCCACTGCTCCCCTCGTCATCCTGCTGAACAATGTGACAGTAGTGATGCTCTCCTATATTTTGAGGGAGCTGCAGAATATTCTTCACAGCTGAGCTGTGCCCAGCTAAGAGTAAGCAAAATCTTGCCTGTTCTCCAGACATCTGTAGCATGCCGAAAACTCCCAAAGCTCAACACTGCCTGTAACAGAAATTGTGCGCTGGGTGCATAATCTAAAATTAGTCATCCACAGTATGTGCCCCTTTAAATGTTAATCCTTCCATCGTTTTCTTTTATTGCTTCTGCTGGCATACACAATTATGTGACATAATATAAAAGTAAATAATATGATGCAATGGGTAAAACTCAAAGGGAAATACATATCAGAGATCAGATGCCTGCTACAGCAGAATATGAAATAAAACTTATAGTGAATTGAGAGGATTTTACCTGCTTTGGGGGCAGCAAAATCAACCGTATAGTGATTACATTATAATGTACTGTCTTTCTGGATGTTTTTGACACATCACAGCTCTTGAAAACTCATGTTTGTTCCGTGCTGTAGCCACTACTTGTCTTCAGGTGCAGAAGTAGCTGTCAGAGAGTAAGTAACTGTGGATAACGGGTCCATAGCAAAGCCCAGCACGGGTGTATGACAGGGCCTTTAAAAAAAGCAAACATAGTTTTATTTTAAAGATCACAAGCCTTAAAAAACAATGCAAAACATGCATCTGATCTTATTATTTATTTTCCAGCATGTGAGCCCTTCTCGGGGGAGGGCAGGTATGCAAAGCTGAGGATTTTGGCTGTTCAGTTGCCTCCCAGTAGGAAACCTGTGGGAAAAGCACAAGCTGAGACTCAGCAGTAGGTTACGAGATACGGCAGCAGCCAAGTTCAGATATAAAGATGAAGCCTGAAATAGCAGAACCCAATGCAAGACCCTGCTTTTGACCCTGTTGCCCGGATTCAGTAAAACATATGGGTACCTCACTGTTCAATTTTGCTTTTGCTGAATTGAGGTTTGAGTTACTCACTAGTCTATTTTTACCTTTTAAGCAGCCTTGTAATTCAATATGTGTTTGTTTTAATTTTACACTCTCCATAAAAAGCACCATCCATGATGAGTTGGAGAAGTGACCGCTCGTAATGCATAGAAATTTAATCAGCTAGTGTGTCACACTGTCTTACTTTTCCCCCTGCAAACCTGCATGCCACTCATGATCAAAAATACCCCGTGATACCCTGCATCTCCTCTGTCACCTCGGCTTTGCCACTGAGGCTCTGGAGATGCCGAGGCAGGGTGAGATCAGCCCGGGCCGAATCCAGGTCACTCCGCCAGCCCCGCTCGCTCGCACNTGAGTAGGTCGGCAGCTTCCCGTGGCCGCTGGCTGTGCCAGGAGCACGCCTGCGATTGCCCGCCGGCAGCTCAGGCTGCTTCTCCGCTTACGGGAGTTAAAGGCAGCAAGCCCTCTTTTTGCATCATAGGCCTGACGTTGGTGTCGAGGGTTGTAGGAGGCGGCTGCTCCGTGCGGGGTGAACTGAGACTTGCAGCCCTCGGTGCCCTGCTGAGGGCAACATGCAGGCTTGGCTCTGCTTTTCTCACTCCCTCATTTTGCTGGTACTGCACATTTTCAGACTGACACTAATATATTTTCAATTTGACAACGCTAATACGGAACACCCCCCATACCATATCACAACCCCCTGGCTCTGAGCTGCCTTCGTGTGGTGTCTCAGCAGAGCAGAGCCGATACAATACTGGAGAGCTGGAAATGAGCCACCTCCTCCTGTCCCACCGTCCTCGCAGCATCCATGCACTTTAGGTAAGGATGTAAAAATTGCTACACCATATCAAACAAATTAAAGCGCTTCTGTTTTCCTGTTGACCTGGCTCTTTTGACCAAAGCGTGGGGTGAAAAATCCACAGTACGCCCAGTTAGTGATAGAAGATGCATTTAGGCACAACTTCCTTACTCGTGCATTGGTCACCGTGGTACCTGAAACATTGCCGCTATGCATTCCTGTTGCCATCAGTGTATTTGGTAGCAGTGGGAAGGCCTCATGCCTGTGTTTGCACTCACCAGAATTTTCCATTGCTCAAGGAGCAAAAGTGACTCAAGATCTTTGTTCTTAATAGCATTCCTGCTGTCAGATGGTAAAATACCCTGGAGAGATAGGTCTTATGTTATTATGAAACCACAAATTACTTTTTAAGATTTAAGGAGAGTGAAAGCAAGCAAAACACAAATATCAACAACATTTGATACGGGTTTCACCACTTGCTTTCAGCTTTACTTAGCTTTGGACTTGCATGTACCATAAATTAAAAATGTTTCTCCTCGCCAAATCATGATCAGTGGTCTAATGTTGATCTATCAGATTTAGTGATGGTGCAGCAATGATAGATAACACATGCCCAAACCCGCCTGAACCATTTGCAGAGGAAATGAAACCTACAACAAAGCGAGCAGGTTTGCTCTGCAGTGGCACATCTCTTGGGACAGCCCACCTTGCCCGTGCTCCTCTCTCCTATAGTTGCCGCATCCTCCCTTCCCTTGGGATGGGGCTTTGCAGCTAACTCCTGCAAGGTAACTATTTTTGTAAGACTCGCTTCCCAGTGTCAGGTGGCAGCATTAAGTGGAGGCTGGAGCTGTCCCCAGACACTCCAGTCTCCTTCACACCAGTGTGAACCCGGAGTCGCTTCTTCGGGAGATGGTGGGGATGAGGTCAGACTGCTCCTGCTCCATCCCCAGCTGGTGGCAGAAATAACTCTTGTTGTCATCAGAGCGGTCACTGTAACATGGATGAGGTTCAAGTCAGGCCCAGTAGCTTCAATGAGATTTTTGTGCGATTATAACAAGAATTTGACACACATGGTGAGTTACTAGTCATGTATATGTGATCTGCTTCCACGCTGTACCAAGAGGTATTTACCAGCATAAAAATCAGTTAATGAGGGGACACGTCCTGCACAGCAGCCTGCTGCTGCACGAGGAATGACCCGGGAAGCATGGGGATGGACAAGCTGTGGCCTTTCCACTTGCAGACTCTGCTGGTTTTGCTGCCCTCAGTACTGGGAGAGAACATGGACTTCATTGTGGTTTTTTGCTGAACGCCGCAGCAGAATTTATGCAAAGTTTTCTGTGGACGTCGCAGGAGTGCTCAAAAGCTCACCCCATCTAAAGTGCCTCAGGTCCTTCAGGATAATGAGACATTTTCTGACTGCACCTTTTATTGTACCAATATTACGTTACAGGAAAAATGGAAGGGGGGAACTTAACACGTAGCACCTGTCACAAGTTCTCTCCTTGAATTAGACTCTCCTGCTTATAAAAATTTAATTGATTCCTAGCAGTTTATGTGCATGGTGCTCAGTGGGCGTTTTCTGTTCTCTTGCCAGCTACACGGTTACTTAGAAAGCGAGCCGCTCACGCTACAGCTGTTCATTGGGACTGCAGACGACCGCCTGCTGCGACCCCATGCTTTCTACCAGGTTCATCGAATCACCGGGAAGACCGTTTCCACCACCAGCCACGAAACAATACTTTCCAACACCAAAGTCCTGGAAATTCCACTTCTTCCAGAGAACAACATGAGAGCAATGTAAGACCCAGGCACCGTATCTGACTCCTAGCGGTTTCCTCTTCGTCACCCCACTTGATTTCTTCTGTGTTGGTTTTGAGTTTGGGGTTTTTTTGTACACAATTTTCATTTTCCTATCTCTCTCTTTTTTTTTTTTTAAAGTTCTCTCTGTACTAGTAGGTTTTCACAACTTTACTGGGACAAATTGCCCCTAATCAGCTTAAAACCAAAATGAACTTCACAAATATTTATGACAACTGATTGCTTTCATTCTAGAGTTTCAGCCAATGTGCTTATTTGCCATTTAAAATAAGTATCTCAGTTACCAAGCTGTAAATATCTCCTACCTCAGCTCCTGCATTTAGTTTCTAAATATGACACCTCTTGCTCCTATACGCACTAACACAAGGAACAGGGCCTATTAAAATTTATCTTTGGATGTCAAAGGAAACTCTTAGAGAGCATTTCCAAATACCCTAGTGGGTTTTTTGAGACAGATAAAACCACTCTTATTTCTTATGTAATAAAAATCAGCATTTTTCATGGCATTTGTTTAGAAGCAAAGCTTCTAGAACTAAGAAGAGGAGCAAAAGTGGTACAGCTTACAGACTGGAGTTACTTAACTGGGCTAAGTTTAGTCCTATGCAGAAAAGCAGGCATGGATGTCTTAGGATCTCTGAATTAGTAGGTGTCTGAGTGATAATTAAGTGCCCTGTAGGTCCATTACACACAGGTAAATTTCATTATAGGATTGTGTATAAAGGGTCATATACATGAGACCCTTCACGTTATTTAAGGCCCTCCTCTCTGCCCTTCTTGTTCAAATGATCCTATCCCTTATTTGACTTGTCTCCCTGCTGATTCAAATAATCCTAACCCTTCTCTGAGGTGTCTGCCTTGGGAGGAGTTTGTGTGTGCTTGCGTGCATGGACATCTCTCGATGTGTTTATAAATGTGAGTGTATTCATATTTATATATAGATCCGTGCACCTTTGTGTGTATGTATAGGGAGACAGAAAGATAAGTAGGTAGACAGACAGAAAGCAAGCAAGAAATCCTGGCCCCACCAAACCAAATACCACGGGAAAATCTCAGGGAGCTTACTAAAATCACAATTTCACTTGTTATTCATATAGTTTTCTGTGCCTTAATGAAGTGTAAAATGGTATCAGACACCCAAAGTCCTTCTTCGTGTAGTAGTTATTAGAAGCTGGTTTGCAGTGTCATGTACAACATGCCCCGGAGTGCCTCATGTAAATAGAAGAGCTAGAATGTGTTTAGCTGCGTTGCCAGCAGGGCTTAGGGCGATCACTCAAGACGTGAGGACCTCTGTCCTCAGTGCATTGTGTTAAAAGTCATGACAAGCCTGCAAAATTATTGGCTCTATTTGCTGTCATTGTAAACTGGTGCGACTCCATTGAGGTTATTGAAATTTCACCAGTTTCTACCCACGCAATATTTATTTGGCCCTTTATTTATCCAGTTTGAATCACATTTTTGGCCATCTAGGAACATTATTACCATTTCAATCATCTTTCTCCCTAGAATAAAGGTAGTTAACACAGTTTGGGAGCCAAGCTGAATATTTTCGTGACATGTGTGCCAGATTGTAGTAGAGTTCTCTCAAGAACCACAAACAATGCTTTGGCATATATAAGCCTTACACGTCAGTAGTCTAAAACCTCATGTAGCACTAACAATGAATTGAAATTTGGAGCCAAAGACTTTTCTCACACATACTTTGTGTATTCAGGCCTTGATTCAGTGAAATACTGAAGCTCATCTGCATACTTAAACTTTTGCACATTTAGCTACTCCTATTCACTTCAGATCTTAATGTCCATGATTTTACAAGCCTGAATTTAAATGATTTTTTTCCTCTAAGCTTTATTGGCTCTGAACTAATTGTCACTAAGTACTTTTTATTTATTTTACAAGTGTTGCTGTAGGAGAGACAGTACTGAGAAGCACAGTTTCTTCCATATCTTCTGGATCTTTCTGTAGAATTTTGACATGGGTACAAATATTCATTATTCTTACGGCTTCACCTGCTAATATGCAATGTTGAGAAGCTTTAATACTTTCATTAGTTTCTTTGATCTTATCAGCAAGGGCCTTTTTGTTATTCTGAAATCCATACTTTAGAAAAAATGTAGATCAAACCTGTGCTGTCATAGTTTTTTTGCATTTTGCTTTAGAACAGAGCTTCAAAGATCTGGAGGGGGAATTAAACTCTTTGAATGCAAAATAAAATTAAACTATGCATATTCAGTGTAATACAATGCATGCCAGAGACCAGTACCCAAAAGAAATTGCCATGAAGGCTTTGTAGTCAAGGCCAAAGCAGAGGTATTTTTGCAGTGGGTTTTTGAGAGCGTATGTTTATATATCTTTTGTTCTGGGAACTTCCTCTATTGAAATTTGCTTTGACAAAAATCTTGACTTGTAAACTCATCCAGGAGAAAACCAAAGTTAAAAAAAAGGAGAGAGAGGTCAGAAATAGTAATAGTTCCATCTGACAGAAAGTACATTTGTCCCTAGTGCAGTACAAAGACCCTGAATTTAGTTTTTTTCATGCAGAGCTTCAGCTCAGTGATCTGCTTGGGAGTATTTCCAACTCATTCAAATACAAATACATTGACAGTAGAACTGACCTAAGGGACAGCTGTGCTCATTAATAAGCATTTTCAGGACTCTGCCCTAAAATAAAAATAATGTCAGATTTTTCTCCAAATTAGCTGTAACAAGTGAAATCATAGTAACCTTGCATTCTAGGTTAGTAACACTTTGTACACTACCATCTCATCCCATTGTCTTTTCTAGTCTCACTATTTCTTTGGGCTTTGGTTAATCTGTAAGCACCATCCTTACAGGATGTGTTGGAAAGGAAGGATATTTTAGATTATCTTCCTCTGGGAACTGAAGTAACATCCTAAAGTTGTGTGCTCAACAGCAGATACTACCTGTCACTACAGATAGCCCCAAGTTAGCTACTTGTGGATGCAAGTACTAGGCTTAACAAAGTCTGCCGTGTTCAGCCTGATCATTGGGTTGTGTCGACACAGATTTTTTAAGAAGGATATACAGGAGAGAGGGAAGATACTGCACACTTGTGTCTTCCTGAAGTCTGCTTGAAATTAATTGAATTGCTCTGTGTTTCCTTTTGGATAGCATCGACTGTGCTGGGATATTAAAGCTCCGAAACTCTGACATCGAGCTGCGCAAGGGAGAGACAGACATTGGTCGGAAGAACACGCGTGTGCGGCTGGTCTTCAGAGTTCATATCCCGCAGGCTAACGGCAGGACCCTGTCCTTGCAAGTAGCCTCCAACCCCATCGAGTGCTGTAAGTAGCAACAAACATCCTTCTCTGGCTGGGTATTGTGCCACCCTACATGCAGTCTTTGTCCGCCAATGTGCTATACATTGGTTTTGTTTTATGTGTCTAGTCAGTGAACCTTAATCTGCTTTCCAGAAGCATGTGGTTTATACTGAAGACAAAATGCCCATGTCTTAGGAAAAAATATGTAGCTTTGTGCATTGATTTCTATAGGAAAGAATGCACTTAAAACAAGAGTGCACTTAAATTAATCGTAGACCTGGGGGTGACAAGACTTTTTTTTTTTTTTTTTTTTTTTTTTTTTTGGTGACTCCCTATCATAGAGGTAAGTGCTGTGGGAGTTTTGGAAAACAGCTGTCGTGTCCTATCTCTTTCTGTCTCTCCATGATAAAGCAAAAACCAGCAAACAAAACCCTAACCCCTTTGATGCGGAGCTAGCAGTATACTAGAGCTGACAGGCTGCACAAGCTGCTTGCAGCTTCAGAAAACCTCCAGAAACCAGGTTTCCGCACTGGGGTCTCTTTGACTGAACAGACTGCTTTTTATCAGATACACTGGGGCACCCTCCAAAGACACCTATAATCATACTGGCTCCATAAGCCTTGTCAGCCTCCCACATACAACACAAAACCCATTCGCTTCATGTAGCTTTAACAGCCCATCATAAATGGTGGAAATTGAATTTCAGTCTAACAACTCCCATTGCTAATTTGGTTGTCTGGATGGACTGAAGCAGTTTTTTAAGGTTTTGTCGGATTCCACAAAGTGGATCTTTCTGATGCTGACAGGATAGGGAGTAACTTAATGTCCAGTGAGTATGTGGGAGGTGAGCTCTGGGGGTGAGGAGCAGAGAGGATAAGAAGGAAGACTTGGCCATCCCTAGACCCATATATGCTGGAGGGGTGTGTCCGTGCTTGCCAGGCTGGAGTCCTACACAACGTGTCTGACAGGTCCTGGAGCACATCAACTTTTGATCTCTCGGAGGCATGGTGCTTTTCCAGGGATCATTAATAGCAAGGCTGCAGGAAAGAGCATCTCTGCATTCCTCTTGCAAAAGCAGTGACATTGGTGACAGACTTTCAGACCAGCAACAGTACTCGATTCTTTCACCTAGGGTAGCACTGCTGTCAGTCTGGTAGTCCGAGTTTGCAAGAGAGGCAATTGTTGTAGGAAAGGGTAGTGCTGTTAGAGAACGGTGATAGCTTCTCTCCTTCACAGTCGTTCATTTAATAAATGAACATTGGCAGTGTGAAAGGAGTTACGTTAAGATAAGCATATGTTATTTATGAAGAACAGCAGAGCCTCCTTACCTATAGCAGGTAGACTGGCGTAAAGCCCTGTCTTCTGTGCAGGTTACGTATAAAATTTCCCCTTTCTTTCTTATTCAAGGGCAAGTTTCTAGGCTAACAGGCAAAGCAAAAAATGTCAGGAGTCATGTTTTCCTCCTGCTCCTGCTGAAGTCGATGAGAGCTTTTCAGTTGCTATATGGCAAGATAAGGCACAATTTAAATACATCCTGAACTGGTCTGTGCAAAGGTGCCAAGCTCGCTAAATATGAAGCCGATTGGATTTGTATTAGTGAACTGCAGATTTGAGGGTTGTGTAACAAGCAGAAGTGTGGTACATGCCTCCTGAAAGGAGCAGAAAACAGGAGAAAAAAATGTGCTAGTGTTATTCCAGTGCAGAATGTGGAATAAGCTAGTGCCAAAAACTTCATGCATCTCTTAGTGCACGTGACACCAGGAAGAACCATGTAATCTGGATAAAATGTCACGTCATCCCTTGAAGCACAGCCATGCTCACTCTGTGTCCCAGTTAGGGGGGGATAAAATATGTGCCACGAGAATACCGGATTCTGTTTGCATGGATCCACGTGTGATTTGGCACTCAGGTGCTGGTGGAAATACGCTTTCTAAACTGTGGACTTCTGCTGGATTGCAAGGCTCATGGCTGCTGCTGCTGCAGGACGGTTTGCAGAATTAACAATACAGTGTTTAGTGACTGAAACACATTTTGGACGTGGATGGTCGTCTTGTTATGTGTGCCTTGTAAACACATGGCATATATGTTAGAGATAATGTAAGAGAAAATTATATTAAATAAACAAATTTAAATAAAAATATACTTTTTGATATGGTACAGATCAAGCTGAGTTTTAAAACAGCTTGTTCTTTGTGAGCCTTTTGAATCTGTACTGCTATATTTGATAACCCTATTGTTCACAGTCAAGGCACTTGAAAATGAACCATGTTTCCTGCAAACCTTCTGACCTTTCTTTGTTTCTATATCAAACTCAGCTTAGCTTATGAGGGTAAGCATTAAGTTACTTACTAATGCAGTATTTAGTTATTTGTGTGTGTGTGTGTGATTGTGGTTGGTTTTGGGATTTTTTTTTTAATCTTCTGTGTAACTCTCCAGCTCAGAGATCTGCCCAAGAACTGCCCCTGGTGGAGAAGCAAAGTACTGACAGCTTTCCTGTTATTGGAGGGAAAAAAATGATACTGACTGGCCATAACTTTCTGCAAGACTCCAAAGTCATCTTTGTGGAGAAAGCACCAGGTATGTCTTTTCAATCTAGACTCCAGTCTGCCTTTTTTCCCCTGCTTTAAAATCTCTGCCAAATGATGAAAGCATAAATACAGTAATGACATTTTCTTCTGCATGTAATAGGTTTTCCATGTCACTGGGCAAAGCTGTGAAAGTGATCTGAGCCATGCCTAATGCTAAGGTTTCACACTATGGCAGGTGTAGTTACAGGTAGACAATAGCAACATTGAAAGTCGAAATTGGGCATTTGTTTTCGTAGCAAACTGCGGCTGTACCGGGTAGGACCTGGGAAGGGTGTTTGAAACCTCAGGTGGCATGTCCCTGTAAAACCTGCAAGGTGGTGCATCTTGTTAAACCTTTCTGTAATTTGTGGAGAGGGGGTGCTCCTCCCAAGGAAAGGTTCCTGGCCAGGCTGGGGTGGGAGCTGGGGCTGGAGTAGGAGGTGTCTGCAGGAGTGGTGGTGTGACTGCAGGAGCAGTGGGTCACAGGGTGACAATGCGTAATAAATGAGAATGCCTCTGCGGGAAAAGGTGGTGGGAGCAGAGCTGTGACTCAAAGTCAGGCTCTGAAATGAGATCGTTACGGGTAGTTTGAGTCTTGTTTTGGAAAGGGTTTCCGTGGCACTGGCACAAGCTACGGATTCCACAGCTGCCGGCTGAAACCCCCCCTGAACTTTAAAACCGTCTTGGGCACTCCTGAGGCTGCCAGCGCTGGCTTTGACACTGCGCCTGTTTAACCCTCCGTGTCCACGAGGTTCCCATGCCGTTCTCCTGCCCTTGGCCGCTGCCAGCAATGCAGGAAAGGATGGCAGGGTGAACTGGGGAGGCTCTGGAGGTGAAGACCTCTAAGTAGGCTCATCAGGCTCAGGGGAAGAGCAGAAGTCTTCCCTGAAGTTCCTGGGAGGAGTCCTGGGTTGGTGAGGTTTAAGTCCCCAAAAGTGGGTGCAGGGCAGAGGTAATGCCTGGGGTCCTCAGCTAGAGCCAGTCAGGGCTGTTCTGTGACCCCCAAGTGCCGTGCTATGTGTGGTCAGGCTGTGGCCTTGAGATGAGCAGAACACCCTTCTTGTTTCTTAAGAAAGGTTAAAAAAAAAAAAAGGAAAAAAAGTGGTATTGCACTAAAAAAAATGGAACTCTGCTCTTTTCCTAGCATAAGGGGAGAGAAGAACGTGACTGTCCAGTGCACAGAAGTGGGTTAGCATTGTGTGACATGTCAGGAGCAAAGTCCTTGATCTGTCTCATTACAGGAAGGAAACCACATTAAAAGGTGCTTTCCTTCATGCTTATTTTCTCTCCTCTTCCTTTATTGAGTTGGAAAAATTCTGAAGTATCGCATCCCAAAGTATTACGATGGTGGTGCTACTCGCCCACCAGCAGGTACCACAGCGTGGATTTGGACACTGTGTCCCTTAGCATTAAGTACACCAAAAGCAGGATGTTCGCTGTATAGCCTTAAACTGCAAAATGGGGCTAGCCTTGTACTTCTTAACCAGAAAGATACCTCCCTCAAGCAAAAGGAATTTGAGACTTCACAAAGACAGCATATAGATAGAAAATAATTGATATAAGCGACATTTTTTAAACGTTGTGAGAGATGGAGTATACTACTGCACACTGGGAGTGCTAATGAGGAAGAAAATGGTCAAAAGGCCCTGCCTGTTACCCTGAAAAACTCCTGGGGTGAACTCCTTGGGTGCATGGTTTGGCAGGATGGACCAGTGCCGGAGTGTCTCTTCTACATGAAAGCACTACCGGAGATCCCCCTGCACTCTTCACCCTGGCATGGCGTGGGGGGTGACACTGCAGGAGTCAGTCTGTGAGCTGCTATCATTGAAGAGTAATCAAGATCATTGAGTCAGTATTGAAAGATCCGATCTTAAACTGTCCTGCCTGGTTTTAGTAGTCTCACGGTAGATTTGTTGCGGTTGCAGGGCAGTACTGCCTTGTGGCGATACGCTGCAGGGGCCGAGCCTTTAAAATCGAGAGTGTTCAGCATCTCCAGGAGCTGCAATCATGTCATTAGAAATGGCACACAAAAAGCAAAGCTGCCAGCTGATCTGGACTGAGCAATTTCGAGGGTTTCTGTGTTGACCTGTGTGCTACGTTGTCTAACAGCTTGATGCATTGGAAACAAACAAGCGCGATGCATTGTTGACTTAGTGGCAAGCTACTCCAGCTCAATTTTTGAGCAGAGTCACTGTATTTAATGTCAAAAGAACAAGCATTACTGGCCTTCAATTTTGAAAATTAGCACATAGTGTTTCTTTCCCTTTCAGCCCTCGCACGTCTATGTAAGTAGGTCAAGAGAGGGAACACCAGCATAGTTCTCTTTCTCTTAGAAAACTGGTTATGAACTTTTGTGATTAGCTAGAGACATTCATTAGTTTTGCTGCTGTTACTGCTTTTGTTTTTGAATTAGAAATGTTAATCACGTTTCTAGTGGGTAGCAGCCAAACGCAGCTATTACAAAGTAGTAGATCACAGGAATTATTGCACTCATAAAGAGAACATATCTTTTATATAAAATTTAAATATTATACCACATCACCTCAAGTCTTCAGTCCTCACTTGGGCAGAGTCCCCAAGCTGGGAGGCAGTCTCTGAGAGCTCGTCTGATTTATGCTAGTCTGCATACTTAATTGGTTAATGCAAAGAGTTTGAGAACACTTTTTGTTTGCCTTTTTTTTTTTTCCCCCCTTCTGTCTGAATAATTTCTTTAAGTCTGCCTAGTGCATTGTGGTCCGCTGAATGTTTTTCCAAGCATGAGTCCCAAGCTCTCAGTCTTCAGGGCTAGCCCTCAGCTGTTGTAGTCTCTGGAGGAATGGCATTATCCTGGCCTCCTTGCGTGGGGAGTCTGTCTGAGCAGTGACTCATACAAGAGGGAATCCCTGAAGAATGATCAAATCAATCCCTCAGCCGGGAGGCAGCCGGCTTGGTGCTTTCAGCTTAACCCCTTACTGGCTGCTTTTTAGCCGAGAAGCATATGAAACACAGCAAAATATGCTTTACAGCCCTGCAACTCTACGTCTCACAGAGGAGGAAGGAGGCAGCCAAAGGATGGGGGTGCACTGAAAGGACCATGGGAGGAGCACTGGGAGGACCTCCTCTGAAAGGAGAACCCTTCACAGTGTGGTCCAGCGCTCAGGCAGAAGGCACCCCTTTGGATAAATAATGAGGCATTTCAAAAGTGGATTAAAATTTGCTCAAGCCTTTTACAGTACTGTAAAAAAGTTCTCATGTGTTGAAACGAGTCCTTATTTTACGGGATTTTGGTCGATGTTTTATTGCTTGCACATCAGACCTTATTTTCCAGTGATGAATGATGGTATAAAACGACTGTCCAAGAAGCCTAGTGGTGGTAAAAATGTGAATGTTAAATGTGCTTTGAGAGGTTCACTCTTTTAAATTCAGAATTTCCTTAGGTTGGTGAGTCCCACAATGACTTTGTCTCTTACAAGTTACACTAATAATTGTTATTCTTATCTTCTTTCACTTTCCGTCTCTCCTTGTAATCAGGTTTTTCTCTTCCTGAGTTTCATCAAAATTAGTACTTTATAAAATATAAAAAACCCTACAACTTCTTCCTGGCAAAGGCCCTTGATGTCTGTATGCTGGTGCTTGCTGTGGAGGCAAGGTGTGCGTTTTAGTTACAAAAGTGGATGAAATGAAGTTGATGTTTGTTAGCTATGGGAGGAGGTGTTTGAATAGGAGGGACAGAATGTTTCCTGTCTAACACACACATCTGCAAGAGCATGGATCGTGATCTGGAATTACAATAAAAGACACTGATTTATTTACTTACCTTTTAAAAACTTTTTATTTCATTTCTAGATTATAAATGTACCAGGCAACAAAAATCTTGAGGGAAGTTCGGAAAATGCAGAGGTGTTTGGAGAATATGTTTTAAGGACTATATATCTGTCAGCTATCTTTTTTTTTTGGTAACAATTTCTGCAAACACTGTGTATTTGTTTTCAAAGCTAGTTTTTTTGAAAGTAATATGAATTATTGAACACAGAGCAGCACAAAAACCTAACAGAAATGACCAGACTGCTGGCTCCTAGTATATCAGATTATGATTAGTGATCTATAAAACTGAGTGTAGTGGAAAAATCCTAGTTTCTCTTCACTCAGTTCACAAAATGTTTCCTGTAACTGACGAGTGAGAGCTCACTCATGAGACACAAAGCCAATATCCCAAGCACCAAAGCATAGGAAAGTTACGGGTATGTCTTCCTGGCACACTCTAAGATGTTGTAGTGTTCCTCAGGATATTTTGGGATTTAGAGTCTTGCACTAATATCTGAAAGAGTTAATCTACCCCAAAAATTGCTCCTTGCTCAAAAATTGCTGCTTACTCCTGTAGCTAGAATGGTTTTGGCACTGGAACTAGCTCAAGTATTTCTGGACTTCATGGATTTGGCCAAGTCTAGACATACCCAAGAGATCAGGTTAAACTGACTGAAATTATCATTATTAGCAATTTGTGATCTATGAGAAGAAATGGATATTTGGTGTATTATCATTCAGTTGAGTTTACACAAGTTAAACTAGAGCTCCAAACCCATTCCTTTTGCTTGGTGCTCAGTGACCAGAGCTCCAGGCAAGAGTTTTAAAGAGTGAAAAGGCAGAAATGTAACACCCAACTTCACTACAGGATTAGTTTCTCAAATAACACTGACTTTGAAATTCTGATTCTGGGCTGTTAAATGTTGAGGGCCATTTTGTCCTGGTCAAAGGCCTGCATTTGAGCTTCATTCTAACAAGTGACCCTCCCTGAAGATGCATCATTCTCTTTGATGGGCATTAATAGAGTTCACAATTTCTGACACTGTATCTCTGATTGACTTGAGGCTTATGGACTTCAATGGTTTTGAACATGTTAATTACTCAGCCTTCAAATCAACAGTGATCCTAGCACCTACACACACTCTGTAACCTAACTACATAATATCCTCAGCTGTTGTGCCCAAAGCCTTTGAAACTCAAGTTCCTGAAAGACAGAGAAATAAACAGCACTTAGCAATGTTTTCTCTGGGGATTTTTCTCTTTTTTAGTATTTTCAAACAATTAAAGAGTTTTTCAGATTTAGTTATTGCCTCAAACTGTTCATTCTGCTGTTGTTTTTATTTCATTAAATGAATTTTTCTGTCAAAACTGTTCATCTTCCCTGGTGGAACAGGTTTTGCTCTCACAACATGAAGGCACTGACGTGGCATGGTAATAATTATACTAGAGCAGATGAAAGATAGCTGGGTGAAATCACTAAATTTTTTGTGGTATATGCCAAAGGAAATCATGCTTTTCTGTAAGTATTTCAGATGGGAAAACTTACAGTTTGCCTCCCGATAGACCTGTGGTCAGGATTGATCAGCTGAGTGTTTGCACAAAGTAAATGCGATATGCAAAAGAAGGAAACTGGATGAATTTAAGTGTCCACTCAAGCATTTCACAGGTTTTTTGTTTCTCTCAAATTTCACTGTCTCTGGCAAAGATTAGAATCAATCAGTTGCTGCTTTAAGGTACAAATGTCAGTCTGAGAAATTAAATTCTGTTTCCTGTATGTTGTGTGAGCAAAAGTTACCTTGTTGTATGGCAGGTGACTCAAGTGCAGTATTTTAGCTTCAGAAGACCTTATAAGAAGTTCTGGAAAATCATGTTGACAAAACATTTGAGTGGCATGTGGATGGAACGGATGCATTGGGGAAGCATGTGGGCTTTTTGATTTGACTCAGCTACACTTTGGAACTCAGCATTTGGAGTCTGTTTTGACGTGATGTGATGTGATGGGGAGACGGGTGACCTGAGTCTTGGCAGACCTCCATTTGGTAAAAGATCTTACATTCTCAGAGATCTTTCCATTGCTCTTTCCATTGCCAGTAGCAGTCACAGTTTGGGGGGCAACTGGCCAAAAAGGGGTCATGTTTCACACTGGTAATCATACTGTAGCTCACATAATAAATAAGCAAGTGGCAAAACTCCCTTCCCCCCTCTAGTCAGATGGACAGATACTACATAATTTTGCCTTTGTCTGTTTATCCAAGTTCAGGACACACGTTCCAGTTGGCAGTGAGCGGTTGTATACTGACTCATGCACAGTGAGGTTAAAAATTCTGGAAACTAGATAAACTGGAAACTTCAAAGGCTACAAGTTGGGAGCACAGAGTTCATGTGAAGGTCACTTGAACCTATTTCCTAGAGATGTATTGATAGCTGAAGGGGGATCTGGCCACTGCCCAGAAATAGATATCCTTGGGCAAATAGTGTCATCAAATGATGGAGTCATTTCATGGTGGAACCCTTTCACGCGCATGCAGGAGCAGTGATGTAGCTTGTAGGAAATGTCAGCACGTTTCAGTTTTTCCTGGCTGTTTAGTCTAGGGAATGGCAAAGACAGAGCAGGACAGCAGCCATACGCATGAAATGGTATCAGCAGTAACAAGCTTCATCCAGGGTGTTGCTCTCACAGTGAGGAATGAGATCAATCACAGATACTTGCTGTGGACAAGAGAGAAATAAGGAATAACCATATGGTCTCCAGTTAAAAGTCACTTGTCTGAGTAATCTTGTAAATTTTTAATTATTCTAGAAACTGTGACTGAATGCTTGAAGTTTATTCTTTCATGTCTTTGCCAGACTAAGTGGCTTCAAGCAGCTGTATCCGTGCAAACAAAGCTTTGTCTCTGAACTTTTATAACTAGCACAAGATTTCACATAGTTTTTACTGTTACTGTGCCAGTAGGACCCTCTGTGCAAACATGCAGGAATTCACAGCCTTTACCAGAAAGCTGAGAGCTTAGTGAAGCAATCAGTGCCTAAAGACAGTAGAGGAAAGGAGTAGGGTGGGTTGACCTTGGCCAGCTGCCAGGTACCCACCAAGCTGGTCTCTGACTCCCCCACCTCAACGGGACAGCAGGGAGAAAATAAGATGAAAAAGCTCATGGGTCAAGATAAAGACAGGGAGATTGCTTACCAGTTACTGTCACAGGCAAAATGGGCTCCGCTTGGGGAAAATAATTTATTGCCAATTAAAAATAGAGTAGGACAGTGAGAAACAAAGGCAAAACCAAAGCCTACCTTTACCCCCTCCTCCCTTCCAAAGCTCAGCTTCACTCCTTCATTCCTGACTTCTGCATCCTCCCCCCAAGTGGTGCAGGGGGCTGCAGACAGTCCATAGCAGCTCCTCTGCGCTGCTCCTTCCTCCTCATACTGTTCCCCTGCTCCAGCACGGGTCCCTCCCACGGGAGACGGTTCTTCATGAACTGCTCCAGTGTGAGTCCTCTCCACGAGATTCAGTCATTCAGGAACAGACTGCTCCAGCGTGGGTCCCTCACGGCCGCAGTTCCTGCCAGAAAAGCTGCTTCTGCGTGGGCTCCTCTTCACAGGCTGCAACTCCTACCAGGAGCCTGCTCCTGGAGCGTGGGCTCTGCGCAGGCCGCAGGGTGGATATCTGCTCGGGTCTCTATGGGCTGCAGGAGAACGGCCTGCCTCACCAAGGTCTTCTCCATGGGCTCAGGCACCTGGAGAACCTCCTCCCCCTCCTTCTTCACTGACCTTGGTGTCTGCAGGGCTGTCTCTCTCACATCTTCTCACTCCTCCCTCTCACATATGCTGCACAGCATTTTTTACCCCTTCTTAAATACATCGTCAGAGAGGCACCACCAGCTTGGCTGATGGGCTCAGCTTTGGCCAGCAGCAGGTCCATCTTGGAGCTGGCTCTTTCAGACATGGGAGAAGCTTCTGGCATCTTCTCACAGAAGCCACCCCTGCAGCTCCCCCTGCTACCAAAACCTTGCCACATAAACTAATACAAGGGGATACCTCCATAGTACTTAGTTTTTGGGGGCATCATCTTCATCTTTTGTAAAGGCACAATTCCGTGTCTCCTGTTAGTTTCCTGACATCATTAAGAGTTCGTTCATGTCTCGGGCATGAGACATAGGCATGACAGGAAAAGTGGGGAGAGCTGAGGGAAGAGGAGCATATTCCTTTTAGGTCTGTTGAGGGAGTAAGATTACATCTTCAAGAGCAATGTTGAGGAAAGTACAATGACATTTAACAGAGGAATAGAGAGAGAAGACATTTTCAAGGTGTGCCTTGTTGCAGGGAAGCTGATGTCAAAGCAGATAATCAGAGAAGGGGAGGAAGGACGTCTAAGATTGAGCCCGACCTTCTTGGACAAGAGAAACAAGAAAAAGGACATGAGGGGGACAATGAGATGGAAAAAATAAAATGCCGTTCAACAGCTTTCTGGTTAAACTCTGCTAAAAAGTCACGTGACATTGCCATAATGGGTTGTCTCTGGAAGATGAGAAGTTGTGGCCATATAGATAAAATTAAGAGTTTGTGTCTTAAAAAATAATCATGAAGGAAGAATTGAAAGCATTTGGATCAAACTTACATCTTAAGATGAGAAAGAAGTAGGAGTAGCTATAGTACAGGTGGTGGTGTTGGCATCAAGCACAGGAGAAGCAGAGGGAAAGAATTGTTCATGGAAGGAAAATTTGGAACTTGCTTTAAACTGGCTGTGAGGTTTGTTACTCCAATAGTCTCTGAGAAAATATGAGACGGATTAGACTGAAGAAGATGGACCAGGAATATTTTACTCAGTTTCAGCTGCAATGTCACAAGTTCAGCCTACTAGAGGTTCCCAGAGGAAAGTAAAATTGTGAAGACAAGGAGATGACACGAATGTAAGCCAAGAGAGAGTGAAGTACTGTCATGACTGCTGGTGGGTGGGTGTGCTGGGTATGCTTGGTTCAACCTGCTTGCCCTAGAGAGATTTTGCAGGTATGTTAAGCTGCAGTTTTACTTGGAAGTTGAGTGTCTTAGACCTGGAATTACTGAGAGTGATTATGTAAAACCCTCAGACCAATGGTAATTTTAATAGGGGGAGGTGCCAGAGAGCACAAATTGCATAACCAGCTTCCATTCTGCTGAAAATAGGATCTGGCAGGTCATTCCATGGGTTTTGGCTCAAAATGAACCCCGATCAGTCAGTTGTCAGCACAGTGCCTCCTTTTAATTACCTGGACTAAAATTACAGTTCATTTGCAAACACTTGAACTCAGAATAATTAAGTCTCTTGGACACACTGTGGTAAAAACAGCTAAAAAGGCTCACCATTTAGGCAAAGTGAGTCCCTCAGCTTTTGGCTTGCCCAGCTGAGCAACCAGAGAGGAAGCGCATGTCTGGCACAGATGCCACAGTACTGTAAGATACAGTTTGTACTGGATTTTTATCACCTAGTTGCTGCGTGACTTTTTTATTGTTAAGGTAAAAAAGAGAGAAGTAACTTGAGAGCATCATATGCATGACAGACACACCTAAGTCTACATAATATTCAGCTCAAAAATGTATAGCTGAAGGAATGGACAAAATCCTTATGCTGCAAAAATGCCTATGAGGAGACAGCTCATAGCAGCTTTGATGTAGAAATAGACAGAATATAGCAGCTTTGATGTAGAAATACCAACAGGTCAGTTATGCATGCATCCTGCTGTGCATGGACCGGTGCATGCCAGAAGAGATGCCATGGGTGTGGTCCAAAGCTGTGGGCGAAGTCTCTGTAGCAGGACAGTAGGCTGTGAGGAGAGCAGAGAACAGCTGGGGTCTTCCTGGCAAGGAAGAGGGAAATAAAGTAGGCAAAGATCAGACCAGCCGTGTGGTGTTGTAGCAAAAGTAGTGGAAGAGCAAAGAGGAGATCAAGGTGGCTGGAGAGGCAGACAGGGAGCAGGCAGGCCATGGCACCAGTGATAGTGGTAGCAGGAGGTGGAGCTGCTCTGCAGGTGGCTCTGGGGATGTGCACAACTGGGCAGCATCTCCCTGCTCACAGAGGAGGAGATGGCAGATCTCAGGAGGGTGAAGTGCCATTGAGGCAGTCGAAAGAAATGTCTTGGCTGCTTACATTGCAGATATTTATTCTCTACTCCCTCTGCATTTCTGAATGTTTTCTTGCTCTCTCTGCCTCATCTTCCCTGTACATCCCATGGCAGACTGCTTGGCGAGTGTTGGTTTATCCTTACAGCCCATCCCTTGTAAATGTCTTCAAAAAGTACACTGGTGTGTAAACACGGGCATAGACTCCCACCCATAGATTATTACTGGTGTCTAGCTGGGGAAATGTTGTTCACAGCAAGATGCCTGCAAGACCAGCCTAGAAAAGCNGATTCTATGATTCTGTGATTCTATGATTCTATGAAAAGTGCCCCAGCTCCTTGTGGCATCCCCAGATCCAAAAGGCTGCTGCCTCTGGAGCAAAATCCAGTACTAGTACACCTGTGCCAGTGCGTATTGACCAGCAGGTAAGACAGCACCAGTGGATCATGCCCAGGACTGGCGTGGGGAGTGCTCTCCTCCAAGCAAGGGAGCTGCCTCTTCTTCGCCTCTCTCATTGCCAGGCCAGGCACAGACCTGGCCCATCCTGCCCTGTGCCTGGAAGCTGATAGCATATGTGCACAAAACTGGATGACTCTTGAGTCTGAACAACAAGACTTTGCCTAAGTCTTCATCCTCTTCTCCCCATCCTTTCCTTCTACACCTGTTCACAGATCAGTGGCCTCAGCACCGTAAGTGTACTTCCCAGTCAACAAGGGTTGGAGTGTAAATTGAAAACTTGCAAATCCTTCACTCCTAAGGGATTTGAATATGCATTAAAAGGACCAAATAGGAAGGTAGACCACCTTTGCAGAGCACCTCAAAATTATGCTGTATAATCATTTTGCATTGCATCTGTGCCCTGCCTCTTGTGGACATGTTAAAGTAATCTGGGATGTCATATAGGCATTATTGGTGAAGGTAATCTCACAACACATTAATCAAGTAGTGGGTTCCCTTGGGGAGGGTAGAGCTAGTTTCACCATCTTACTTGCAATGTATGAATGTAAATATAGATTTACAGTCCAGCCAGTGCAGCCAAACTCTGTTAAGCTGCAGACTGGAAGAGTATAAAATGTACACTGTTTACAGGCAGTGAAATCCTAGATAATGTCTATTCTTCTCGTGTCTCAAGTGAACACAGGGCTACTAAAGAATATAGACTGTTTTAACCTGCTATAGTAAAGTGAAATCACTTAAATATCTCTGAATGCTCCCGTTATGCCCGTTTCATAGAGGCAAGGTTTACGTGGTTGCCGGATGTTGTACCCTCCCCAGTTTCCAGGCTTGGGTTTTTTTTGGTACTGTATATTCTTTCCTCTTTCTGCTATCTATCAGTCTGTAATGAAAGTTACGTTGGTGGTTTAACTATTGTGAGCTTGCAAACCCCTCGCATCACACTTGCAGTTCCCTGGGGTATGAAGGTAAATCCAGCCCTGGAAACCCTGGGGGATCTGTCCTGATGGGCAGGGAGAAGGGAAACACAGTAGAAAAATTTCTTTGGAAACTCTTTACAGCTCTTTGTGTTGCTCTTCCATGAAGAAAATCCATATGTTGTGGTCTGCTAGGCTTTGTGTCTGAATAACTGATGCGCTAGATTTACACGACTACTTTTTAGCACTGCTTCTGTCTTAAAACAGGCCTCTACAGTGCCTTTTTATGTGGAAATCTTGTAGCTGGGTGTGGTGGGGAAGCCGTTCAGTGACTCATACTGCAGGGAATTCCCTGATGAATTAGAGTATTTTTACTTCTGGACTTGTGTGCAGTTTCCTTTCACGCCAGAGCAAGCGGCTGATAAGAGCAGACTACAAAGGCCCATTCACCATTCAGCTGCCACATGTTAAAACAGGGTGTTTATGCTTTGCAAAGCTGAAAATCCACCCCACGTAACGCAGTAGGTTCGCGGTATTTTCGTCATTAGCACTCCCAGGTGCTCTGAGTGTCACAGCACTGAAAAAAAAAAAAAAAAAGAGGCTGAAGCGGCTGGTGAAGTGCACCCAAAGCAGGGGTGGCTATAAATAACAGCGATCAGTCTGTAAATGTCAGGCTTCCTGACAAAACCCGGTGTCTTCAGCTGGCGGCAGCGCTGATGGCCACCTGTCAGTGCAGTGCCGAGCCCGGGCGCAGTCAGAGAGCCCGTGCGAAACGGGGGTTTTCTCACTCCCCCGGCACTGCCGCGCTCCTGCGCAACCTCTGAGGAGGAGGAGGAGGAGGGATTCGAGGGTCCTTCTTCCAGCCCTTGGCATGGGTCTGCAGGTGAAGCCTTGGCTTTGTCGGGTCCACTGCTGCTGCTGCTGCTGGCACTGAGGGAGCGGGGCACTCTGCTGGGGACTCTGCAGGGCTTTTGCCCTGCGGTTCTGTGTGCGGATGTTATGTTTTTATTTCCCTTTTGTAAAAAAACCACAAAATAAAACAAATTCAGTATAATACGTAGACACAACTTTTTAGAGATGCACTATATTGCACTATAAATCTTAAAAATGCCAAAACAAAGTTAGGCATTTGATTTGGAGAGGACACTTCTTATTACTTGGTAAAAGTAAATAGCGAAATGGAGTGAAATGAGACCTTTGGAAAAGCCGTTTTCTCCCTTTTCCTCCCTGCCTCCTCCTCTCCTTCCTCTCCTGCCTCCATCTCCCCTCCTCCCTGTATAACAACTGCCCATTTGGGTACGGTAATTCCAGAGAGTAAACTTTAACGGGAATGCCTGAAATGTGTCTGCTTCAGCTTTGTGTTATGTCTGTAATTTGAATTATTTGCATTTTGGAAAGGTATAAATTGCTCTGGTGTACTTTGTTTGGCCAGTGGCCAGGAGGGAGTTGCCTCGGGCCCCAAACCAGGCGGGCTGCTGCAGATGTGGCAGGCGTACAATGGAAACTTTTGTCGTAGAGCAGCCCTCGCTCCTCCAGCACACACTGATGGGAGGCGGCATCCCGCCTGCTCGCCAGGGTCCCCAACCTATGGGCACTGGGGGCAAAACCGTTTTCTCCAGTGCAGGCAGATTATCTTGATGTTTCAGGCTCCCACAGACTGTTCCAGAGCCATTATTCCTTTCTCTTTTTTTTCCTTCTTCCTTTTTTTTTAATTTCAGCTGAACTGTATAAACCTGCAAAACATGTTTACTGTAAGAAGTTGACGTAGTGGTCTAAGGTTTCCCTCCTGGAGCTGGTCCCAGTCCGTGGGTGTTGAGATTTCCCTCTTGGTTCACCAGACGTAATATGAGGAATTGTCTTTTTTTTTTGTCTCTGCTTCATAACAACTTTTCCTCACTGTGTTTTTGTTAAATGAAATGTCACTAGCTGTTAATGAGTTGTCTATTCCCTACTTCTTCCCTCTCTTCCCCTTCCCCTCAGTCGCTGAGCTGCGATGGTCTGGACAGTCTCAAGGGAATTTCTTGGAGTGAAACCCGTATTGTTCCTGCTAGCTTCCAAAGACAAGCCACAGCTCTGGATTTTTATTTTCCTAATAGTTTAGATTACAGCATTTAAAATATTTCTGAACAAACTCTCTTTGTCATCATAAAAATTTCAAAAGTGCGTAAAGGCAGTGCTGTGTGAAGTAATTGAAAGATTAGCTAGAGATGGAGTCGTTTTGAATTTTACTGAAGTATCAGCAGGAAATAAAAACCAGAAACCTGAATCAGATCATTCGTCTTGCAAAGCAGAAATTAAACATAGTGAAAAACCTGAACTTCTGGTAATCCATTTACAAAGGCAAATAGAACACATGTTAACTACTAGTCTGGACGGCTGTAGATTTAAAAAAAAAAACACCAACAAACCCCTTACAAAGCAGAAGTTCCTAGACTTTGCAAAATGTGTGATAGTGTCGGTATTTTGTTACTTTTACAACTGATTTAATTAAGGGGGGGG
>VXBL01004146.1:60825-93219 GCA_013400195.1 Aramus guarauna | reverse complement strand
AGGCAAGGGAGGGCTACTGAGGCTCTATGGGGAGGGAGTAGGAGATAAAGGAGGCTACTCCCAGACAAGAGATGTGTCCTGGCTTGCCAAATTTTGGTCAGGTTTTTTCTACTGACAGCTCAGGGGAAGCATCTGTTGGATAAATTGTGAAGTGATCGCCAGTCCTCCTGAGAAGTCTGCTTCAATTTTGGCGCTCTCAAAAGGCATCGTTAAGGAGACCTGAGCACGGTCTGGCTGCTCCTTCTCTCCCCACAGCCGAACGTGGCAGTACCAATTAAAGGGATTCCTTTTCCAGCGTCACAATTTAAAATGTAGGAAGAAACTAAGGGCAGATCTGCTAATTGTTTCCTACAGAAAGACCTGCCAAATCCACTGTGCTATTTGTGCTGCAGCTTTCATGTTGCACTTCTTTCCATACGTTGAAAAGAAAGGGGTTTTGGACGTTAAAACAATCATCAGGGCTAGTCCCTCAGCAGCATTCCTTTCACAGTAGGACAGCTGTACACAAAAATATTATTTACAGACGTTTGTAATAAATCAGGCAGTTCTAAATGCGTCACCTCCATCCTGGCCATGAAAGCAAAGAGAGAAGAAAAAGTGCATTCACTCTTTTACCTTGCCGAGAGCTGTTTTTCTAAGGCAGGCCCACGTCTATGTGATGAAGTTCAAAATAGCTAATATTTGCATTTGCATGTCCCGATGCTGTAATAAATATACAAAAGAGATGACATAAAGTCTCATTTTCCCTTTCATTCTGATGACATCTGACAATGGTGGGACTCATGAAGCTGCATGTGTCCCCGCTGCCCAACTTAGCCAGCAGTCTGCTTGTGGCCTTTCGTACACGTTTGTGTTTTCTAGGCCTGCAGAATGGAAGCCTTACGTTTTGCATTATTTTTCTAATTTCTTTGCTGTTGAGTTTTGAAGCTACAAGGAAGAAAAAAAAACGCTGTTGTTGACCAGTGTCTTCTGTATCAGTGAGGCACAGGAAAAATGACCAGACAAAACCAATTTCTTCCAAAAGACAGGTCCCCAGAAAAAGGGGTATCTGTGGCTTAAATCTATGTTTGCTTGAAAACAGAAATACAGTAAATTAGGAGGACACAACACACCACTAGAAGCAGCTCCAGAAAACTGTAGATGGGACCACTGTAGCTGAGCTAAACCAACTTTAAAATGGAGTCAAAAGCTATGTTTCCAAGCCTATGGCCTTGCCTTTTGATTCAAGCAGCAGAATTATGACAAGCCAGACTAGGAGTGTATTAAAATGAAATACTGCATGGCTGAGGAGCTTCTTTAATGCTACTTTGTTTTGTTTTGTTTAATATTGATGTTAAATGTGACTTACTGCATAGGTAATGGTCAAAAGGCCTCATAGGTAGCAGTATTTTTGTCTGAGAGTTTGGGAAGCTAAGGTGCAGAATAGTTGCATATTTTGTCCTAACTAGTGGCGGAATAAAATCTTGATGACATTCCCCCATCACAGTATCATGTGGTCTGGATTGTGGTTCCCCCCTTCAAAAAAGCTAAATGGTCTCCTGTCATGGGTTACCCAGATGGCCTCCTGGTTGGACAACGCTTGGTCAATGCGTTTTGAAAGCTGGTTTTTATATATGCAGTGGCCCTTCAAAGAGACTTTTTTGCAAAAGTCGTTCTTTTGTAGGCTTGGGAGAGGAAAAAAGGATGGAACTAGATATCTTTTTCTTTTGTCTTTTAGATGGTCACCATGTGTGGGAAATGGAAGCCAAAACCGACAAAGAAATGTGCAAGCCAGTAAGTCTGCCTTAAATATTTTAACATCAAGATGAAAAATATATATTGCCTTCTCCAGCCCTGTTACTAAAGAGGGATTTCCAAGGCTTTGGCACTGTGTCTCCCCACTGAAACAGAACAAGTACTTAGGCCTCCCCTCCTGGAAATCTTTCTTTAATGGGAGCATGGGGTAAAAAGCCTTTGTTGGAAGCTATCCCGAAAGTAGGAGAGACCATTTGGAAAATATTTTTTCATTGTCCAGGATGGGCGAGCCCCATCTGCTCATCTTCTGTCTTGCTGGGTCAGTTCTTCCCTCTGCTCCCAAAGCAGTTTCTGATCATTTTCCTTGGCTTTCGTCTACAGTCGGCAGAAGAAATGTGAGTCCCCTCACAGGAGATCAGCCCCACAGTTGGAGAAGTGTGGTTCTCTCAGCCATGACTATAAGTGGGAAATGTGGCCACTATTCCACCTCTGCAGGAATATGCAACAGTTTGTTGTCTGCAAACCTGCTGGAGACATGCAGACAAACAATTTTAAGACTTCAGCTGAATGCAGACCAAATGTTAAGATGAGCATTCCCTTTTATTCTTGCAAAAAGTGCCAAGGGAGATTTTGATCGTCATAGCAGATGTCACTGTGCATTTGTGTAAGCTGATGCCCTAGCAGCTAAGTCATTCCTTATCCCCATGCTGGAGCATTTGGTTTCTGACGGTGGTAGATCATCTACACACTCTCCAGCCCTTCTTCCTGTAGTACTAGGTGTTCTTGTAAGATGTCCCATCCACAGAAACTAGCATGCTTAAAACTTCCTGAGCTGTTACACAAAAAAACCCAAAACATTTCATTGTGGAAAATGGAGATATCTGAATAATCATGTGCCTGTCCTAATTATCCTTTCAAAGGGAGTTGTGTTATGGTGAGATATACTGGGGATGACCTGCTAGCTGAGCAGTTGTGTTTTCTCCTGCCGAGTTAGAGGCCACAATTTGATTCTTGTCCCAGATTCTTGTCAGAGGCAGGACAGATAGAGCCTTGTCCATAAGTGGTATTTGCTGTCCAAAGAGAAGAGGTGAAGGCTAGTGATTTTGTAAAGACCTTAGCCATGCTAAAATGTTATTTCCCTACTGCTTAAGTCCTTGGCAGAGAGGACACTGGGGTGGCAGTAGGCCATCCCTGCCCACAAAGCCAACCAGTTTCCATGCAGAGTGTGTTTCTTCTTGTGAGCCTGGGCACCTCCTTCTCAGAGTTAATATGTGAATTCTATTGTACAGCTTGAATGCCTTAGTTATACCTTGACTTTCTGATTTGTTGCTTTTGCAGAATTCGTTGGTGGTTGAGATACCGCCTTTCCGCAATCAGAGAATTACCAGCCCTGTTCAGGTTAACTTCTATGTCTGCAACGGAAAAAGAAAGAGAAGCCAGTACCAGCTTTTCACCTATCTTCCTGCTAATGGTAACAAAATATTTTCCCTATGTCTGCTAGTAAAAATGAGAGATAATGATGATTACTTAGAAAGATACATGACTCTGATAACTTTTTAGTAACCTGAATAATTTGGAGGTATACCTGGTGCTATAAAATGAGACTGAGAATCAAACCATGAGAGCTGCCTTTCTCTCTGCTGCCCACACAAGAGACCTTCTCTGCAGATTATTTTCTTTTGTATTGGTGGCAGAGACCTGCTGGAACAAGGACTTTTTCTGCTTTTGGGAGCTGAAGACCCCCAGCACACACTCACGTGTGTAGCCACAAATTGTGAATGTGCTGAACTCTCTGCTAAGCTGCTGTCAACCCTTGGTCTGAGTTTGTGGCCCCAGAGGGTACATTGCCTTTGAATAATACTTCTGAATTCACACCACAGCATTGTAAGCATGCTGGGCTCTGAGCTGGAGGTGGTGTGGGGATTCTCCTTCCAGTCATCCTGCACGTCGCTGTCTCATGTGGGGTGAAAGTAGTGCTCCAGGCTGATGCTGCTCTTGGGTAGCACTGCAAAGTACAATGTGGATGGAGACCAGAGTGCTCCATACAAAATGCTTCATGTATAGGAAATGTTCAGAAATGTGTGCCAATTTATTTTGGAAGCTTATATTGGTGGCTGTGAAGTGACAATAAAGTACTCACGCTAGCTGAATTCCAAGCAGGCTTTTAATAGCAAGTAAGTTTAGATATTTTTTTTTTTTAAATTTTAAATGACTCTTTTTCTGAGAACATTTTGGGGGACAAAGTAGGGGAAAAGGGTGGATTTTTTATTGTTGTTGTTTTGGAAGGCAGATAAATTAGAAAAATTATTAGGTTCATGGTTTTTTGTAGACTTCCCAAGTGAAAATAGTCCTTCTGAGGTAAATTCCCACAAAGCAATACTTGAGTCATGTCACATGACTTGACGAGACCTGCCAAATTTTTTCAGGTGAAACCCCATAAAATACACATTTGGAATTTCACCTAGTTAGCTTGCATGCACTCCAGACTTTTATCAGGACTTTAATTTAAAATAAAAGCACAGGAAACTTAACATGGGCAACTCTGCTTATTGCATATGTGCTACATAGCTATGCTTCACTGAATCAGCCTACTTATGCAAACTTCATCCCCAGTGGGTATGTCTGTGTATATTTAAAGGCTGTTCATCTCTTATATTGGAAAGAAAAAGTTGTTATTCTCTTGCACACTTTTCAGCAACAAAAATCTGTTGTAGAGGCTGACAGATACTGCCTTGCCACCCAAGTTACCCTCATAAGTTTTTCAAATACATGCCTGTTGTTAACTGCTGTTTGTTAAGCAGCATCTTTCCTTTCCAGTCTTTACAAAGGCCGGTTTTTACCATTTTATTCTAAAACATGGGAATAGTACTCACTGCTGCAAAGTTGGTTTATGCTATCACCACTCTGAGTTTGAAACATTTGATGTTTCATTTGATGTGAAGCGATGGGAATAGCTACCTAGTGACAGGCAACAGAGAACTAGCCTGGGCTTTATTCTGCAATGACATCTTTAATTATGGTAACTGTTGAAAACTTTGGGAATCTTGTGTAGTCTGCTATACTGATTTAAATTCCTGTGAAATCTTTTTGTTTCAGGGTAGAGACACCTGAAAAAAAAATAACGAGAGCAGGGGAAAGGGAAGCAAGTAATGAATAGTAGATATGCCTTCCCCCCATTCCTGTTTAGTTCTTCACTCATGTTCTCTTAATATATCTGTATATGTGCATATAGGTAATTGAAAAACACCTTACATTCTTTGCAAAGTCTTTCATAACAGTGATAAGAGTGAATGTGCTTCTGCAATCATCAGAATTAATAGTATAGTATGTTTTTATAATGCCTGTGTTGTAGCTGTAAGGTTTTGTCCTTATGTTGCTAGTGGTTGTTTCCATTGTGCCTTTCAAAGATAGATGTGATCACCTTGACTACATATTCAGAAACCATGCACAATGATTGAATCAGTCATTTATGCTGCTGTATTTCTAGGAGTCCTTTTAGGATGTTCTCCTTTATTTGATTTCAGTCACAACATTCTGTTAATGTTTCAAGACATTGTAGAAAACCAAAGTTTAGCTCGTGAAGAAAAAAATAGTTGAGTCAACAACCACTGTGTGATCAGTGTAAAAAAATGTGAAGGAGATAAGCACTATTTTGGTCCAGGTAACACTTTGTCTCTTGTTTAAACAAATCCCATGAACATAAGAGGTTGCAGGTTTTTGACAAGCAAATGTCAGAGTGATCATCAAGTGTAAGATGTGGTTTTACACAAATCAGATGGTATCCTGTAAGCTTCTCTTTCTGTGCTTCAGGACTAGTCAAAATGCTGACATTTCAGTGCCTACCATAATTTTGCAGGTATTTCTGCATGAGGGGTCTTTTAAAAGCTGCCTGACACACAATAGACATATATTTTACAGCTCAACTGGACTATGCCAAAATACCGCATAGGGACTAAAGCCTAAATATTATGTGAGCCCACTGGCCATGCTCCTGGGGTGGGTGTGGGCATGCACAGACGGTGCAACCAGCAGGAGAGCCATGTGCGGTTCCCACCCTGACTGTGGAGCAATAGGGTGGTTTTTTTCCTGTAGCTCCTGTTTCTCCTCATTCCCTAGGGGAAAACAGCCAGTGGATCCAGGGACACGTGGCTTCACTCATCCCACCTCCCGTGGATGGTCCTATAGCATCTCCATGGAGTACAGCTCTGTGACATGCAGCCAGCACAAGCTGCCCTCTCCAACAGAGTGTTATGGTTTCGCCACCATAAGGCTTCTCCCGTGCTGTGGATATGTGGCAGGATTGTACTTCTCCTCTGTGTTAGCTCAAGTATTTTGCAGAGCAGGGACTTGATGAAGATGAATTCCTGCCTCAGAAAGAAAAAAAAACTGCTGTAAAAATGAAAATCTTACTGCTCTGTAAATGAAAAGTTTAAATAACAGAACAAAACAGAAAGTAGAGACTGCACAAATGAGAGCCAAGGTCTGGAAAACGGGCTTGCTTAAGTCTTTGGCTTGGGACAGGCCGTAAACCTAAGTACTCATAATCCACTTCTAATTGAAATTTTGATTTACTGTTCTGCTGAATTTGAGCAATCCCCGGATCCTGTATTAGCCTATATTGTACAGAAATTACTGTCATGTCATTTTTTTTTAAGTATTGCTTAAATATTACACATCAGTGAGCAACTGCCTATCAGTTTTGTCATGGAGCCGGCAGGCTGTAGGCTCTCAAGACTCCTCCCCAGACATGCCTGGCACAGAAATATAAGTAGTTTCCATACCATTCTGGCACAGGTGAATCCCCGCAGCTTGTATGGTAAGTACTAATATGTTTTGCATTGCCACATCCCATCACAGTGTGAGGAGGAAGGTGCAGGACTGGACACTGCAGTAAGGAGTCTGAGCAAAGCACAATGAGGAGACACTTATTTGGCTTATTCGGATATTCAGCTTTTAAAGTCCCTCCCCTGATGCAGCTCTGTGCAGGTGTGCTCTGCGTCTCCGTTATGTGCAGCAGAACATTTTGGAAAACTGTTGGTGAACCCTGCATTTGTGAACCCTACCCTCTAGAAAAACGCTTGGTTTTCATTTCTGTTTATGACTCTGTATCATTTTGCTTCTATGAATTTATTGTACCGTTGGCCCGTGTATGCATTTCAAACAGGAGGAATAGTCTTCTGAAATCACTAGACGTAAGCAGTAGCATTTGAGGTATAAACTAATCTGGAGAGGCTGAAGAAGCACACAGACAATCAGACATGACTGCTGTGGTTTCAAATCCTGTGCTTTCATCTGCTAAGAAAGCTGAAGGAGTTCTCCAGCTCAGAAGACTTTAAACAACACACCAAATGATAAGGGTTAGATCTCTGTTTATTCAGATTTCTTTTAAGTAGGTACATCAAAATGGAGGAAACATATTCAAGAACTTATTTTTTGCAGATAGGAACGAATGCTCTCTATGATTTCTGTTATCTAATGAATATTGATATAATGAATAGTGAACACAGACAAGTTTTTCTTTGAATTTTATTTAGACAAGTAGTGATATTAGACTAAGCAAAGACAGGCTAGTTTGTTTAGGAAATATTTAATAAGATGGAAAAAGGAAAGTTGATGTGTTTCTTTTACTGGGCTGACACTTTTGCAAAGAGCTGCTGATGATAAAGTATTTCCGGTTTCTGTTTCTGTCAGGCTTCTTAATTGTCAAAGCATTATTAAAAAATTGTTTCACTACTTCTAGTATTTATTAAAATGGTGTCGATGTGCTGGGCAACTTTTGTTTTGAGACACGTTTCGCCACCCATAGGGCCAGATTTCCAAGCACACAGCCTTCACTCGTAGAGCCAGCCTTCCGCAGCTTCTGCCTCCCTGCAGACACCTGCGCAAGCTCCCAGGGTGCTGAGCTCCTCTGAAAACCTGGCCACGTCGCCAAGTGACTTGGTGGGGGCAGAGGTCCTTTGAATCTGTGGATATGGAGCTGTGGTGACTAGATGTGCCTTAGTGTTGTTGTTTACAGCCTGGCGGTGCGAAAGTGAAGCTCTCGGTGTGCTGCTGAAAAGGGTGAGCGGTGCCCACTGCGCATTGCTCTCAGCACCCTCCTAACTTCCTGCCTCCGCTCTAAAATTATCTCCTGCCTGCCCTACAGATGAGTACAATCAGCAGTTTTCTAGTGATTGCATTGAGCAGCCGTGCCTCTCTTTCACCTCGGCTCATCCGCCCACAGCTCACTTTCTAAGTTGAAAGACCACATAGGCCACCTTACCAGAAAACAATAAAATGAGGATGCAAAGTTACCGCTCCGATGTGACACAGAGCACAACTTTTGCCGATCATTTCCTGACAACTCTCACATCTTGAATATTTGTTGAATTTTCATGCTCAAGGCTGGCAAAATTATTAGCCTAGCCCTGTCTGCGTGGGAGCGGTTGGGGAAGCGGGGCCAAATGCAGTGCCTGGGTTGTGAAAGGACCCTAAACCTGCAGCATATGCAACATGACCGTGGCAGTGCCCTTCAGCAGCACCTCGCAGCCAGCCTGGGGAGCCAGACGAAGGGGCCTGAAAGTCAGTAGGAGTGTGTTACGCCCAGGCCCACATTAGGTCAGTGCCACATTCCCAGGGATGTGTGTGAGGGGACCGAGCGTGGCCAAGCCAGGCCTGAAGCCTCGTCCCTGCTGGAAGCGTTTCCATCCAGCGCAGCAAGCAGCTGGGCTGCTGCAAAGCCTGTGCAAGTCAGGGCAGGGCAACAGGAGGGACGGGAGGGGATTTTTTATTTTATTTTAGGTGAAAATATGAGTTATGGTTGCTCATTTTTACACTATGCGCTGCTACAGTTTATTTCATTTTGGCTGCTAGGTGGCTGATTGTTACTTTTGACATTTAACAGAGTAACAAAAAGCAGGCAAGATTTTGTCGGAGTCCTGTTTCCATTTAAGAGGATCGCAAAATTCATCATCGCTGGGTGCATCAGCCTCTCCGCTCCCTTCCAGCAGCCATGCAAAGTCTACAGCTGAGCAGAGCAGACAGGCATTACGCTCACCGGCGTTACAGCCTCGGGTGCTTTTGCTCCCAGCTGCTGGGTCCCCACTAGAGCTCCCCACACTTCGCTCAGGTGACATCCCATTTCGGCCATCAGCCAGAGCCTAGCCAGCCGTATTTGACCTGGAGGTGGTCGACATCTTGGCACAACTGTGTCTCATTGTGCGGTGTTCCATCTTCATCTGGAAGGCCAAGAGGGAGCATTGCCTGTGTGATGTCCCTGCTACAGGCAGGGGTGGGCGAGCACTATATAGAAGCCCCTGTCTGTGTCTGACCAGCAGGCTCTGTCGCAGCAGGAACGATCAGCCATAATAGGTAACTTCCAGTGCATAAAGGTGTCTTTTGGCAGTACCTCCCTTTTCAAGTATTCCCCTTCAGATGACAAAACCCAGCCTGTAGTTTTGGTCATCGAACCCATCTGCGTGAGCATTTCGAGGACTCCCTCCCTTACTTCCCAGTGATTTCACATGCATATGTTAGCAAGCGTGGGGCTTTAAGATCTTCAATTAGCTTAAAAGCCAAAAGGTAAAAATTGTGCGAGGGAGAAGGGGGTTTAGAATTACATGGGCTGGATTACAGGAGGTGCTTATTTTTGTTCTCTTCAAGTGGCTGATCACCATAATTAATCTAGCCCAGTGATTGATCCTAAAGGGATGCGGTAGTCGTGGCTGCAGGAGGTGAAATGCATGGGTGAGAAATGACATAGAAGGCTGTGGCCAGTGCAGCCTAGGTGTTGTGCACAGCTAAACCTCCAGCCCAAGGCAGCGGCGGAGACGGGTGCTGCACCATGGGAGCAACAGTAGAGCAGCCCGAGCGGCCATACCACAGGACTTAATTTATCCTTTTCAACACTGTGGGATTTAATAAGGTGTTATGATGGAAAATAAATCGTGCCTTTTAAGAATTTTTCCCCTTTCTTTTGAAAGAAAACTAATGCATATCTTCTGTACTAATGCAATCCAAATGCCCTCCACTTACCTTCCACTCCTCCCCACCCAGTTTAAGTGTAGGCACCAAGCTACCATATGTAATCTTCTGTCTCATAAATATGCATTGAATAACCCAATAGTTTAACAGCTGTTGAAAAGCATTTAGTAAATGAGTTAGATGGAAAGCACTTTCTAATCAGATAATGGCACTGTCCGAGATTATAGGCTGAGATGTATGCACAAGGCTTCCATCTACCTGGAGGCTATTCTTGTATAAAACTGTACATATGCATCTGATCCCATAAAAATGCATACACATAAACCCAAAGAGGGCAGGCAGGCATGTGTTAGAGGTAGCCCTCCCAATGAGCAGTACCAGTAGCAGTATACTAGCAAGAGAGGGTGAGTGAGTTCAGGTGCTTGCGTAGATGAAAGCTGCAATCGCGCATGCGTGCTGCCTACAGCTTCTTGATAGCGTGAGGCTCCCTTTGTTTCTGAGTCACCGTGCTCTGCTTTTATTAACTAAAAAGCAAAAGCTTGATAGTAGCTTGACCTTTAAAAATTGTTTTAGTTGAATTGGTACCTAGGGAAAAATATCCATTTCACGGACAGCATCTGCAAAGGCCCCTGCAGTGACTGTCTCAGGAGATCCCTGGGGTTGAGTGCCTGTCCCTTGTCACTGAGATTGCCACTGCTGCAAGATACATTGGCAAGGCATTTCAGAAAGTTTTGCTCGGCCACTGCTGCTCTGCTGTTACAAAACAGGGGGATTATAGTTTCTGAGGGCAGCCAGCCCATTGCCTCTCCCCAACAGCAGACTGCTCCAGAGTCAGAACGAGGGGTGAGGTCCTTGCTCTGCTCCAGCCTGCTGGATACAGCCGATGCTGCCACAGCAGCCAGGATTTTGTCTTTGCACAAATCCAGAGTGGCTGAGCTGTACATGGAGATGTGTCCACATCCCTAATCGTGTCTCCGGTTGGGCAGCAGCAGAGCAGTGGCAGCAGTTGGGATGACCTGTGCAGCGTCTTCTGAAGGAATGTCTGGTTTGTGGTGAAGAGGGTGTGCTGCCTGGCTCAAAACTGACTGACGGGGGAGGATTTCGAAGGCACAAACAGCATTTCAGAGCTCAGCTCAGTAATGGAGATTTAGCCACTTAATTCCTCAACCCTCTTTAAAAGTCTCATCCCAAATTCTTACCAATTATGAGATGTTTAGTCCAGAAGTTGAAGAAATGTGTGTGTGCACATGATGAAAAAAGTAGTGTTTTGATTTTCATATGCTAACCAAAATCTGTGTATCGGTGCCAGGGAACTACATCATAGTCTGCACCATGAAAGGTGGCTGTTTTGTTTGATAGGTTCAATCAAACTTAAGGGTAAAATAAATATATTATAGTCCCATAAATGTCTGCATTGATAATACTACATGGAAATGGGAATTGGTTAGTTTAAAGTTAATCAGGATAAACATCTGTTTAATTTATATGATTCTGTTTCCTCAGTTCACATATTTTAATAGCACCCCCCAAAAAAAAGTTTAAAAACTTTAAAAAGTAAACAGACTTGTTAGCATTGTCAAAAAATACATATAATTTATATATAAGCACTTTCTGACTCCCTTTACTGAATGTGCATGATTTATTATTTTTCTTCAAGGTTTGATATATTAACTTTTTACCTGCTAGAAAGGCCTTTCATTTAAACGTGGGTTTGTAGAACTGGCTGAAATATTTCTCCCAGATTCAAACCCACACAGAAGGACCATTGTCTTGCACCCAGTGCCTTGGTATGATGTCATAACCCTGGTCTGTCTGAGTAAGAAGCTTTGATTTACAGACAGGGCTGCTGCCAACGTGTGGTTCTCAGAACTTCGTATTAAATTAGATGACATAATGACATGAGTCCAGACTCTAAGAAGGCATCATCGAACCATCGAAAACCAATTAGCACAGATCAAGTTGCTTATCAGACTAATTTAGAACTGTGAGCTCTGCCATATTTTAATATTCAAAATCAAGGATTATTTAAAATTGTCTGTTGGACAACCTAATGCATTGTGAAATAATAAGCGTTTAAAAATTCACTATATGACCCAAACTTACATTAATTTTTTCCTTTTTATGGCAAGGGCCTGATACTTTGGCAGAGTGGGCTCTCTTAAACAAGTAACATTACTTTTGTGTCTGAGTGTATGTAAAACCTGCATCACCTTTTCTGTTTACAATGTCACAAATTCTGGCTGCATTGCTGCAATTTATTATTGGCAGATCTCAGTGTATGGCAACTTTAGTCACAATTTTTCATTCTAACCAGCTGAGAGTCTGCAAGACTGGGTGCTATCTCGGCACCATGGAGCAGCTTTGAGACAGAATGCTTGTTGCCATTTGATACGGCTCTGCTGAATTTAAGAAATAGTCCAGTTTCTGCTAAAAGTACTTGCAGATTCTGAACAGCTGTAGGGTTTTCCAGTTAATTGCCAGTCCAGGCCTTCTGTGTGACTAGGGGTGTCTCTTTCAGCTGGCAGGTTTTTACCAAGTCATTTAAGATTAGAAGTATTTGAGCTAGAAGTTAGTCAGGCTAATACAATTCTCTGTTAAATATTAATCCTGAGAAAATTAACTGTACTCTCTGTATCATGTCGCATCTCCCTGTGTGAAATACTGACTTGTGCATGAGTTACGGTGGAAGCGTGTATGTGTTATGGCAGCTTGCTTACCATGCCTCCACAGGGAGGTATTTCAGAACGAACCCCCCTTTTCTAGTTCAGGTCTGTAAAGAGCTGTAGTCGGGTTTGTAATTGAGCATGAGTCAATAGGTAAGTGGTAACACTAGACCACGGCTCACTGGTGATCAGCCCTGGCTGCTCTGCGTTCCTGCCTAGGAGAAAATGGTGAAGGTGGGCACGTAAGATTTGTGTCCTCAGCCGCTTTAAGTCAGTTGCAGCTGCTCACCCCAGCTGAGGGTCTCAGCCCACTGAAAGTCAGTGAGACAGTGGGTAGGGTGTGTTAGGAACTGGTAGCCTTATTATACAGAAGTATTCTTGTTTCAGTAACACCTAGACAGCGTGGGAAGCTGGTGAGTACAGGTACAGGCTGTTCCTGCATTGGTTTTGGAAGGGATGCCTTGAAATACCCACCGCTCCTGCCTTGGGCCCTCTGCAGTCCTTTGCAAAGCAGAAATAAATGGTTGCCCTTTTAAAGAAAGAATATAAGGTGATTTACACCACCTTTTGACATATTCAAAGTATTTTCAGAATGACAAGGATGTCAGACCCACAACTTATCTGAGCTGAGTTTCGAAATGCAAACATTGGCAAAGAATTTTGGTCTTTGTTAGTCCATTTGGTGAAGTTATGTAGGCTGAGGAGAAGAAGATACAGCATAGAGCATCTGGAATAGAGTCCTTCCGCCCATCAGTCCTTCGCCCAGTGCAGAACAGGACTTAGTGGTTATCTTCTGTTGGTTGTGGCAGGTGTATTTCAATGTAACAACATAGGAAAACAGATCCTCAATGTTCATGGCCACTAATCAGACCTCCAAATAGACCCCATGGCTTTACTTTTATAAAGAAAAAATTCAAAGTGAAGTTTCAAAAAAGTGCCTAGTAAACCAAGTAGTAAAGATGTGCCATACGTAGAAGAGCCTCAATGAAAAATCAGCCTGAGATCAGGAACCTGCCTTCTTTAAAGCCTTCTGCCACCAGGGCTATAACCCTTCCCTAGGTTATAACAAGTCAGACAACTCCAGGGTTTATTGGAGTTGAATTGCCAGTGGTTGAGCTTGGAATTATTTAGCACAGGTGTTTCTATAACAGTGATATATTGGGAAAAATCAGTGTTCAACAACCATCATATTTCCAGCTGTGCTGTGGTTAGTACTAGTACAGTGAACCTAATACAAAACATGTGAGAATATTTGCTAGCTCAGGAACTTGTTAAAGGTATTTTCTTACAATATCTGAGCTGCTATGTTTATCTAGGTGCGTTTCTTTGGTCTTGCATTTTCATAAAGGGTGTGATATTGGTTTTATAAAGCTGTCACTGAACCTGGAATCTGCTTTTCTGTAACCAAGTGCATTAGTAGCCTTGCTAGCCAGTGCACAGCACACAAGCAGGTGAAAATAAGATTATGAGGAATCCAATGACAGTCCATTATCCTTAGCACATTTGTCTTGAGCAGCACCTGTGCATCTGTTACATATATAGACATGTTTTTACTAGGGGTGCTAGAAATCTTGAAACAAGTGTTGCAAGCATCTATATGTAAAAGAACATAAAAGGAGCAAAGTTAACAAGAGACTAGGGGACTGTAAAACAAGGGTAGTGAAGTGCATTCACCAGCAGCAAAATTTGTGAGCGTTAAAAGAGGTTTTATATGTACACATGCACACACGTGCATTTTTAGGGTTCAAAAGACTCATACATGAACATGGTAAATGGCTGGAGAATGTATATGGGTGTTTGTAAAACACATGCAAATAAAAATACTGTCAGAGACACTCATGCAACACTCAAGCTCTGAGCTGAGTTATGCAAAGATTTTTCATTAATAACTTTGTGCCACAACAGGTCAGTTATTCTAATATTCTGAAATATTATCCATATATTTCCAACAGCACCTTCAAGCGATGGCTGCTCCTGTGGATCTCTTTTTAGGAAAGAAGATAAATGCCACTGTGCATCCATACTCAATTGATGTATGCATTAGAGTTGCATCTGGCTAGAAAAAATGCATCTACAGACCAGCTTGGCCCTGTTATTTATAATTTTCCTGATAGAAAAAGTGTGTGTCTTTTACCTATGCACTGCATATGTTGTAGGAGAAGCAGTAAAGGCAGCTCTCTCTGATATGAGAGAGAAAGCCGATGTGAAAAAGACACTTTGATTTGAGGAAGGACCTCTTCTCCGATTTGAGAAAGTAGCTCTACTTTTGTCATGACTGAGTTGATGCTCATAGACAGCCATTCCGGCCATGTGCTGGTGGTATTTAGAGACATAGCTTGACAGATCAATTAGAGTCTGGTTTGGGACAAGGGGTAGAGCAAGCAGAGGTCTAGAATAGGAGTCATTTTTTCTTGGTAGCCAGACACTCAGTTAACATTTGTTAGGAGCTGGCATTAGTAGTTTGGATCCAACTTAGAATGACTGAGAGCTGGATGCAACTTACTGAATATCTTACACCCATTGACTGGTTAGTAAGATTAAACACAATCATGTAGAAACTAAATAAATCAAATCCTGCTCTCAAAAATACCCTCATAATCGAAAACTTCTTGTACATAGTAGTTTCTCATGTGTCTTTGCAATTTTACTTTCACTGAATTCTGAAAGCCCCACCTCTACCTTATTATGCTCTAGTTTACCAAACATGCAGACATTTATCAAATGGGCCATCAGTAGCTGTAGAAATGCAGTAGTATATCCAAGTTAAAATTCTTGCTTTGATTACTACAAATCCATGGAGCCCTTGGGTCCAAAGCTTCCACTGAAGCACGGCTATTTGCAAATAGATTTTTATAGCACATTAGTGCTGGAGGAGAGTCCAAAGAAAATAGTCCTTTTCAATATTAGAACCAGCTGTGACTTTCTTGTGCTGATGACTCATTCATTTTTTTTTTTATAGGGTGGGAGAACTAGGCAAAAGACACACAGAGTCTTATTCAAGACCTTGTTTGTTTTGCAAAGGGTATCCTAGCCACAAGCCAACTTGATCATACCAATACGCAACTCATGTTTATTTAAAACTTTTTTCTTTTAACAGTTCCAATTATAAAAACAGAACCCACAGATGACTATGAGCCTGCTCAAACCTGTGGACCAATGAACCAAGGCTTAAGCCCTCTCTCTAAACCATACTACAGCCAGCAGATCATGATGCCCCCTGATCCTGGTTCGTGCCTCATGGCTGGCTTTGCCTCCTGTCAGCAGAGAAATGCTGTGATGTCACCCTCTCCCAACGCAAGCCCCAAGCTGCACGACCTTTCGTCCTCTCCTTACAAGTGCATCCCCAACCCAGGCCACAGTCACCTCGGACTTCAGCAGCCCACTGGAGGTGTCCCCACCATACAGGAAGTGCCAAGGTCTATAGTTGTGCACCCAAGCTCCCCCGAGCAATCATCTCACATCATGCTGCAGCCGCAGGTGAGTCAACATCTGAGCAGTAGCTGTCCCCTTGGTTATCAACAAACACTCTATCCCAACAGTCCCTCTTCTCCAGTTCCATCTGTTACCCAAGAGCCAACCTATTTGCAGTCCTGCAGTCCAACTCACTCATCCATAATGGGTCAACAGCAGCAGCAACTGCCGAAGGTTCACAGAAATGAGTCTCCAACAACCCAACCACTGTCATTGCCAGAGTTGCATGAGGAAAGTAATCATAATTTGGCCCCTATTCCTGTAACGATCAAGCGAGAACCTGAGGAATTGGACCAGATGTACCTGGATGATGGTAAGTCTTCTGCAGCATAGGTTTGCGTTCAACCATGTTGCTATACCAGTGAGTTCCCTTAACCCCCGCCTCCTTTTGAATCCTGGTGGAAAAAAGTTCAATTAACAACCTGGTGGAATGGTGCGGTCTTTTGCTTGGATTGTCTCTATACAGGAAAGGGCTCTTTAATTTCATTTGCGATAATGAAACCGTATTATCTAAGCATTAAATGCTGGTAGTTACCATAGAGCTAGCTGCATGACCGATAGCTATGTTGCAATAATCTTAACCATATGGTCTTGGCTTATACCCATGCCAGTGACCTGTGGAACTGCAGTGAAAACATATTTAACATTGTCCCATCCATAAAGCAGTGAAATGTCTGATGTGCAAATCTGTTCACTGGAACTAAATGATAAACTGCTCTACTTCAGTTGAGAAGGTTCAAATTAAAAATGGAAGCACATCTTTCAGTGTAACTTTTCAGTCTGGTGGCATCTGACATGAAGACTACTTTTTCTTCCATTCTTATTGTGGACTTGCTGAAGCTTTTTTTTTCCTTTTGTAAGATTCTATATGTATATGTATTCTACACGCACCACTGAAAAGTTAAAATGCTGTGATGAACTTGTCAGACTCTAGTTTCCAAAGATTTATTAGTTGAATGTAATAAAAGGGATAATCTGGAATTTGATTATGTGACCTCACTGAACTGTGATTTAGCACTTGCTGCTAAGTATCCCAGTAGTATTCTGGACCTTCACCTTAATGCAGTACGTGAGTTCCCTTCCAATAGCCACATAACTTTATATAACATACCATGCTATTTGAAGAAGAAATGCCTTTGAAATGGCTGCACTGAAACTAAATGGTGCCAAAGAACATCTGAATGTGATTGTCTTTCCTGGAGAATTTAAAGACAGTTCATTGCACTGTTTTTTAAAAAAAGACATTTAGTCATTCTATTTTAAACAGCATGATACTCATTGAATTAGGATTACAAATGAATGTTTTGGAGCTTGAGTAGCAGCCTTTTGCTTTTCAACTCCAGGAAAATTATTTTTCTTAACAGAAGTTATTATTGGCTACATGATAGACAGGTCTAAGGAATTTTTCTTAATTAGGAGTTCAGTTCACTGAAGTTCTGCACAACACATCTTTTGGTTTTCTTCATATAGCATGCATTTTTACCACACATCTATGCTGTAAGGAGCAAGATTTCAACAAACTAAACAAGAAATGTACACAAACCAAAGCAAAGAGCTATGCCCACATTTTGGTTTTGTGAGAAACCAGAAGTTATCTATGGAAGGAAGAGAATACAGGTAAAATCTAAACCTAGTCTATAGCTGTCTTTCTAGAAAAGCACAAGAAATGGGCAGTCTTTCTGCCTTACGTCTCCAAAATCCAGCAACCACTTCTCTGACAGTAGTATGAAAGCTGCCTTTGGCTCGTCTCTGCTGGAGAGATGGGACTGCAGCTCAGGGATGAAGGGTGAGGCTCTTCAGCCATGTCTACTTCAGGTTTCCCCTGGAGGAAGAGAGGAATTTGCTACCATGTGGTCTGAGAGCGATCTTAGTTTTTTTCAGCAATGATCATTCTCTCTGACAAAACATAAATGATTTAGTCTTTACCCCCCCATCTCTCCTCCATCCCCTCTTCTGGACACACAAGCACACCAGTCCTCTGACAGATAATCAGAAGTAATTGCAGAAGCCACCATGTACATCTGCACTGATACTTAAAGTTGACTTTGAAGATCTCTTCAGCTAGTCAAATCCAGATATATTTCCCTTTGGCATCCAGCAGGCTATCAAAATCGTTCTGTGGCTGACCACAAGAACTATAGACCAAGAAAGAATTCATAGACGTAACAGTCATGGTAACAGTATATAATAGAAAAAAAATTAACTTATGTTGTTCCAAAATATTAAACACCACCAGTTCCCTCTAAGGGTGGTAATCAGAAGTGGTAACCAGAAGAAATCCCTTTTTGATGTCTAAACTGATATTTAGGTTTGTCTCAGGGGTCCCACTGATGGCGTGTAACCCACGTGAGCTGCCCTTTCCTCTCTATGCCTTATCTCACTGCCTGAAGAAAAGGTCATCCACTCTATGTTTTGTGTTGACAAAATGAAACCCTTGTAGAAATCAGGAGTGGACTACTACTGTCTCCTTATTTGTCTCAGTATTTGGGCAGTCAAGTGAAAAAATATGTGTCAGAGGGACTAAAGGCAGGAAGCATGTCTTGTGGGACTTATGTTGGCCAAGACCCTCTGTTCAGTCCATGCAGAGCCCCGGCATGCCTCAGACACAGCACAGGAGCACAAAACTGTGAGTCAGGCTGGAAGCCTGTTTAGGTCTATGCTACATGCATTTCATGGAGGCAGCCTTACCACCACGAGTGCAGAGATCGGTTTCACATGACATTTAATCTGATGTAACTGCAGGCTCCCATGGAAAGGGTAGCCTTGATCCATTTTGCCCGTAGCCACATGTTCTTGCTGCTTCCTTTGAGTCATATCAATTGATTATGGAGTGGCAGAGCAGGCTAATGGAAAATTAACCTGCCAAAACCAGCAAAACCCACATAGTTTTCCTCTGGGTCAGCTCATGGAACCACATCCCCCAGCTCCAACAGCTGGGTCCAGCCCACGCGAGGGGCAGGAAGCCTGTTGCTGCAGGTCAGGGAGTGCAGCAGGACTGCTCTGGGTGGCAGCAGCCCACCCATAGGCCAGAATAAGCATGACTTGATGCCACATCTGATGTCATCTTATTCTCCCCAGCAACTATCTAATCAACGCATCCTGTTTCAGTAAAAAATCCCCTTCTCGTGCTCACCTATTAGTTATGGAAGGATGATATCTGGGCTGCCTCACAGTCTCAAAGGGCAGTGTGGCCACTATGGTGACTGCCTGGAAACCACCAGTAATTGCTCCTGATGTCCTGCTCATGCTGTTCACTGAGATCTGTGCTGAAAAGGCCAAGCACTCTACATGCACAATGCCTTTGTGGCTGGTGCCGCTTCATTCAGACCTCTGGCCATAACTGTGGAATACGGGAGAATGGATTTTGCAGAGTAGCTCATACCAAATAAAGCCATCACCATTGTTTCTTGTTAGTATCATATCCATCTTTAAGTGTTTTCCTTGTTGGAGGAGTGGGTGGGATATCTGTGCTTTATGATCATATTCTGAAAACCAGAATATCAAATCATACCCATAAGTAAGGACAGTTACTCTTTTTTAAAAAATAGATGGCTGCTCTACGTCTTTATAATTTCTTGTCCCAGTGATTCAGTTCAGATCCCTTCATATAGCATGATTTAAACTTTTTTTCCAGTTTTTTTTTTAATCTTTGCACCTGTGAACAATATGAAACCAGAGAGAGGTCAGATGTATTTGACTACTTTCCTTGCTTGCTACTCTAAGTATACCAACGCTTTCCCTCATCCCTGAAGTAGTTTAAAAGTAATGAAATATTTTAATGACATTAAAAATTAAATTCTCAAAGCATCACTCCATTAAAAAAGTGTATCTTCATGGTGTTGTATAGCTATTTAATACCTCCAGTTTTACCTGAAAGTACTTATGAAGTGTGAGGCACAGACATCTAGCAAACTTACGGGACTACCAGTCAAATAAAATATCTAACTGGTTATGCCAGTTTATGTTTGGTAAAATTTTGGTTGCTTATTTACCACTTTGGGGAGGTTTGATTTATGTATCTAATATACGTATAGCAATCTTGGACCAGGTATAAACAGAATTTTTTTGGTTTCAGCTTATGGGATCAAAGGAAATTCATTCCTTTTGGTCTGGAGTATCTGCAAATATAGACCATCTATAGTGCAGAGTATAGATGGAAAAAAACAGTCAATGACTTTATATAAATATATATCCTGTATATGACATTTTTCTGCTTCAGTAATGGTGGGCAGCTGAAGTGATATAAAGGGAGCACCTGAAGAGACTTCCATTTTGGCAAATAAGTTTTGCTCTTGGCAATCTTCTTTTAAATCAAAATCTACAGTAGCCACCTGGGCTACTCATTAAATGTGCTGTCCATTTCAGTATGTGACTATATGATTCAAGATGTAGAACATATTTAAAACTCACCCCGTAAAGTGATACTTGATATATTATGGCTATGTTCTTGATATTGAAAGGTATCTGGCTTGTATACCAGCACTCATTTCAAATAATTCTGAGTTCAACCTCCTAACAAAGATTATGGCTGACTCCCTTTGCTGCTTTCACAGCAAGACTTGATTAAAAGCAGTTGAAATGTGACATTTATGCCTGGGTTTGGACTTCTGCAGAAGCCCATGGTCCTTCGCAGCGGGAGAGGGGATGTCTTCTGTCCTCCCCACCAGAAGCTCTCACAGCAACCTCGGGCACCCTGGCAGAGCACGCCAAGGCTAATGCTGGCTCCTTGTGCCTGTGCCACCCCTGCCCTGCACAGTGAAGGTTATGTGACGTTCCCCTTTCAGATCTAACCTGGGAGAAGTGTGAGGTGCTGGGGTGGTGGAGCTCATGGAAAATCCTTCGGCAGGCTTGAGGGACCTCTTCAATACAAGTCCATGCAGTAATTGCTTTTAAGAGAAAACATTTTATTTGGGCATCGATGAGTCTAATGTGCTATACAGCCCTTTGAGGTGTGACATGGAATTAGCATTGCCCAAAGAGACGGTCAGTTTGGGGAAGCTACAAGCTGATGAGAACTCTTCCCAGTCCCTTGAACCAGTTGTTCTCTCAAGGAGATGCAAAAATTTACATAATTTATATCTCACTTTTGAACGTGCTCCTCTCTCTAGCCCTCTAACTAGGACTTGGCCCGAAAGCTGTGCCAGTCTGCTCTTGAACTAATCACACTTCTTTTCTGTTGACCAGGGTAGCTCAGATAATTTTTCCAAATTTTAACTGCTTTTCTTAGTGGTAGAAGAAACCCCAATCCAGAGGCAGTGGAGTGGAAGTTCACACAGCTTTCAGGATGTTCAGGCAGCTGGGGACTGGCCAGGATCACAACAGGAGATGCTAAAGGTGACTTGAAATCACCTTCCTTATCCCCATTTCCCTTTCCTGGACCTAGTGTAGCCTGGGTGGAACACAGAATTGAGCTCCAAATCTTTTATTTCACCATGATGGAGAAAGTTCAATTAGGCCTGCTAATGCCAAGAAACATTTTTCAGGTTGTAACTGGCACTCCCACAAGCTATTACATTTTTTACCTGCAGCAGAATAACACTCAGTTTTGAAATTATTTCCTGCCGTTAGAAACATCAAAGAAAGTAATTTTCATTACAGATGAAAATTAAGCTATTTTGAAAAAGCAAGGGGGAAACACATTGGTACCAACAGGAAAAAATGTATGACGTATGTTCTCCGCAGATTTCAAGGTGTATTTTAGTTGCTGTGATCCCATTTATTATATTAAGGCACAGAACTTTACAAAAGGAGTTTTTAATTGAAAGCAGAGTAGCATCCTGGAGGATTCTTTAATCAAGGTGTGCTTTAGTACTGAAGCTGAAGAAGATTTTGGATTCTTCAAGCTTTGCCTGGGTTCTAATTTCAACTTTTGAGATGCAGTCCCGGCCACGTTGAAATCAGCGGCATGCTCCCATTGCCAGCAGTGGGGCCAGGGTTCCACGCGCTGTTGAAAAAAACGTTTTCCAGAACACCCCAAGTCCTGTGTAGGAGCCAGGACTGGAATAACAATATCTGAAAGACAGATCTCCTCTCTGAAGTTTTGTATATTAATTCAGCCTCCTCCTCTCCACATGGACGTTTTCATAAAGGTCTCTATCCTGATCTTGACTTGATCACATCTGTAAATCTTTGTGTAGTAGGATGAAAATACATAGGCCATAAATGAAGGTATCCGATGTTTAGATATGTGGCTAACAGAAAGTATCAGAACCACATCATCATCTTTTTTGAAACAAGGAGGCTTTTGTTCTTGTGATTGTCTTTGCACAGCTGTGAGTTTTATAGCACCATACCAATGAATGCACTCATTGCAACTTTTATTTTACTCTGAAAAGGTAAATTGGGAGCATTAAGCCCCCAATAAGTATGTAAAAGTGGCAAAACCACAGGTAAAGTGTTACTGAAAGCTGCAGCCCTGCCAGCCATTTCATTTTAAACATGGCTCTTTTAAAAATAACTTTTGCAGTAAAAGCTGTAACTCCTGGATGTAATATGAGCTATTGCTAATGTCATTCCCATGAATTGCTTACAGTGTTGAACTGTTAGATGTCTGACAAGTCCATATATCTCCTATACAGCATATATGAAAGTTTTTTGCCTCTAAACCATATGTTCTTTTTTTTACTCCTCTATATTCTTCAAATGCACGTGGTTTGGTGATATAGTTTATTTGAACAGGAACCATAGCAGACAGAATTATTCTTTTGCTGAAATGTATCCTTTTTCATACATCTCAGCTTCATGATTAAAGCGATTGGCTCTCGAGGCATTAAGTTTAGTCTGCTGCTGCCACAATTATGCCTTTGAAAACTCCTGAGTGCACTCGGTGATTTCCAGTAGTCCAGATGTCATTAGAGCAACGCACAGGTAGTCTGCAAAGTCCAGTAACACTGTCTACACTTTGGTCTGGCTTGGGCAAGCTTTTCCCTCCCTCTCTCTTGGCCAACCTCGCAGCTCTGGGAGAAAACAAATAGCTTTCCTCATGGAAAGTTTTACTTAATCTGGCGTGGTGCCTGAGCCTAGACCCTCCTCATCTCTAATGATGATTGAAAGTGTACATGCTACTGTGATAAAACATGCTGAGTCGTTAACATTTGGGGCTTGGGTTGTACGCGATGAGTAAGGGAGGACTGAAGTAATGCGTTCGAGTCAGACCTTTGGTGGACTTGCACGTCTGGGTTTGAGGGGTATCCTGTTACACGAAACCGCACACCCACGGGATCGGGTTTTGCTGTTTCTAGTGGGTTTGCTGAATTGGGTCTCCCTGGAGGCCCACCAGAAGAAAGCCTCCAGAAGAGCAGCTGACCAGACTAGGTGTCACTCCTGGTTTTCTCCAGTCCCAGGTGTGCGGTTGCCCACAGAGCAGACATGCCTACCTCTTAGCTGCAGTACGCTGTGAAATCTAGCAGCATGCTTTGCTTTCTTCTAACATCAGCACTTAGATTCCCAGGGAGGTCCTTAAGTCTTAGGCTTTCAATGAAGTGTCCAGTCCCTTCAGAGAAGTCCTGAGTCCCTCCACCCTCATTCAGTCATGGCAGACACTGGTGGAGGGAGCTGGAGGCTGGCCAAATGATGGGAAAGCTGCAGAAATCAGCAGGCAGTGCTTTGCAATGTTTTGATACTCGAGTATTTTTAGTGTTGAAAACCCAGCATTTGCTTGATGTGCATCTGCACGCACACCTTTGCATTAAACATTTGGGTCATTAAGTGTTCAGCTGAAGCTGAGTTGCACCCCTTCTTTTCAGCTAAGAGCCAGCTTCACGTTGCAGCCCTGCTAGTGGCTGTGCAATTAGCTGGGGAAGTTGCTTCTCACTTCCATGCCTGATTCATTCTGCTATTTCCATAGTAATGGCTGTTGGCATTGCTGTTTCAAATGGTAAAGGGGGTTATTTTCTGTAAGTTGTCCTTGGCGATTGGAGGAGAAGAAGTTGCTGTATCTGAGCCTTGGTAACATTTACATCTGCTCTTAAGCCTGGAGGAGTGCCAAGGAAAATATGTGGCTTGCAGAAGCACAAGCTTCATCAGAAAGCTTTGTTCCAATGCGATTCATTTTAGGAATATGTTGTTTGTTTGAAATGTTTCTGCTGAGCTGTGCTGTGTTAGCTGATCAGGTGTGGCCTTGTGGCTCATATACGGCCTTCATGCTCTCGTGTCCTGAACCTGTCCTGGCAAAACATTTCTGGGGAAGTTGTAGAAAAGCCCTCTTCTCCAGGGAGCAGAGTATCACACGGACTCCTGCTGCATCTTGGCATAGCTGGGCTGAAGCAAACTGCCGGCTCAGCCCAGCAAACACATACGTGTCAGAGGAAGCGCTCTCATGAGTAAACTCGCTGACTTCACGTACGGCGCTCTTGGCTAAGCGCTAGCAAGCTGTAGTGTTGCTAGATCGCAGAGCAGTGAAGGGCCTGCCTCTGCTCCCACTTAAGTCAATAACACCGTCGTTCCCTTTGGGTTCATTGGGAACGGGACCAAGCGTATGGCTGGGAGTTAAAATGCATAATAACTGCATTCATTGAAATCTGGTCACTGATAGGCAGAGAGGGAGTCTTTTCTAGCACATTTCTGCATGGCACAGTTGATTGTTGCATCTGTGTCTGCCGAACAACCAGGGGGCTCGCTCAGGGGTCTGATAGCGGCTTGACCATCGCCGTCGAGAGCGGGCTGCTGATAACCTGGCTCCTGGTCTTTCCTCCTCCCAAGTAGCTGATGCTGATTGCAACCAAAGGGGACACAGGCTTTCCACAACAGGCTTATCTCTGGGCTCGGAGGAAACTTATGAAAAAGAGCAGACCCTCAAAATGTTCCCTTCCTCCTCCGTCTCTGAGGAAGCCTGCAAAGTCTGGACATTGAAAATACCTGGAAACAATCGGTAAGAAATACAGTAGGAAAACCATGGTCCTGTTCTTTGTTGGCCAGCCTGGCTGGGTTTGTCTGCAAACCAGTGGACCAGCCCTCTGCCTGCTTTACAGGCTTTGCTTTGTCAGTAGGTCTTCTACATTTTGCATACTTTGAAGTATACTGAAAGACAAATATCAGGAAACAAAGTGAGATGGTGCTGCAAGTGTGTCGATATTCCCAAACTGTATTGTCCCTGAGCACATGAATTGCAATATGAGCACTTGAACAGTCTTGAAAAGCAATGCTACAGGCTATCAAAGTCCATAATTAGTGGATTAAATTCTTTGATCCTTACGTAGTTATAGCTCATGTTATCTAAGTGTCATGTATGCACAAGAGCATTCCTCACTTCCCTTGCCTTCGCACAACTAAAGCGTGATTTTTCTACTTAATTTTGGCCTTTCTGCAGCCATATGAGAGTGCAGAAGACAAGATTTGACTCTTCATGTCTGTGCTGTTGAGGTTGCTCTTGATGTTAGATTTGTGTGGGAGCTAGCGCTGAAGATTTGTTCCATTTCATAACTCTTGTGATAACTTTGGGATTGCAGAATAGGTATTGCAGTAGATATTACAAATCAATTTTGATACCCTGGCATCATCAGTCGGTTCTTTTTCTAGTGCTTCAGGGAAAATAGGTGTTTCATTGCCACCTCATAAGCAAAATCTTCTAAAAATTACTTAAGGAGTAGAAATAATGCTATTTGGGGTCAGAAGAGAACCCTCCAAATATACAAAACCGAAGAACATTTATTTTAACTTTTATTTCTATACTGTATATGCAAATCCATACACACATAAAGTATGTGTGTGCATATATATGTGTGTGCACATACACAGACATATATGTAATGAACTATAAGACTTTGTATACTAATACTTTTGCTTCTTTGAAGTTATGGTGGGTGACAGTGATGTCTCTTCTACTCATGACTAACTTCTCTGAAAATCCTGCAGGTGCCTGTTGAGTAAAACCTTTTAGAAACATGAGGTCAGGTGGATAAGTCCATCCTGTGGACCTTCTGTTGTGCACAGTTAATTTCTGAGCTGACATGCCTGTGGCAGCTCTGAAATCTGGCTTCATGCTGCTGCATGCCTCTGAGCTGCAGTTGTCACTGCTGCTGAATGTTTCTCAGGCATCTGAGCTTTTGCTATCCAGCTATTCTTTTGGAAGACTGTAGCAGCTGGTAAAGATGATCTCTTCGCTATTAGTTGGCTTTTTTTTTCCATGTCATAACTCTGTGTTCCACCATGCTCCGGGCTGTGCTTGGACTCAGCTATTCACTTGAGGGCTTTCACCTCAGAGCATCTGCACGAGCCATTAACAACTGCTCCAGGCAGCTTCTCCTTATAGTAGTGTGTCTCTCGGTCAGTAGTATGGGAGGTGCAAATGTTCTCAATCTAAAATGACTCTGTGTGAAATTGTCATATAGAAAGAGGTTAGCATAGAAACTGGTCCTGATTTTTTTCAATTACACACACTCTTGTTTGTTTTCTTTCTTCTGAGAAATTTCCCTGACTCATTAACTGTTAACTGTTGAGCGAGTGGATACAGAGCTGTCCCTTGGGCCCTAGTGGTCAAAGGCTGGAACTTCCTGACGTTGCTAGAATTGATGCAACACAAATTCAGGTTTCACAGAAAGATATGAGTCCAGGCTCTAGCTAGATGTACCTCACCCAGGCACGGCATGAGGTGTCTTTGAAAGGCAGCCCTTGGAAGGGCCTCCAGCAATGGTGGTGGCTGCTCTACTCCAGTCCCTGAATTCTTAGGTAACTTTGAAAAAGTTCTCAGAGATTTTTGCTCATTTTTTCTTTCACATAGAGAGTATGTTAAGATGCAGAAAGACTTCATTGCAAAAGGAAAAGAAGCAAAACTGATTCCAGGGCAGAAAGTGCCATCAACCATGCGGAAACTACACTTTTTGTGTCAGCAGACAAATATGGCAGCAATGGCTGCTTCAGAGAACTTTCCAGGATTACTCCCACTGTTTCCAGAAACTCAGGCTGGACCTTTACAGGCCAGACAAGCACCACTACAGTCTGTTTAAACCATAGACTCGCAATAGACTGGAGGTACAGTGTCAGATCACCACTTGGTAGGAACCTGCAAACCTCTGTTGTTGCCAGGCAAACTGCTGGTTTCTGCCCTATTGAGCATACAGCCAGAATTATAAAGATAAAGATGACCATCTCACCTCCTTTACAGAGGGTTTAAACTTACCTTTTTGCAATCCAATATCCCAGATGTTTCACACTATTTCAATGGTAAAGTCCTAAAGAGGAACTGGCAGTGCTGAAGTCAAGGAAAGGTTTGCCAGAGGGACATGGTAATGCGAAAGCATCTTCTTGCACTGTTTAAGTAGCTAGTTTACAAGTCCAGAGATAGCTGCAACCCTCAGTTGAGTTGGTGCATACTTGCTGGCAGAGTCAGACCTGTGTGACAGGTCTCCAGGACCCCCGTTTGAAGTAGGGGATCTGCATGGGGCTGCTCCCTGGCAAGGATTCAGCACAGTTGGGGGATTGGGGCCCTTTGTGACAAGGTGCAAGCGAGTACATGTGTGTATATACATTTATTCTATTTGAGAAACATACTAAAAAGTAGAAGCTTTCTCATGATGCTGTAGCACCGCTAGCAAGCATTTTAAATTTTCAGACTCAAGAGTATGGCTGTGAAACTACCTGGTGGTGTAATTAGACTCAAAGAAGGCTTGAGAAAAAGAGAAATGAGAGGAAGGTTAAATATAACATCCTCATAAAAAAAAAAAGATGAGCAAAGATGAATTTTGGAAGAAGAGAGGAAAGGGTGAGTGTGGGTGTGAGAGATAGGAGTTTGTCTAAAACTGAAATGGTACAAATGAGTAGTAATAGCCCAGGATTTGACTGCCATGGAAAAGTGTATCTAAAGAATACCTCACTTTAGCCCAAAATAATTTAAATATAGAGAAAAGTGAGGGGAGATGATGAAATGAGCAATGTGCTTGTTAAACTTATATGTATCTGAAGAGAGAGTGTATCTGAGCAGTAAGCTCACGTCAGAGGAGCCTGTCTGTTTGTCTGTATTGATCTGCAGTGAGAAGGCTGCACTGTGTGGAGGTAGGGAGTTTCCATGGCCCAGCTCCACTGGGGCAGGACCCTCAAATAACCCTGAAAGTTATTTCCATACTCTATTGCCACATATTCTAAGGAGCGAGGAAAGGGCTTTGGTGCTAACACTGGGTAGAGAGAGCTCCTGTAGGGAACCCCCAAAAAAACTCAGAAATATGGTAGAAAAGAAGGGGGTGGGAAGTGCTCTTTCAGTAAATACAGTCATGTCACCTGAACTTAGTGAGAAATTCCTATATCAGTTTTAAGACTTCTCTTGCAGTGTTACAGGGCACGCAATAAAAACAAGAAAAAAAACCCAGAAAATATTATCCATTGGCTCTTCCCCAATTAGGAATTACCCAGAAAAAATACTGCTAGAAGGAGCAGAAGCGATCAGCCTTTGACAAGGCAGAGGAGGATTTGTAAAAGTTCTTTTTAAGGTTATACTATTGAAGAATAAAACAGGAAATCCCCTTACTTTGCAACTTTTGAAAGATGGCATTCAAATTACATTTAGGATACGATCCAAATGCCATGAAAAATTTTTCCATCAACTTTGATGGATGTTCTAAAACAGGATGTGTTAAATCAGGGGAAATAATAACAGAGTTGCAAGTAAATTAACAGAAGACTCACAACACATTATGAATCACTGTATTAAAGAATCAATTAGAGTCAGCTATTTAAATATAGGCAGAGTAGTAGCATGCAAAATAAAAAAAATGAACTAGAAAAAATCAGAACATCTGCTGAAATTTCCAAAGCTATATTTAATATTAATTTGGGAAAAGCACCTGGACTGAATGGTGTCTCATCAAAAATTTGTAAGTGTTTCCAGGCAAAAATCACTCTCATACTTTAAAAAAAAAAAAAAGATCTGCTCAACTAAAAGAGAAAACTCCTCTCTAAACCCCTCCCTACCAGTGAATTTTGTTACAGGGAATATCACCATCTCAAACCAGAGAAGCAAAAAAATTCAAATGTTCCTGTATGATCCAGTTTTTTGTTGATTGTTAAGATCTAGTACCAGAGTCTCTGTCCTACTGGCTGCTGCACACAAGCTGCACCTTCTGCCCCAATGAACTAGTTTGCTGGAGCAGGGCCTGCCCTTGTATAACAGTGCAATTACCTAACAGTGGGACACACTTTATTATTATAAAGAATATTTCAGCACAGAGGAGAGTATGAAAAGTGAGCAGACTTTTGGTAGAGATGCCAGATTTCCTTCCGAGAAATCTACAAATGGATGGACCGTTTCTTTGGTTGTTAGGTGACTATTCAGAAAAAAATCTGCTTTTGAAATTTGAAATGCACTTACTGTCTTTTTTTATTTTAGTCAGGAAGGTGGTAGGAGACAGGACTGCCTATGTCTGACCATGTGAGTTGTGATCCTGAAAACGTTTGGTCAGCCAGCCGTATACTTGATGTTTCAGTGGCTATATTTATGGTTTCTCTGATGATGAAATCTAGATTTCTGCAACGACCAACGTAATTTCTCTGCTGTCAGTTAAGACTTTGTTTCAAGGAGGAGCTGACAGATGCTTGTGACACCAAACAAGGCTGTATCATGCTTTTTGTTGTGCATGGTCCCCTGAGCAATGTGGGCCACCGCCTCCCTGTGCCTAGTTTCTGAAAAATGTCAGTGTTCAGAAAGTTGTCTGAAGACATATTTAAGTTTCATATGAAAAACTTTCATTGAGGGGAAGCACCACTGCAGGGGGAAAACGCCACACCTTGACACACTAAAATGATTGCAAGAATTCTCCTTTAAGATGTCCAAGCAGGAATATTTCTGATAACATGGAAAAGACATCTAGATTTTACACTGCTGCTGCAAAATGAAAATCTTGGGGTGGAAGAACTTACCTTTGGTTATTCTTGACAGAGAAAACTAGAGTAAGTCAGCATAGATACATCTAGATGTAATGCAGCTGCACTGACTTCTACCTGTTCAGACCCTAAACCCGTTTATTTAAGAATGAATGTACTAGCTGCAGGGATGGCTCTTCTAGCTACATCCTTACTTCAGATTACCCCACTTTTAAGTACAAACAGACAGTTCTGTGTATCTTTTTCTTTTCCTTTATAGACTTTTATTTATATTATGTATCTGTATCTCACATGCCAATGGAAATCGGGAAAGGAAATTAATTTGTATGAATGGACTTAATAAATTTCATGATTTACCAGTAATGAAATCCTGGTTTGCAGAATGAGAAATAATAGGGCTTTTCCAAAATATCTTAATCCTTGGCTATGACTAGTGGCATAAAATGAACCATTCTTTCCTATGTGTCTAAAGTCCAAGTTGTGCTCCATGTAGCTATGTGATATTCTTTCCAGTCTCATGTCAGTAAATAATTGCAGTGCTGCTCTTTAGTCTGTCTCTGACCTTCACTATGCTCGCCTTTCTTGAACAAAAGCTGAGAATTGTGACAGATTGGTCTCCTTCTGCGATCTGATCTAGTCTAGTTGAGAGGAAAGGTCATTAATCCTACTCCCAAACTCCTTAACCAGTTTACCATAAATGTACTACTCTATAAGCATATGTAATACAGGACAGCCATAACAGTGCTTAAAATAGGATTAGGCAATACCTCATATTTTCTAACTACTTCTACTTTTGTGGAAATACAAATTCATTTTCTTTATATTGTCAAGGGTGATTTTTTGGTAAAAAAAATGTTTTAACTAGTTTAGGTTTTATGAGTTTAGGCTAGAATATTGTCTAGTCTGTCTAAACTTGGCCACTTTGTGTAATTCTAGTTGTTATTACCTGAACATGAACCAAAGATGATTTGTATTTTAAGGAGCCTCTTTTGGGAATGGGAAGAACCAAGTAGCTTAACTTTGTCTTGTTTTAATAATTAAAAATTGGCAGCTGAGCTGTGTACTCAAGAGAAGCAAGGATTTTTAGGCCTAGAGAAATTGTTTAGAATCTACAGAAGAAAAAACACTTGCTACTCAGATCCTTTGTATGGCTTTCCCTAGAAAGCGGGCTCTAGGATCAAACTGTACCTGCATGCATATGCATTAAAGCCAACACGCTGAAGTCAGCACAGGAATGTGGTTGTCCTCTTTGAGTGGCAGGAATCGGAAATAAGTCAGGTGACATCAGAGAAGCTGTGTAGGCTTCACAATTCAGACAAAATAAGAGAACATCACTACTTGCCTTTTTTGTATATCAACATTAAAACATTTCAAGTAATCTTTATGTAATAATGACTAAAATAGGGTTTTTACAATGCAGTGACTGTTTCCTGCCAAGCCAACAGACCTGTACCTTATGCATTTGTAGACCGCCTTTACATGTCTGCCTGTGTTTAATAAGGACTTGATGCAAAGCCCTTTGAAGTGAATAGGGATTCTTCTGTTGTCTTCTATGCTCTTTGGATCAGGTTCCAACTTATAATCATGAGAACCTATCACTTAATGATCTTAAAAAAAGTCCTATATGAATAAAAAATAATGCATGAAAATCTCTAATACTGGGTGAAAATTTAAGGACCCAAAAGTTGATGCAGTTATAGTTCCCAAAGTAACTGTAAAAGATTATATTATACTAATACGTAAAGGTTAACAGCACATACAATAATCTGAAGTGCTGTCTGTATTGTACATGTAGTGTGACTGACTTGCAGGGTTTTAAGAAACCTCAGGTTGTTTGGGTGTGCTTATATTTAAAGCAACATTTGTGATGGTTACAAGGCCTAGGCCAAAGGGATCTCAATGTTCTTGCAGATTGAATAGCGGATAAGTATATTTTAGGTGAATGCACTATGCCTGTTTCTGTCATCCCACCCCGTGCCAGTAAGAGAAATTTGTCTCCTGGAGTAGATGTTGTACAGGTATGTAAGGTCCCTTTGTGCCATTTTGGAGGTCTCTAGAGTTGCTGTAGTATTTTGCATGGTCTGTAACAAGACAATGACAACACTGCACCATGCATTCTCCACGGAAAACGGGGTAATTTCAACAATTTTCCATTTTCTGTAATGTTTTCCTCTGAAGCAGAGGGCCTTCTTTATGTGTGCAAAGCCTTCAGTTGCAGCCTTCCATAGATAGCCATGACAAAGAGAAAGCATGAAAGCTTCTAGGACAGAACATTCATCCTCGCTTATCTGGCCCTCAGAGACATTAGCTAATCGAGGCGTGATACACCATACAATAGGACAAGTGCTGTAAAGCTACCTCTGTTATCCCAGCAAATGTGGAGACTTATCATTCCCATGGCCATTTTACAGGATTTGTTTTCTTCTGACAACAACATCCACAGCCTATGGTGCTATCGTCTCCAACAATGAATCTGATGCTGGCTCTGTGTGTTATCGGCTCCCTAATAACTGCTTTTTTTTTTTTTTTTTGCCTTTTTTTTTTTTCTTTCCCACCCCATTTGTGAGAGTTTGTCCCCTGGAGCTCTTCTCTATCAGGGCCCTGCAGCTGCTGTTATTTTAGATATGGCAGGAAGTAGGTACCGGAAAACAGCGAGAGCTTGCAGCGTTCAGAAAAATCTAGAAATTCCTCTGATTTACCCCAGGCTCTGGCTCCAATCAAAGCCAGTTGCAAAAAAAAAAAAAAAAAAAAAAAA
>VXBL01004146.1:0-60797 GCA_013400195.1 Aramus guarauna | reverse complement strand
AGGAAAGAGAGAAAGGGGGTGTTGGCAGTGGGAAAGGCCCAAGCAGACAACTGTGTCAGGGCTGCGTGTGTCAGGAAGGAGAGTTTAAGCCATCCCCTCCTGCAGGGTACCGGGGAGATGCTCGACACGGCCATGTGAACTGAGGAGCTCTTGGCTGCCACAGCAGAGTTGGGGCCGGCGTGTGGGCAGCCCCATGCCGGCAGGCGTTGCTGCCAGCACCCTCCCTCGCCCGCTGAGAAAACCCCCTCTCACCTCCCCAGGGATGTGTGTTTCTAAAAGCTCATCCCTTTTTTACGCTGTCCCCTCTTGTGTCCAGTGTGCGCCTAAAGCAGATCAGCTTACCCAGTTGTCGGGTGAGCTCCCATAAATGCTTTTAGCAGCACTTCGCAAAGGGCGCCAGCCAAAGGCACTGGTGGAAAGTCACTAGAGCAAGAAACTTACATCATTACTACTATTATTATTATTATTACTACTGCTATTATTATTATTGTAATAATTTTACCGCTCAGACAGGATACTTCTTAATCTGCTAAGCAAAGACATTTTTAGCCACTTTGAAAACCTTTTAAATCAGGCTCACTATGGAGGTGACTTCTAAAAGAAAAGAAGAAAAAGAAGAAACGATAAAGAAAAACACCTCCAAACCTTTCAGTTCAGCAAGTGGTTTAGAAAAAAAGACACCACCACCCCCATACACAAAGACATACACGGAAAAGATACTACCTTTAGAACTGATTTTAATAAAGAAATCTTCCTCTTTGACACAGCAGATAAGGAGGAAGATGTCCGCCCACAGACATCTCACACCATTAGCACTCTAGTTAACATCTGTAAATGTTTTAGGGAAAGAAATTACACTTTGAGACATTTCTTTTTTAATTACAGGCTCCAGATGAGATTTGCTAGAGCAGGGAAATGTATCCCATAGCGACTGATGTCAATAGCAAGCAGTCCCTAAAGCCAGCCAGGATTGGGAAAGCCATGCTGTTTGCTGCTCTTGGCACTGCTCCCTGCTTTCACAATGTCAAACTTAGAACCGCCTTTATATGCACTTTCCATTTTTTTTTCCACAGTAGCTGTTGCCAGCAAGCTGTAAACTACCGTATATCACTCAGATTTAAGAACCTAAACTTTAAAACAAATTAAACTCTTGTTGACATTGTAATAAAAATCAGAATCGAACTGAACAGCTCAGTAAAACTGCACTTCAATTATTTTATGGATTTAAGATTGTTTTCTAGGATTCCCAGACTCCCAATACAGCGAAGTTATTTCCTCTTGGCAGATGTCTGGAAAAAAAAAATATCATTGAATGGATAAAATTATGTGGCAGACACTAGGTTGAAGACTAAAGGGAGGAAATGGTGTCTCCCCAGCACCTGTAAATATTTGCTCTGTGTCTTGACCAGAAAAGCCTTTCGTCCATACTTTGAAAAAAAATTTCAAGGTATTTATTTTGTGAGTTTTTAAGAAAATAGAATTTTCATGTGTCAAAACCCAGCTCCTAACTAGGTGTTTATGTGGTTTTGAACGAGAATGGCAAATACGGGTCTGACCCACCCTTCAGAACCACGTTCAAATGCAGGTAAATGCATGCAGCACATGTGTGCTCCCAGTCGCTGGACTCTGCTTATCTTTCATCTCCCTGCTTAGCAGTTAATGTTGGGTATTCTTTTTATAATTCTCTCTTTTTTTTTTTTCCTATTCTGTAAAATGGAAACAGAGGTTTCCATCCGATTAATTGCCAGGTTTCCATTCTTTATAATGTTTCCTCTCAAAACAGTTTGGAATGAAAGTATTTCAGAAATGTGTGTAGACGGAAGCTACTGGAGATAATAATTTGTTTCATGTAACTGTGTTTTACAAAAGGTGTGGTGCACGAGAAAGGCTGTTGGATGGAGCAAACAACAATCAGCTTGCGGAGCCTTTCACCAAAACCTTTTTTGTACTTTACTTTTTTTCTTACATCACATCAGTGAAATGTCCTTTATGTCCCTAAAACCCCAGACTGAAAAGTGTTTTGTTCCCAGGGTCTTCAGCAAGAGCTGACCCTTGCTGGGTTGGTCCTGTCACAAGAACGCTTCTGAAGATGGAGCCAGATGTTGTACATCTGCATGCCCATAGCTAGGTCCCAGGGTCTACATGTTCTGGCTGGACTCCCCAAGCAGCGAGGAGCTGCCTGTCCTGTCCCTGGAGCAACGTGTAGTTGTGTGGATTTTCCAAAGTCGCTATGTTAGGCTCCATACATTCACCTCCTGGTCTGAGTTGGCTGAGTTGACCTGACTGAATCTCACGTAACCAAGCCAGTTTTCTTCACCGTAGCATTAATAAATTTTTTAAAGCTACTCTTGAATTACTGTTAAAGTTCTTCCACTCGTTTTGTTGCCTGGAGCACCTCTCAAAGTGCAGGCCAAATTCCTGCTGGAGTTTGAATGTGCTGCCAGATCACAGCCCAGGCTGTGGAAGCACCCTGTCATTTCTCAGCTATCGAGAAGTGAGAGTTTGGGAGTCCAAGTACTCAAAAAGAGGCAGAAAAGAAGTCTGTCGCACGTTGCGAGTAGTTGTTTGGAAAGTGTAATGCAAACATTTTGAATAAAATTTCAGGTCCTTAAGTGTGCTTGAGAGATGAGTGTTGTATGCCTGTGTTTCTCAAGTGCCTTTTTCCTAGTTCTCTAGTGCTGGCCGCAGGTTTGCCATGCTTCATTCTTGGGGCAGAATAAATTTCCTCTCTAGTGGTGAGCACTGAGCTTCAGCACAGATCTTGTGTCAAGCACTGAGCTGCAAGGGGGAAGATTTCTTCTTCCCTGGGAGCCCGGCTGTGATTCTTACTGAATTTTTGCAGCCGTATCTGGTGTGTTTTCTGTTGACATTGCTCTGTCAGTCCAGCCTAAGGAGCCATTCTGCAGCTTGACACAGCATGTGGGAGAGGGGAAAAGAGGAAAAGACATGTTGCCGTGTTTGCAGCTCTGTCACCCTGGGACCATATACAAATAAGAGTATTCTTCCAGCTGCTCTAATTTGAGATGCTTGCTATAGGCACATTTAGCATCCAGGGAGTACAGGAGTCTGCAGCAGTCTGGACACGGTGTTTTTCACAGCTACATCTTCTGTGCTGAGGAGAGCACCTAATAACACCCAGCTGGTGGTGTCCCCACCATGGCTCAGCTTGCATTGATATGTCTCCAGCATGGCTCCACTAAATAGCCTTTGGATCAAACCTTCCCAGCCAAACTGAACGTGAGTCATGAAAAGGTCTTTACCCAGTGTAGTTAGTGTGGTGCAAAACCAAAGAAAGAGTATCATTAACCACTGCCAGTGTTCTTCTCCAGGGAGCCGTGGCAGAGAGGATGAGCATTCCTCTTTGAACTGCAGTGTGCTTCAGCAACAGACGCTGCTGTGGTTAAAATAAAATCCTGTGGCATTATGTACAGCTCGCATTATGGTGGTGGTCAGGTCATCATGCCACAAGCAAATTTATCACATGATGATTTGCCTGCATCACTTTTTTTGCAGGCTGTTTGCAGCCACCAGTGCAGATTCCCAGAGCTAGCCCTGCTTCTGTGCCCACTGCTGAAGATTAGCAGCTGTGTTCTGTCACCTAAGGATTTCCCCCAGCTAGGGTGACCTTTCCTAGCCTAGTCCCCAGCAGGCCCATAGGTGGATTTCTTTTCCCTTATCGGACATATTAAAATTTTTATTAGCCCCACCTAGCCTTTCTCTTCCATTGAGCAGCATGTGGCCACTCACTGCGTCATCTCATGGCCATCATTTTGTCTGCCTGAGCAAAAACCCTGTGAATTAGGGGTTAGCAAACAAAGCTCAGCCTTTCACCACAGCCTAGCTGGGAATGTGGCCCAACGGTGGTTGCCCCCCAAAGCAGCACATAAGCACATCATGTATTGTATATGCAACAGCATCCTAGTGTTGTCCCTGCCTCGGTGCCCTCTTTGCTAGATGATGTGAATAATAGCATTGATCTTTCCTGTTTAGCATGCACTTTGAGGTTTGCTGATGAAAAGGGCTATAAAAGGAAAGAGGTGTTGATAATGGTGATGATAATAGGGCAAGTAGGGTCCATTTAATAAACAAAAAATCCTCTTTCCTCAGAAAAAGATCAGATAGACCCTATTTTAACCTATCTCAGGACACTTTTAGTGTTGAGGCCCAATGTTACTTCTGCTGAAGTCCATCGGACTTTGAGGCTGGTTGAGTGGAAGAAGAGCTAAGTCTCTTGGCTGTTCTTTGCCATGGAAAGAAAAGGGCACTCCGCTGTGCCCCAAGGTGCTTCTTTCTTTTTTTCTTCCATTCATTATTTCTTTTCTTTATTTGATATGCCCAGCTGCACATGAGCTGTTGTTTTTTTTATGAACATCAGCGCAAGGAGGATTTTTTGGAGGATTCCAGATGATCACTGGGGGCCACACTACTATTACATAAAGTCAATTAAAGAGCATACATGCACGTTCCATTGATTAGATTTAGAACTAACAAAAGCTTCAGTAATGTGCAATTACAAGAAACTTAATGACCCCTTCATATTGAATGCAGCTTCTGTGGCACCTAATATGCTTTGATGAATTGCTCATTATGTGCAATGTTGGAAAAGCTTCTAAAAAGATTAATAATTGTATAATTGATAGAGAAATTCAGTCTTATTTGGTTTTTTTTTTTAAACTCTGAAATCAGTAAGTCATAGAGATTATGGATCTGCTCTTGCTCCCCTTTTTCCTCCTGTAGCCTCAGAATTTTTTTTCTCAAGCTGATCTATTACTTTCCCCGCATGTGGGGAAACCCTTTCTTGTGTTATGTGGAAAGGTCTGGACTCATACAGATTACCTCATGAGGTCCAAAAGGCTGGTCCCAGCTCCCGGCAGAAATCACCAGTGCTGAATGTGTGAGCATGGGATGCTCCTTTGGTAGGGCAGGAGGTCCCCAAGTAGCAGTCTCCAGCACTGGGCTCAGAGCTTTGCAGCATGGTCCAGACCCACTCCCCCTCTCCCATTCACCACCTGTAAGCTTCAGGAGCTGCCAGCTCAGGTGGGCTTTAACCTTGCTCTTCTAGCCATAGGATGCTTTCCAAGCCACGTGTTTCAAGGGTTGCCCATGCTGCAGTTGACTGCAAGTGGTGAGGTACAGCAAACCTTGTGGGATGGGATCAGAAATACGAGAGTAAAAGGAAAAAAAAGGAAGTTTAATTTCTGTAACATTCAATGTTTAATAAATACTGCCAGAGATGTCTGGAGGCTAAAAAACAGGCAAATGCAGAATTGCTTTAAATTTGTTTTGATTTTGAATCCACTTCCGTCATGCTTCAGAGCATGATTCATGAGTTTTGAATGCCAGGATCTGACAGCACTATTTTACTGTTGGGCGCTAAACTGGAAACTAAAACTGATCACCAAGACTAGTTTGTATTGTCGTATTTTTTATGGTGAGGGCAAATTTCAGTTGTCTCTAGCAAAGCAGTGCATGCTCTTCCTTATTCCTTCCTGACTGGTACCCACAGAGCTTCCAGCAGTACCAGCCTCGGCTTTTGGCTGCCTTAGGTAGGATTTGCGTAGTTCTGTCATGTGGAAATTTTGTGTAAAACGTAAAATACGTCTGTTTTGTTTCCCTTACAGATGCTCTTAGGAACGTAAACACATAATTTTGGTTAAAATGTGGTTTATTTGTCCATTGCCCAGCCCTACCCTCACGTGTGTGTGTATGTGTGTGTCAAACGTGGCTTGCATCATACCAGGGCAGATCCTGCAGCCTTTGCGCAGCCCAAATTCCAGCTGCTCCAGGCAAGGTTGGCCTCAGTGAGGGCTACTGAAAGTTCCTGTTGACTCTCTGATTCTCTGGTTTAAAAGCTCTACCGAGCGCAGCCACCCTCAGGTTGAGAGTAAAAATTAGCTAAAGTTTAGACCCCAGTATGGTGGGAATCAGTGTGGGTCTGTTGATTCCTGTGCTAATTCCCAGCAGCCGGGGAATTCATCCCTAAGCGTTTGCAGAGCAAGAGATGCAGGGCGTTCCCAGGGTTGCATATGGGAGGGATGAAAAAAATCCAAACCCAGGAGTTTTGGTGCCTTAGGATGGGACTCATTTAGTCTGGGCACCTAGTCAAGAGCCCCAGCTAAATTATTGCTATACGGTGCTGTCATCGCACTACAGTGAGGAACCTTTCCCATTAGCCCTCCGCAGCGCAGCCACTGTGGGAGATTTTGCATTATTTGGAGTTGTTGAGCTAAATAAGGCAGAGGGTAGAGCAGGTAGGAAAATGACTCCATCTTAATGGCTGTCATGCACAACAATACCATCCATCGTGCCAAGCCAACATTCATATGGGAGGATCATGTTTTATTAAAACCTACTACTTGTTGTCACTCACTTGCTCCACTGTCCTATTCGCTGTCTCCAAAAATAGCATGCCCTGTGGTGGTGGCTTATTATGATTAAACAGATAAAAATAAGTTTAAGGTTTAAACACATCCAGGACACCTGAGGTAATACAAGATCTGACTTCTTTATGGAACGTGTGAAGCTATATTTTCCATTGCTTCACAAGACTTGTTTTGTTTGGTTTTTAATTCAGAAAGCTTTAACGGGATCTATAGTTTCACATTACAGCCTGGCACCACAGGAATTTGTATCACTATTTTCTGATTTTTTTCTTATTCACAGGACAATACTCACCAGCTTTGAAAAAAGAATTTCTCTAAGACAACCCAATTTTTTTCAGTGATTCAAGTAATAATTCTATGTTGTTTGTTGCAGCTTTCATATGTCAGAAAGGAGCGCTGCTTATTAGTAGTGATGAAGTAGGCACCCTGACAAAAACTGTAGGATTTTACTCATGTGATGGAGTTTATACCAGGAGCTTAATTTCTTTATGCACTGTGTATGTGTCTATATTTAGCCATTTTTCTCTTTAAATAACTCTCTCTTCCGTACATGGAGATAAGGGAAAACTTTTTTTCCTCCTGTATTTCTGCTCCCTCTGTATTCATTTGCAACTTTGAATTCCTCCTCAGTAATGTGAATATGTGACATTTCATCTGAAATGAAGGGCATAGGAGAGCACAGGAGCCTGACAGAGCAAGTTGTAGCATCACTGGTGGAAGTAATTATAGACAGCAAAGTGAACGTCATACTACGAAGCATTACTACAGGTAGCGTGGTGTCAGCATCAAACTCAGAGACTCACTACAAACTTGTTTCCCTGTCCCTGTTCATAAGCTTAATAGTGACAGCATGGCCAGAGCAGTACGCAGTAAAGAGGAGAACACAGTCCCTGCTCCATAATGCTTGTGAGCAGTGACGTGTTGCCAGCAATAGAAATTCAGAGCACCTAGGGGTGTGTCCATGCTGTGTATTGACACCCTGATGTGGGTGTCTGTAGTTGTATCGACATAAGGCTTGACCTGAGCTAGTGAATTCTGCTGGAAGGCAAAAATTATGAGCCAGACTGAGGCAGTTTTGCTTTCAGGACTGCTGCTCTTTTCTGGAGATTGCTCAAATGTGACACCTAGCTGTGCAGTTTGACCAGTGTCAAACATGGTCCAAATGTGGTATCCAAACATGGCACTGCATTGCTTGGGCAGTTACACCCATCTGAAAGGTGAAGCATTGTTGTCCAGACATGGTAGAACCCAGGCATAATTTCACACAGGCTTTTCACACATGTAGCGTGAAAGATGCAGCTGGTATTACTTGTATTTTCCATGACACGTGCACCAGTCAGAGCAGGTTGCTTTTGTTCCTTTTTGGCAAGAGAGCATCCGAACCTCCTGCTTCAGTTGTGCTGCATGGTAGAGACAATGGTCCCCAGCGGTCACAGGTGGATGTGAAGTAACAAACAAAGGTTGGTTAGTCAGCTGTGGAAAAAAGCTTGATGTAACCCTGAAGGCCTAGATGTCTTGGGAACCTGCTGTGTGGCTCTTCCTATTGATAAGGAAACCAAAAACCATCTTGAAGGAACCGAGCTGATGCCATTGCTGTTTACACAGGAACAAGGACACATACATGTACAGGGAATCGCAAGGTGTCAAAACCTCTCAGTGCCCTTATTGCTTCAACTCTGTCACGGCCCTTAAAAAAGAGTGGAGCGGAGAACCACCAAGCTCGCTTGTGAAAGAGAAGCACGCAGTTGGAAAGGGGCACAACAGTAAATACAACCCACAGCTCCACTACTCACTCTCCTTGTACAAGTCTTTCTGGGATGCTGCTGAAGGGAATTGAAGTCAATACAGAGACAATCGTTGACTTCCACAGTCTTCGGCATGTGATGTGTGAAGAGACAGCGGCTTAACCCGTCCAGAAACTTTACCCTTGATGTTACCACTAACAAAGTGAACAGGGATGGGAGATCTTTTCAAAGTGCCATCATTCCTTCCCAAAACTGTAGAGTCAGTTCTTTATAATTGTGGGTTTGACCATGGCTCTCAGCTCACCTTCCATTTTTTCAAACTCTTGGGAACATTCACCTTTAGGAGTATGAAGTCTTCCAACGTCTCGTATTTGTAGCCCCAAAGAGGTCCCCAGTTGTGGAAAACCCCTGCATGTGCCTTCTTCCCACTCCCTGCACCACTGACTTTGTAACTTCTTTGATCTGAGTGGGATCAGTATCTGAGCTGGAACGCAGAACTTTGTCTCAGAAGAACAGTTTTTTTATTAAAACAAAAGGCCACAATGTTATCCATATTAGTAGTCAGATACAAGGAAAGCAGAAATCTGCAGAAATTTAAAGTTTTACCAGTTGATGGAATCCATGTACAGCCACCAAATGTTAAAAATACTCCCATTTCCTATGAAGTTCACATCTATATATGGAACCCACATTTGTTCAGATATATCTGGTTGTCCTGTTCCGTGCAGGAACTCAAACTGTTTCATCGGTAAGACACTGATTTTGCTAATTAGTAAAGCAAAAATTTCCATTGCAAGGGCATTTTAAAGCAAAATTAAATATAAGAAGAAAAAACTCCTTATTAAACTAAAATGTGGTGTAACAGCTCACCACATCCTGCTACTGTGGCATCTGCTGTTTAGCAAAGGAAAGGTTCCTCTTTCAGATGCCTTGACAGGTAGAGAGGTCACATGTTACCTGCATTTCTCAGCACTTACTTTTTTTACTTTCTGTCAGTGGAAAAGCTGAACATGACAATGGAAAATACCAGTTGAGGGAAGGCATTGTGGGGAACTGTAGGTGTTAGCTATAAAAGTGACAGTGGCCCCCCTCCCCAAAGCCAGCAGAAAAACAGTGAAAAAAATCTGATGACAAAGGGGCTGTAAATCATTGTACTCAGCTGTTTGATCTGATAGGGATCCGCCTGTTGCTTTAAGGGAAGTGTTGTGCTAATCTAGGCATTGAAAATTAAACATCTTGCATGCTATTCCAGATCTGCTGCCTAGTTGTATGTAGGACCTCCAGCAAGCCAGATAATTCTTTGAGTCTCATCTCTCCTGACTATAAAATGGGTCTTTTTGAGTACTCAGGTTATGTTGTTTTAAAAATGAGTGCAAAGCCTTTGCAATCTTTCTTTGAAAAATGTTGCGCCCATTCAAAATACAACTGCTACTGGAATGGTACTACAGATGTGAATGGATGCGTATCCAAGCAGCAGGAGAATCAAAGACCAGCATTTGCTTGAGGAATGAAACTCAAACCCAGGCCAAAATACTGCTTGTACTGAATACTGCTGTTCTGTGGAGCACACACAATCCTCTTGTAGTAACAGATTTGTAAGCCAAAGCTTGAGCATTCAAGACAGCAACCAGCTGACTCTTCTCAAGTACATAATAAATATTTTGTTAGAAAGGTGGGAACTAAGAGAAAAATAATTCTTTTCTCTGCATGAGCAGTATATCTTACCTCTCTGGGGATTTCTGCGGTGGTCATACAGGACCAAGTGGAGCCCTGAGGATACCAAGGGGAAGGAGCGTGATAGAAGAAAGAGGAGATGGTGAACAGGGAACAATCAGCTCGTTCACAACACATGAATGAAATTATTGAGAAATTTAAAACAAAAAGTAATTTTTTACACCAGCACATCCTTAAACTGTGGAACCTGTTGCTGCAGGAAACTGTGAAGGCCAAAACAGGTTCAGAAGGTTTTTAGAAAAGTTCATGGAAGAAAGTTCGTCAAAGTTCACTAGAAACAAGGATGCAGACCTCCTGTCACTCACGAAGCCATTCAGCAGAATAAAGGTGTACTAGAGAAGGCATCACTGGAGGTGTGCCTGGTTGCTATGCTCTTTCCCAAAGAATTGGCTAGTGGCCATTGTGGTAGATGTGACATTGGTACAGATTGACATACAGGACACTTCAGCAGAGCTGTACTTCAGTAACAGAATTTTTAATTTTCTCTTGGGAAGGACAATCTTGGGTCAATGTACAGCAAGAATATTTTATATTCTTGCCAAAAGAAAAAAAAAATCAGCTTTGGTTAAAACAAAATATTCTAAAACATGCCATTTGATCCAAAATAATACATTTCCTAACATGCACCAAAAATGTTAATATGTTTTGGAGTATTAAAGGAAGCAAATTTCCCAGAAATTGGAAATAAGAAATGTCAATGCTAAAAACATTTGAAACTACTTGGAAAATGTAATACATATTTTCATGTCACTTTGACTGACCCAAAACCACATTTTCCCCTGAACAAGTTTTCCCTCAACAGCTGTTTCTCAAACCTGGAGGGAGAGAGGAGTGTCTTCATGGGAGTGCTAGACCATGCAGCTGGAGGTGGTGGGGAGCATCCTTCTAGCAGAACCCAGCAAGCAGCACCCAGCACACTTCATGTGCACTTGTCGTCTGGTTTCCTCCTGTTCCCACCAGCTGGAGGGTTTTCCTTCCAGCCTCAGGTGCCTTGGCGGGCAGCACGGGAAAGCCCGCTCTCAGCATACTTCCCCTTTCAGCTCTCATGTTTAGTGCTCTCTGCAAGTGGTCTGCCTCTACAAGATCAGCTGCTTAGCTGGATCATGTATTGCCCCACCTGGGCCTTCTGCATGCACCCTTGTCCCTCTCTGTAGGTTTTTTCCACTGCGTTACTGGGAATTTTTGCATTTTCAATGCTGTGATGGGTAAAGGCGTACAAGTGACAGTGAAATAGAGAGACCTGTGTCTGAACCGTGCTGTCTATGGGCCACCACATGAGAGAGATGTTGAATGTCCTCTTGGCATACTTAGCTCTGTTTGACTGTGAGATCCGGTGGCAATGGGTGCACTTTGGTTGAGGTTCAGTTGTCTCCTTAGTTCACACTGACATTGTCTAGTGACTGTTGTTGAACAGCTGTCAGATGTTCTTACACAAGGGCACCAGACTTCTACTCATCAAGGTAGCGGAAGTCCACTTCTGTTAAGAAAGTAACATAATAAAAATGACCAATAAAGCCAAAGGTCTAATCTGTATCCTGTTGGAGTCAGTAGTAAAATTATGAGTGATTTCAGATGGAGACAGATTGGTTTGGCTGCTGAGACCTGGAGAGAGTGTGACCGAAGGACCATGGTGGTCTCATGGGCTAAGCCAAGGCAGGTGGGCTCCCAGCTGAATGGAAGAGTCACGTCATCTCTAGGATAAGCCATGTGTCTTACAGCACTTCAGTGTCAGAGAGTACCTACTGTGGCCAGAAAGGGCAGCCTCTGAGTGCCTAAGCTGATTTTGGATATGGACCTTTGGCTCTTAGACCCTCATGTCATCAAGTTGTTTCCAGAATACTTTCACTAAATGCTTTAATATGGAAAAGCATGGGCTAGCAGGCTGGGGGATGTTACTTTTGAAGATTTTAATGAATGAATGAAGCAAGAGTATCTCAGCATGTGCTATAGCATTAGTCTGACATTCAAGATACACGAGTGCTAAATCCTGACTGAGATGGGGAGCTCCTTCTCTTTTCCACCTACCTGTCCCCATCCGTGGAATACCGGTGATACTTAGGTTCACATGTTACAGGAGTGCTGTGAAGATTCATTATTTAATGTTTCTAAGCACTAACTGTATAAAGACCGAGGATTGCCTTGAGTAGTATCTTAATTTTATATGATGTAACAGAAGTTTTGAGGGAAAGTTAGCAAAACTGTGACACTGTCTGGCCCATATGAGGATTTGTTTTCATTGTCACACTCCATGCCAAGATATCACTGGGTGTTTTTGCTGCATACCCAATGTTGCTTTGAGAAGTTTATCAAAGAAACTGTCTTTACAAAGCATCATGGAAAAATCATCCCACAGAAGTGCGCTGTTTGTGTTAAAGGCAGAGGAGAGCCAGTCCTGAAAGCTGTCCGGAGCCCTGCAGCATGTAAATGGGGTAGTGCTTTTTGCTGTGTTTGGATGCATGCAGGGCAGTCTTTGCCATAGAGCAGGGCTTGCTGCTTGAATTTGTGTCTGCTGTTTGGTAATATTAAATATGAACTCCATGGCACTCTCGAGAGAAAGAACTGCTTTGTCTTCACATCTCATTTCCATACCGCTCTTAGTTTGCTGCCATAAGTAGGTAGTTACAAATACAACTGATATTTCCTTTCTGAAGTATTGTGTGCGTATCCATTGGTAGAAGTGGTTTTGGTGGCCAGGACCTGTGACACAAATCCTGACTGATTCATATGTTGCAATTACTAAATGGGCAATAGGTCTGCAGAAAAGAAANGAAAAAAAAAAAAAAAAAAAAAAAAAAAAAAAAAAAAAAAAAACACCAACAAAAAACCTAATTGCTTCAGGAAGTTGGTTTTAGACAGGCTTGGTCTTTTCCAGTAAACACGTGAAGTTATCTGGATGGCTGTGAAAAGCAACCCACAAGGAAAGGAAAATGCAGGCTTTTCCGTGGTGCTTCCATGACGTGGGCATGTGTTTCCCACTCCCAGCAATGTTAGGGAAACTCAGAAGTAGTGATGGCATTTTGTCTGTGTTTATGTAAATCAGGTGGTGGCAGTCGTTGCAGGGAGGTGGGGTGGAAATAAAAGGGATGTTGTGTAGTCCACTGTAGATGGCCTTTGCCAGGTTCAGTCATTTCCTGTCCATCTGCCAAAAATCACAAGCTGATAAATGGACATAATTGGAGTGTGGGAAACTGTATTGCTTGATGATCTGCAGGGGAGGGGGAAAGGAATGAAAGAAGACTCGTGAATAAAGAAAACAACACTTTATCAGTGGAGATGCAGCCTGACTGACTGATGCTGAGATAGCAGACCTTGTTTATTCTTTCCTCTGACTCTTGTCAAACGCTTTAACTTGCTCGTCCCTCCCATCTGTCTGGGTGGATAGGAGTGAAGGCTGCATGTCCACATGTGTTGGTCACCATGAAATGAGGGTGTATATTTACCAGCTCCAGGGAATGGGCAAGCACGCAGCAGTTTCTTTTCTTCTTTTCTTTTTCCTAATATCATCCAACAGTGGAAAAAATCAGCACATGAAGTTGTATTCTATCTAGACATTGAAGCTGTACTTAGGCAGGTTCACTGGCTGGCAGCTTTCTGCCATCGGTACTTACCATGGCTAATATACTTTCCAAATGGCTCTTTTTATGGAAGGGGTAGATTATTCTAAGATTTCCTGTGTTTCCCTTTGCTTTACATTTCTGAGCCAGTTGTAGAGCAAATTACATGTTTCATCTGTAACTGATTTGAAATGTTAAATGTGTTTGATGCAATCAAGGATCCAGGACGCTGCTGTTCTTGTGATGCCTGGTTTTACATGTTACTTAGCATGTTAATAACCTTGGTTAATCCTGCTGGTTTGCACTGTGATCAACCTGTACAAGCTATCTCATGATGTCACACTTACTGTTCAAAGCTGTACTGAAGCTGTCAAGGAACGGATGCAAGTTGGGGGGGGGGCTGTGTACTGAAAAGATCCACTTGCAGCAGTGGGATGCTAATCGATTCCTTTTCTCTTGTCTTTTCTTTGCAGTAAATGAAATTATAAGGAATGACCTTTCCAGTACCAATGTCCATTCATAGCTTTCAATACGGGCCTAGTATGAAATCCACACACACTTTTGACTTAGCTGGCGTGTCAGCTCAAGTAGAGAGATACCGAATAAACTGAAGTCATTGCCTGATACCACTCTGATCTTCCACCTTACTGAATGTCAGGAACTGAAGATTTACCTCTTGCTTACAGAGAAGTAGCTCCTCAACTTCAACTGATGAAACAGCTTCTTTAAAGAAAATCATCTCAAAACAAAGAGGAGGGAGTACACTCCGAGACGGCGCATTTCATGGGACAAAACTAGGAAACTCAGCAAAATCTGAGTGCTTCTTCCCAGTGCTGGTCTTTTTGGCATGGCACGCTGGAATACAGCCCTGGAAGTGCCTTATTTTACCAGGTTGTGGCATCAGGGCATTTTTAATAAGCTTTGAATTTGCTACCATTAAAAGTGTTGGTAGGTGCAAAAACTATAGAGCTTGCATTCTGGAGAGTGATATTGGAAAAAAAAGCATAGGACTCTGCAGCAAATTAGGGAGAGCAATCCCTGCTCCAGTAAGATGCATTTATGAATTCCAGAATTTCTTCAGCTTTTCCTCTGCTGTAATGTACAGCCTATTGCCTTATTCTCAGTGCATTTCAAAAGCCTCCTGATTTGTCATCATCTCAGCTTTCTTTTGCATATTGTCTTTATTATGTGCTAATAAATCATAGGGTTGTTAGTAGTAGCATGTTAAGATTTTGATTTTAATCCAGCTTCAGTCATAGCACAAGTGAGTTGAATAGCACAATATAAAAAAGGTTGATGGACAAAAAAATGAAATCTATCTTTTACATGATAGATGAATGTGTATGCATGTACATACATACTAGTATATATGCATATATTTATATATGACAAATAATATAGATGATTGCCTAGTGAGGGCACTGAATTTAGCAATAATTTCAATTTCTGAGAATGCATTTCAGATCCACAACGAATATTTCAGCTACTTCTTTTGAGGGTTTGCTGCACCTAAAGCAGGTATGCATTTTCTTTCCTCATGCAGTTAAGCAAGCACTTTAGATAGGCAAGAAGGATGCATACAAGATACATGTTATTTACCAAATGACAAAATATGAGTTATAGTAACTGTAAATACCAGTATGGAAGAGTGTAAAATATTTGTTCAGTTATAATGTTATTATTCCGCAGAAGCCTTATAACTCTCTGCTACATGTATGAAAAAGAATATTACCAAAAACCCACAAAGGTTTAATATGCAGCGCTGTATAGTGTGTTTTCAGATTAGCTAACATTTCTGGAGCTACAGGTAGGCATGTAGTGTAGCCTTTAACATTGTAATTTTTACAATCAACTGCTTATTATATAACTAGCAACAACCTATTATTTCATATAACCAAAAAAATAAAAACAAAACTAAAATAAAATAGCATGACTTAAATTAAAAATGTTTAACATTAATATTGTGCCTTAGGAATCTGTGCCCCCTTCTGGAAATACACCTGAACTACACCTCCATGCTGGGGTGGCTCCTTAACCCTAATGCAATGACGATTGAGCAGGTTTCACAAAAAGGTGAAATCCTCCTAAGCGTTTTAAAACATTATTCTGTATAATTATGTCTTACTTTCTTTAAGAAAAAAAAAAGAAAGCCATATTTGTCACATTTGCACATTACTGTGAAGACATGAGAATATAATATGGCTGTATGTACATAATACGCTGTTAATGGTCCTTATAATAGTCTGTTATCTCTCACCTGTTTAATCCCAGTTATTTACCCTGTATTTAGCATTGTAGACGTTGCATGAAACATTTCTTATAGACTGCCATATGAAAAGTTAAAAAGCTTGACAGATGTCAGCTTGACTTGTAGCTAGAAAATAGAACCAATAAAGCAAAATGTTTTGCTGGAAGCTAGTCTTAGAGTGGTTCATTTTATGTTATCTTGACAAATCTTCCTTTCTCATATAAAATAAGCATTTTTACGTTATATACATATATATATAAATATATATCGCCATCCCTTCTATTTGAAGCTGTTTGCATCCTGCTGCATCCTGCTAATATAACCATCTTAGTATGGAAGTAAAGTCTCTTGTCAGCCAGACTCTTCTTCATTTCCCCCTTGCATTTAAAGTCTTTGCTGCCAAGGAGAGAAAATGATATATGATATAATTCTCAGATTTTATTCTCTCAGTATTTCAGAAATGTCAACAAAGTGTGCGTGGAGGAATCTCTGGTTATGCCAAAGCATTTTTTTATTCATATACATAAACACCTTGGGTGAGGCTTTTACGATACAGGACAATGATACACACACAGACACACAGACACACCCGCCACATGTTCACATTTCAGCCGTAATTTTAGCAAAGTTTTCAACTGTATGGTTTGGATATGTTGCACTTCCTTCATCCTTATTTTTATTTTCCTCTTTAAGCTATTTTGGAAAAAAAAATAAATCTGTTACTTTTAAGCCTGGATAATGGAAGATTATGCATCTCTTGTATATGTATTCATAAAATAAAAATGAAAGCAGAAATATTTCCCGTATGAGACTGCTATCTTGTTTTTGTACGTGTGCTATGATTGTTGCTGTCAGTTTATGAAAATAGTTTTCATCAACCCTTTTTGAAAACAAAGCAAAACCAAGAAGCCACAACGTTCTGGACTTACAGTGTAGTCCTTATCAGTATGTTCAAAAATACTTTTGCCAGGGATGATTCTGACTATTAAAAAGAGCCCTCTGGATGGATTTTAAGCAGTGAAACAAACTACCTTATTAATCATGCAGCAAAGTACTTGCATCTGTATGTATTGCTTGGACAACAGTTTCTTTTGCTCTCCCTGGAACTATTTCTGAAATGCGTGGGTTGCTAAGGGTAGGCTTTGGATCTGTGGTCTTCAGCGCGCTAGATACAGAGACACGTTTTTGTAGCCCTGCAAGGGGAGGGCTGCCCACAGACTGGCAGAAGGGGCTGGCTTGCCATGAGCTGCGTATGTGCGATGGATCTGTATGATGGATCCGATCTGTGTGGTGGGTCCGACCCCTGAATGCCCCTGCTGCTCTGCCCTGAGGAAGAAGGGGCAACAGGAGGGCGTCAGCTTAGTCAAAGCTGGGCTGAATGTGGGTCTGGGTTTCTAGTCGCCTCATCAGATGGTGCCTTTGTACATACTGACACATGGCACCTGTTGGGCCAAATCATACAGAAATGCTGGAAAAACCTGAGCCGCTTCAATTTTTGTAGACCAAAGGCAATTTATGAAGTATATAAGCACGACAACATGCCTACCACAGTAGTCTAGATTTAAGTAAGTGTTTAAACACGTTTCAAAAATTCCTCAAGGAGACATGCATTTAAGTGTTTGTTGAATGAAGACCTTTCTCTGCCTTGGGTTTGTCTTCCTGTGAGTACAGGGTGACCCACCCTGCTCACTGTCACTCCTGGCTTCCTTGGGGCTGCTACCAAATCCCTTGCAATTTAAGGAGAGGCAGATGCTCCAAGCCCATTAAAACCCAGACACAGCCCTGCTCTTTAGAGGTCGGTTAAAATGCTCTTTCTCTGCTTCCCTGTCTGGAGGGTGGAAATAGTGATATTTACTCCTCATGGGGACAGCGTGAGCTGTATGGTTGGTGAGGTTCCTGGAAAAAGGAAAATACTGAAAACTGTCACAAATTCCCTATGTTTCCCGGAGACCATGGAATCATTTTGTACCAAAGCAAAATGTCTGGTCACAAACTGAATTCATTCAAGCAACATACTTCGGTCATTGTGCTACCTGGCTTCCTCCAAACTTCCTTTCCCTCTCATTTCCACACATCCCCTCCCCAAAGCACAGCAGACACAAGCACAACTACATTAACCGCATCTTGACCAGACTTCTTTAAGCAAAATAGCCTTTAGCAAACTCCTAGCCGACTACTTTCATTCATAACCAAAGCAGAAGGTGAATCCCACACATCCATCTGGTACTGTTTGACTAAATAGCCTTGCTGGAGTCATGCTTTTGAGATTTTTCCTTTCCAGCTGAAAATGGCAGATTTCAAGGAGTTAAGTTTCTTGGACAGAGCTGTACTGCCTTGAAGCTAAGCTTTCCTTCACCATGTGTGTAATTTTATTGCATTCATCACTGTAAATCTATTGAATTTGTCTCAGTAAAAATAAAATCCCTCTCATTAAGTATATTAGAGAGCAGCGTTAAAGTCAATCACATAAGATCTTTGTTTCTGTAGCTCTTTTTTAAAAAAATGGTCTAATTTTATGTCATAAGCAGATTGGACAGTTCATCAAACTAAAGCGAGTCCCATCTTCTCCGCCTTTGCACACACTTGTCCAATACTGAGGTTAAACGTTTGCCTTTTTTAATTTGCCTGTGTTGTTTCCTCTTTCTCAGCAAGTTAATGTTTTTCTTCTTTGTGCCTCTTTCCAAAAAAATAAAAAGGTTTTGATTCTCTTCTTTTCAGGTAGCCAAATAATTTGTTCAGAGCAGATCAGTTACAGATTCTCATACTGTTGGCTTTAATTACAAGCCATTCTTGATTCCAAAACCAGCTTTTTTTTGGCTAAAGAGACTGTATTTTTGGACTGCGCAAACTTATGGAGCTGTAACGATTCAAATGGTTGCGTTTTCAGGATTTAAGGCAACTGGTAGTATACCTGGCACTTGCCGTTGCCCATAGGCACATTAGCTTTTGTCATTTAAACTGAAAAGTTGCTGACTGTAGTGCTTCCTTAGCTACTTTCAGGGACAGGCAACCCACAAGCCACTCTTTGCAGATGTGGCAAATTCATTTTCAGTCATTTTAGGAAATCCCTTTCTTTTTTTTTTTTCACCTCTGGGAAAGAGTTTCCAAATATGCCGTCAGCATCAGTTTCCAGCACCTCTTCTGAATTAGTTTCGCACCCGCAGCTCCTGTACCCAGCCTGTTTCCAGCACTGCTGACAGAGGACTTTTGGGTCAAAAATAACATAGCAAATACTGACAGTGGGTATCGGTGGCAGAGCCGATCCTAGCCCAGGGCTTACTCTCGGCCTGATGGCCATTTCACTGACTTGACTTCACTGGTCCATAGCTGCTCCAGTGGGAGCAGCCGCCCAGCCGGGCAGTCGGGCACCACATGCAGCCATTGTAGGCATCTCCCTCGGCCATCACTCCCCCCGCCTGGCTGCGGGGTGCCCTACATGTGCTGCTGGGACCACCACATGCCCATGATGCTGAAGGCATTTGTAAGCAAGCCCTTAGCGCCTGAATTGAGCATGGGTTTGCCTCTGCTGGCATCGCTCTCTTGGCTTCCTCACAGGGGTTTCTGCCAGCTCCAGCACCATCCATTGCCCACCAGCCATCAGGATGGTCGGGACCGGGGCATGGGGACTCACCAGCTGAGAGATTGTCTGCCACACCGGGAGCTCCCAGGAGAACAGACTCCGCATTTTCAGATGCATTTTTAGGCCCTGCACTGGTGACATTTACAAACTCAATTCCGTGGTGTGAAATCTCCAAGAACACCCGGGGGGGGGGAGCATCCCAAAATTCAATGCAGTGCTGTTCCCATCCAGGTGAGGGACATTCTAGTGACACCAGTTCCATGTAACTGGGGGAGAGCAGAGACCTCTGGACCTCACCAGAAAATATTTCAGTGCTTGGCAGGAATTTTTTAACTGCAAGGTTTAGGGTTTTTCTGGTCTGTTTTGTTTTTTAATAGGAAAAATGACATTTCCTACAACATGAAATCTTTTGCTCTACTTAGTTTTGGGGGAGGAGTGTTATTATTTTATTTTCTGCTTAGAAAATGCAAACAACATTATTTTGGGCCAGGTTGATCCAAACTGCACCTTCTTTCCCTCTCACTCCCCTCCAAATCTCTGGATGGGCTGCTTTCCCAGACGATGGCTCCCCCTCCACCCAAGCAGAGCTGCACAGGCGTCACATGCATACTGCCTCTGCCCAATTTCTTGAATGGTTTCTTTGCAGGAAACTCCTCATGGATCTTTCCTGCCTCCCTGGCCCCCTTCCAGGGCTCTTGCCTGGGCCGAGCTGATCCAGCCCACTGCTCTCATCCTCCTGGCAATCTCTTCCTTTTATTATATTTTTACTGTAAGCTTCCTGTATATTTTATCCTATAAAAAAGATTGGCCTTAGTCGGATGATAATACTAAATTGAGCACACACCTTTTGGTGTATTGCATGAGTTATTCCTGTGCCTTCCACCCACTCCATGCACAGGCAGCCACTCCTCTGGTTTTTAACCCTGTCTGCCTCACTGGCATACCAGGATGGCTCCAATCCAGCGGCAAGCTCCCTGCAAAGTACCCTGCAGCAGGAAGAGGCTGAGACACTGATGAGCTCCTTGCAAAGTACCTGGCAGCAAGAGGCTGAGACACGGAGTCCATGCATGAAGGGGACAGAGTTCGTCACTGGTGATACAGGGGCTTTAGTTCAAGGGACTTTGTGAAGGACCTCGCCAGCCAAGTGCTCCCCGCTCCTGCTGCCAGACAGGCAGTGCCAGGGAAGGGGTGCCCAGCCTCTTGCTCTGACCCACGGCAACCATCTTGCGTAGCAAGGCTACATCCCCTGCCATGGCTTGTGTGTGACAAATCCTTGGCAACCCCATAATTTAGTGCTGGTAATGGTGTTGCCAAAAAAAGTGTGTTGGGGGGTAAGGAGCAGGAGAGGCAGAGGAAAGAAGAGAAGCACCACATGGTACTAACCTGCTTGCTGGCTACGCAGCAGGAGCCGTGGGTCTTTCCCTCCTGGTGACGTCGCAGGCTGGGCAGGGACAGGAGAACCACCACAGCACAGCCCATGGGGCCATGGTTGTGCTGCCCCAGCCAGGACCAAGTGTGGGCACATCAGTGCACCTGTGGAAAAAAACCCTGTGCCAGTGTGCCCCCAGAACATGCCCCAGAGAGACCACCCATCACCCTCCTTCTGACCTGTGCCGGTCAGAGCAATTAAAGGTGGTTTCTCCATCCAGCAGCATGGGGAAACAGGGGTGAAGGGGCTGCAGGGCTAAGGCTGCACAGCAGTGGTGGTGCGTGGGAGGGAGCGAGCTCTGCCTGACTCCTGGGATGAGTCTGTGCAGGTGGGTGTATGAAAACTCGTCTTCTTTTCTCTTTAACTTTCCAACTGAACAGCATGGTATGGGCAGAGAAGCTATGGGGTGGAACCCCAGCACCCTTCCCTGTCCCTCCTTGTCTTCGGGAGAAAAAAAACCACACTTTCAGCAGGGAATTGCCTCTGGGAGAATGAGGGTGTTTTCAGGGTGCTCTGGTGCGACCACTCACATGACTCCTGCTGACCTCAACTATGTAAATGACAACCCGAGCATCTATATGAAGATGCGGGTTGGCGTAGGAGTTTCTGGTTCAATTTTCCCTGCAGCGCAAGTTGCCATAGATGCTTTAGAAAGTCGATTTCAAGAGGAGCAAACCAGATCAGAAAGCTCTCACTCACAATTTAGAAAGTCGGTAGTTTCAGGGTTTAACCCGTAGAGAACGAGCATGCGGGTGCTCGCTGGAGGGAAGGGTCAGGAGCCAGGTGCTGCTTTCCTCACAGCACTGCATGCCCGCTGAACCACAGTGGTGACATACCTGGCCCATACCCAGCATCACCTTCATTGCAGATGATCACATGAACAGTCGTGTGGTGATTAAATAGCAACGATCGCCTTGCTTTGATGTAAGGTAGCAGGCACCAGAGACCTCTAGCAATGCTCACAGGCACAGGGTGCCAGGACATCTCCAGCAGTTACCCCAGTTTGCAGGGAGGGATGCTGCCTTTAGCAGATTAACCCCTTGGTATTGCTGCCAGCGACCAAGAGGACCAGGAACCACTGCGTTAGCAGGATGTATAAATGAAGCAGGTCACCACACAGTAAAGAGCACAATAAAAGCTTAGATCCAGCAAAAAAATTTTGGTCTACCCAACCCCTTCTAAAATACGTGGGTGTACCAAAAGATAAGTAAAGAAGTAAAACTTGTTGCTAAAAATAATAATGGAAAATGATTGTTACACTTGCAGTTCACATGTATGTGGCCTGTATGAGCTCTATAGGCCTAAAGAGTTAAGCAGCGTGTTTAATTGACTAATACTGTTAAATAGCTTCTTATATAATACAATGTGTCCCTAAAACATTTTTGTGGCTGAAGTGCACACATTTCTGGTGAGTCAAGTATGCTATCTGAGCTCTAAAGCAGTGGTCAAGCACAGTGACAGCACATCACTTATCGCTGCTACCTACTAGCCCAGCAGTTGACCTAAAACCTCAACATTTCCTTCCCCCAGGGCTGTGAACTGCAGGATAACAAGCACACCATACGCTGTCTGCTGACGCACTTTAGTCCCGATGCAGATTACAGCATGGTCTCACAGAGTATCGCTCCCCACGGCTCTGCTGGGTGATAGAAAGCACAGAAAGACCTTTTCTTTCTAGGCAGATCTTTATCAGCCTAATGTGTCTGAACTGCTCAGGTTGAAAGGAAAGATGCTGAGGCAGCCTGGCCCTGGGGTTTGTGGTTTTACATGCTAGTGCTTTATCCCGACTCTTGTGGCTACCTCGGTCAGGCATCCCCAGTTTGAGGGCACTTCGCAGAAGAGAAGTGTCCCCATTTTTGCCTCCCAGTGCAGGGGACCTCTCCTGCCACTGGCTGCCATGGACAGGCTGCCAAGTGCTGCTGAGCTGCTGGAGAACCAGCGTAGTCCTGGCAGCTGGCATGGTACTTGGTAAAAACCCCTTGGAATTCTTTGATCCAAGAAATCAAGATTTTAGTCTCTTTGGGCCTTTCTTTAATGTGCTTGGAAGGCCTGACTGCACATAAGGCCTCTCGTTTACTAAACACAGTGAGTTGTGTGACATAGTACTGGACTGTACTATGCCAGACTCTTCTCGATGCCCAGTGATAGGACAAGGGGCAATGGGCACAAACTGGAACACAGAAAGTTCCATCTGAATATGAGTAAAAACTTCTTCACTTTGAGGGTGACTGAGCACTGCAACAGGCTGCTCAGAGAGGTTATGGAGTCTCGTTCCCTGGAGACATTCAAAACTTGCCTGTGCAACCTGCTCTAGGTGATCCTGCTCTAGCAGGGGGATTGGACTAGATGACCTCTAGAGGTCCCTTCCAATCCCTACCAATCTGTGATTCTGTGATTATGTGAAGACTCTAAATCTCTTTGTTTCTAGGATTTTTCATGCTTCACAGCCACACTTCATAACCATAACAAGGAACGAGTTTAAGCCTTTGTGGTCACACATGCAGTTAATCTGGACCAATACTCAGCTGGAAGATAAACCCAGGCAGTGCCTGGGGTTCTGCTCTCCTCCCGTCTTCTCCCACCATGGCTGCCTGTTGCTTGGCATGCAGACATACTCTGGCATGTCAACAGCTTCCCTAGTTCACTGGCTGTGCTGTCAGCACAAAAAGCTTTGCATGCATCCTGGTGAGCTGCTCAGGGTCCAGCACCCCCAGGCAACCACAAAGAGCAGAGGAGGGTTCGTACTTCAGGGGTCCTAGGTGCTGTAAGCATTGAGACCAGACCTGCAAGGATAGCAGTCACAGCATGATGCAGACCCTTGGAGGGCTTTTTTTAGCTCCTGGTTGCTTTGTAGCTTACTGAGCATGGTAGTGTTAGAGGTCCAGGCCTGTGTGCAGAAATCTTGCCTACTGGATGGCGTTCCTTAGCACTGACCTTCTACATCAGGATGGGAAGAACAGTGTTTTTCAGCTCTTTTTTCTGAGTATCCACTTGACATAGCTCAACGGAGTTCAGTCAGTGCTCTTTAATAAATGAAACCACACATCCTAGCATTGCCATATTATGTCTTATAATACAAGTTGCCACTGGAGACAGTATCAGTACTATTTTCAGCTGATGGGAGTTTTCCAATTTTTGTCATCTTCTATAAAATTTTGCATCATAATGCCAAATGTTTAGGTACTGTGGGATTCCCCCCTCCCCCCCAACTATTTTTTCAATTAGTTAAAGAGCTAGCCAAAAAAATATTGAACTTTGGAGGAGAAAGAGAAAACCTCCTTCTTCAGCTGGCTCTATTGTTCACATCTTTGATTATTTTCTTCTTTGCGCAGAGCATAAAGTTTGCCCAGTTAAAAGGAACTGGACTGATTTTGATCTTCTACAAGTACAACTGTAGTTAGTCCTGAATTATGCCAGAATAAGTGAGATCAGAATTGGGCTCAAAATCCTGCTTCTCCAGAGCTTTATGATCAAAGTTATGTTGTGCAAGAAACACTGAGGGGGTAAAGGGAATAGATGACAACTGGCTTACTGCAGTCAAAAAAAGGATTAGTGCAGTAGCTACATGCACTGCACTTTGGCTGCCTTGCAGAAGAAAAAAGTCCATGTGCCCGAGCCCCATCTTGGCTCTTTAGAGAAGGTGCAGTTGCAACACTCTCATCCCAGCTGATTTCCAGGCTCCATCTGGCTGCGTACACGGGCCCGTAGATGCTAATTATCAGCATTGCAAGGCCCATCAGCCACCCCTCCTGACCTGGGACGACTGGCTGAACTTGTGGGTCTGAGGTCATGCCTGCTCCCAGTGGCCTCCCAATCTGTTCCTCTTCCTTCAGCAGGTCAGTGACTTATCTGCACGCCACAGGGAGCACAGCGGTGGCAATCCCATAATTTCCTGCTTCTGGCTTCTGCTGGTTTGAATCCTAGAGAGACAAATCTAGAGACGGAAACATGCTGTTTGCACACTGGCTCTTGGAGGGGGTCTCATTTCAGATGGTGCAAAGCACTCAGGGGTACATGCAAGTGGAGAAACCAGAAGCACCAGGGAAAGGCTTTAACACACGCTGCCAGGTAGGCAATAAAAGAGTGACTAGTCACTCACTCAGCAGACACTGAGTCAAGGAGACCTTACTGTACAGACTGTCACCAGGCTGTTGGCGACTTTCTCCAACCAGTGAAGCTGACTAGGCTCAGGAGGGCTCTCTGCTGCCCAAATGGACCAAACTGGTGAGGCCAAATCCTGTCCTTCAATCACTGCAATATCCCAGACTGCAACCTGGAGGGGACTGAACAAGGTTAAGAGGAAATGTCAGTGCAGGGGCAATGATCACGTTTGGAAAGATATGAGCAAAGGTATTTAGTATAAATGCTGCTGTTTCTAGTCTTACTGTCTGTCATACTGTTCCTAGACCAGATACTACCCAAAGCAGGTGTCCCTGCCACTTGCTCCTGCACACAAATGGGTGCACCTCCTTGGGGAGGGGTGCATCTCCTACGAGGAGGAATTGAGCCATTACCAATGGCTGACTTCTCCAGCTGTCAAGATCACTGTGAGAGACAGCCAGCCTTTGCTAGCTTTATTCCTACCCTGCTAACGTGTGCAGCTTGTGTTGCATGGAGCTGGGATGCTTCACAACCTAGCAACGATACATATTTACACAGCCCTAAAGATTCCCAAAGTAATCCTTGTCAAGGCTTTACTCACAGACAGAATAATGATAAAAGATTGAAAAAATAGAAAGGAACATGCTCCAAGATAATTCTTGTCTTATTTTGTGGGATTTTTTTCTTGTCATTGCTGTTTATACTTGAGGTTGGTTTTGCTCCTTATTTTAAGAAGATATTCTTCGTTAAGTTTTATATGTATATTTTTTCAGTTACGCTGTGTAAAAATAGAAGTCAGCACTATCAATATTTAAGCACGAAGCAATTATTTTAGAAGGCCCGTAGCTACAGCACAATCCTTTCTCTGTATAGTTTCCATCGTGATTTCAAACAGCAAAAGGAAGCTTCAGAAGGAGTTTTATGTCCAGAGCTTTGGACAGGGAATGCACCCTGCTTCCCATATTTAAAAGAAAAGGGAGGCAATGTTTCAAGTGGCTATGTAGTGAGGACAATGGAAAAACTAGTATTTCAGCCTTGGTTGCATAGAATATTTACTGCCAAATCACTGAATGTGAGGTTTTGGTTTAACCCTCCTTTGCTCCTGTGTGGCTGAACTTTACAGATGTTACTGAAGCTCCGAGCAGCGCCTTCATTCCCGGTGGTCTTGAGCCCTCCTTGCTCTGCCGATGCGATTAAGCACAGTGGATCCAAGCCTGCCCTGATGGAAATCCCTGCGGCTGCGGGGCCGTAACCCAAGCCAGAATTTGCCCAGCTCAGTTTATGCTGCACTAGACTTGAACAAAGGCCTCACTGACTGCAGCTCGCTGCAGAGGAACAGCCTCCAACCAAGATGCAACGCCACCACCAATATAAAGAGATTACATTCACACTAGGAGTTTTGCTTCACTTTAAATTGTCACCAGGGATTCATTTGCTTTAATAGTTCTTTCTTTAGAAAATTTTCAGTATTCTCTTTTTGAACATGGGTACCTACATTATCTGTCTAGTCCTACAGTTTATGGGCTTTATGATAATACATACTCGCACTTCACCATTCACTTAAAGCCCTAAACAGAAGACCTGAATATTCTGTTTGAAAATTTGGCTCAACCTCTCTCAGGATAGATTTAACAATTAAAAAAAGAAAACAAAAGAAAGAAGTGGGGAAAGTTTTGGAAGGCCTATGTTACACTAACAGTCATAAAGCAGCCTCTGAAAGTAAGGCAGTGTCTGCCACTGCCAAACAACCGCATTTCATTAGTTTGGAACCACATTTTAGGGCTCAGGCAGCTTGTTTAAATACATTTATAGTGCCCCACCGCCACGGGCAGGCCTGCTGCAGCTTCATCTTGGATCTCTGTCATTTCTGTCCGGTGCTATGGAGCAGTTCCACTCCAGCCCTGTGCATGAGGCTGCTGCTTATCCCAAGGGATGTCAGAGATTGCACACACGAGGATGGTTTCACTATCTCCTGAAGCGGCAGCGCAGGGATGCAGCAGACATCCGCCACTCCCTAATGCACACATGTAGCTAAGGAAGGGAAGTGATGAACAACTCCTGCAATTAAAAGCATGGAGGTAATTTTAAGTAGGTAAACTGCCAGAGCTGGTGATGTGCCAGAATGGGATTTGGCCTGGACACCATGGCTAACACCTGCATGGATACAAGAAACACCGTGGGATCAATGACTTTGAGCACTCAAAGCCTCCCACCTCCTGTGTCGCCACAAAGCTCTCCCCTCCGGCTGCACAGCACTGAGGTGCAACATCTGGTCTGCAGTTGACACCAGAAACATCATCATTACAAACTAGTCCAGTGAAGACTCAGCCTGAAAACCACAACCTAATGAACCTCTAGCCCCACACTGTGCGAAGGCTCTCAGCCCAGCACAGGCTGATCCAGGGATGGTGGAGGCTAATGGAAAACCTCCCCTGCGCACTGCCAGGCACAGCCATCGGGCCAGCTTGGTCACTGTAATGTGTGACTTCTGACAGGAGCGTAGCAAAAAAAGGAGCTGACCACAGGCAGATTTCTTCCTAACTGTGTCACTGGTGAAGGCCTCCCCCAAGCTGGAAGTGGGAGAATGGGTTTGTTTTTACAAGAAACCTGTCGACGGAGAAAAGAAAAATTTGAGGAGAATATAGCAACTGGCTGAATTTGGCAAATAATTTCAGCTGGACAAAATAGCTAAAATAGTTCAAACTTGGAGGGGGGAGTGGGAGAAGAGAAATTCTGAAAATCCATTATTTGCACAACTCTCCTCCAGAGAGCTTATATTATACTGCCCGCTACCAGCTGGCTCAAGATTTAGGTTGCCTAATATTTTCCGTTATAAAAGATTCTTTCAACATTTTTATTTTTTTAGAAGCTCTAACACCTCCATTGTTTGCAGCAGGCCCTTATAATTTGGCAGGGACAAAGCCCCTGGGCTAGAGAAGTGCCTTTTCTTTCATCCATGAAATTCCAGTCAGGTTTGGNTAAAAATCACCATTTCCCTTCTCTCTCTTATGTGCCTCAAGAAAATATGCTGGCGGGCCGCCAGCATAGCAAGTGAACGTGAACGTTCTCATTAAATTGAGCCCAGGTTGTCACCAAAGCAGCCATCCAGACTCTGCTGGGAATGTCTGGGGGCTTCCAGGGCAGCTGCAGCAGCAGGAGAAGAGTTGCGGGAGACCGAGCACCACCCGAGGAGTTTCCCCAACAGGAGAAGGAGGCAGAGAGGGGAAGGAGCTCCTCCTGCTCCTCCTGTCACTGATTTAAAAGACCTGGCAACCCAGTCTCTGTGCCTTGGGGCTCCTGCCCCTACTTCTTAGGCTGGGAAGAATAGAGCCAAGTTCTCACTCAACCAGCTGTGAAATAGCAACACTAAGCCATGCTCCTCTTTCTCCAGCACCTTGCTCTTCTCCTCGGGAACAGCAATCTTATCCTACCCTCCCCTAATATAATTAACCCTGTGGTCCTAACTGTATCAGCCTGTTCTGTGATGCTGAACCGAGAATGGGTTCGGTGGCTGTTAGGGGGTATTTTTCAGCACTGAAGAGAGGATAGTTGTCTTGAAAAGTTTCTTGCCTGCAGGTTGGAATGTGACCAGCCCAGAAGACTGTGCAGGAAGAGACATGAGCCCAGGAGCCAGACTTAACTAGGGAGGCAGCTTCGAAACAGTGCTCAAGAAATAGAAATGGGACCATGTGTACAGAAATGAGCCCAGAGAGCTAATTGGAGTGGAACGGGAAATGGGAAAATTGGGACATCATTGTGTGGGAGACCTCGTCGAGGCCTGGAAGATCTTAAGTAGCCAATATAATCCACTCCTGGCAGAGGAGGTTGTAATATGAAAGTCAACATTGAATGGAATATAGCGAGATGAGCACTAAAGCAGAAAGGAACATAGACATATACCATTTAGTGGTCCTGCAGTCTAGTTTTTGGCATCCAAAGTGGCATTGGAAAGGTTGGCACACAGATGCTCTGCAGCCAGCAAATTCCTGCCATTTGTGAAAATTCTAGATCATTACTAAATAGCAAGAAAGTGGTTTATGCTTCAGAGTATCAAGTTTGGTAAGTTTTCCCAAATCTGTTAGTATTCACTGAAAATTGGATTGAAAGCCAAACATCAGAGTACACCACACAGAAAAAGTTCAGCTTGCCTGTTCAGATCTCTTCATTCCCATAGATGTGTGGCTGTCAAGAGAATCTAGCTGACTTTGCAAGGGAGGTGCTTATCCATGGAAAAGCTGTTAGGGCCCCTTTAAGAAGTGTGGTTGTTGCCTGGAGACAACAGGGAGAGAACAACAGAAAGTCACCTTAGCTCTCTCATCCTGTCCTTGCTCTGTTGGCCGTGTGTGCAAGGTTCAGCCATAGTCTGACCCTTTGCTCCATCCAGAGATGGAGCACAGTGAAAAGCCACTAGCTAGGCTTGTTCCAAGGCTGAGCTTTTCCAAGAGTTGTGACTTATTCCAGTGGGCATAGTGGACCAGGTCTATACTGCTTTTGAAACCTGTGCTGCTGTGTGCGCAGAGCCTGGATGCACGAGCTAATGGGCTGGTGCTAACTTACAGTTCTTTGTATGGCTCTCCATTGTGCCAAGTAGACACAGTGGTAAATATGTTGGTAAAACACGAAAGAAAAACTGAGTGGTAGCAGTGAGAAGGCAAGAGTTGGTACTTTTACCTCTGCTTTAGCATTTGTTTTAGCCTAAAGATGGATTTCTAAGTTAAATGAGACATGGGTGGCCAAAACTATCCCAAACCTTGGCTTTGCTTTGATGCCCTTTTAAAAATCAAACTCCACTCTCACATCTGAATTCAAACAGTCAAATCTGTGCCCCTCAAGGGAAAGTGGCAGTTCAAAGATGGGTCTTGGTACTGCTTCCAATTTAAGTAATAAAGATTGCGTATTTTCCCCTTCAGCTGGATATTGTATTAATTAGTACAATAACTTCTGGAGTGCTACTAATAAACCCTATGTTCAGCAACTTTGGCAGTAAAAACCATCGAAGCAAGCATCAGCAGTTCTTGAAGACAGAATATAACTATGAGTACCTGAAGACTCTTTCTTTGGATTGCAGGAGTGGGATAACTTGTCAGGAATCAATAAATTGGAATCAAATATGTCTAGAATTCAGACTAGCTAAAGAAGGAATAATCAAAACCATCAAAGCTTGGTGCATAATGGTTTGAGACAAGTGGTCCGGCAAATATTGTTCTAATATCATCTTAACCACAAGGGCTGTTCAGATGTGTTTCTTGAAGACGTTTAAGTTAGCAAAGAGTACTCATCATTAATCTTTTATAATGGCTTTTGGGAGCCACAGTTCATTTAAACATTTTACATTTTTATTACTTATGTATGCAGGGCAGCAATTAAAGCTGTCGTGGTCATATAATGAAGACTAATGAAAGCAAGACGAAGGCAGGTTTTCATTTTCTGTCAACCTGAATATCCATTTGCTTCTGCCATCTCCCTGCCCCCTCCCCCCCCAAAAAATTTTTTTTTTCTTTGCTTGAAAGCCAGCTCCCCAGTCCCTAGACATTTAACCAAACACCTTCACAACTGTCCAGGATGAACTATGAAGACTAAATGGTCCTTTCTTTTCTTACATGGAAGAAGCATATCTCTTGGTAATCAGACAAGTACTGTAAAAGGCTCAGTCTTTCTCAATGCAAATAAATGTGAGTGATGCAATAACAACATCTTTATGGTATGTTTTCTTGGCCACTGTGAAGTAATAGTTTTGGAGGGGAGACAGGGATTAGTCACCCCACAATTAGTCATTCTGCAGTGTAGTTTGATACTTGAGAGATCTGTATTTCAGAAATGCGGTTCTGCAACCATAGGACTTATTTTCAAATACTTTCTGCTTTCTCCTCCTTTTAATTGGGAAGAGTTTGTAGGAAAAAACCCATTCACTCTTTACATTTAATGTGCTTCTGAACTCATGTGTCTCTATTTCATCTTCATACAAGCTTTGCTTTCCATTGCTCGGGAGCTGTAACCAAAACCTCAGTCTGGGAAATGCCTCCATCCTAGCTTGTCTAAAGGAGAGCCCATCAGCCTGGCCAGGCATCCTAATGTTAGTGGTACAAAGGACCAGGGGGGTAGGTCATACAGGTAGCATGAATGCTCCCCCACATGTGTGTCCAGTAGCCTGGGAGCCTGAGAGGGGCCGGTGCTCCTCAGCGCTTGGCGAGGTGCAGAGGGGCTCACAGCTGCTGTAACTTGTGTGCCTGGAGGGACTTCTGTACAGAAGGAGCCGTGATCTGGGGCATCAGGAGCCATCCTCTTCCCAAAGGGGAGGTACTGCTTTGGGAAGAGTAAAGGACAGAGATGGCTGAAACTAGAAGTCTTCTCTTTTGTAACAGTCAGAAACTTTGCCACAGAAAATTGGTTCCCCTTAACTGGAATTCTTCTGAGTCAAAAAGGCAATGCAGATTTTTTAAAGTGTTAATCATAAATATCAGGGGAGAGGGAGCTTAATGGCAGAGCTTCCAATGAGTAACAACATAATGTTTGGCCTCAAATATTTCAGCTGGTAAGATGTCACATACTTCACTGATCTGTACATGGCAGCTCCCCGGCTGTCTTAACCGTTTCATTTTTGGAGTGAGTAGCTGCAGTCTAGCTCATGTGTCAAAGTGTGCTATGCAGCAGGGTTTGCACTAAGCACACGTTCATCGCCAGTCCAGGCACCTAGACCGGATCTAGTCCTCTCCTTATCAGATGGCTTGTTTCATTGAATCTCCCCATCACAGCAAGAACCTGGATCTTCTTTCCAACCAGCCTTCCTCCCATCTCCTTGGTATTTCTCCATTGCCAAACTCTTATCTCCTGAATGTATTCCATGCATACCAAAGCCTGCTTGAAATTTGGCACTGAGAGCCTTTCAGTAATTCTGCTTGCGCTGGTATAAATAGGGTTAATATCTTCTTGTTTCAGACACGTTGTTGTCATTATTACTTACCAGCCCAAACTGCAAACACAAAAATTAAATCTGGCAAAAGAAATACAGAACAAGTCGTGGGCCAAATTGATTTGACTTAAAACAGCATTGAAACAGATGAAATACTGTGTTTCATTTGGAAAAACAGCAGCTGTGTCTGTACAGTAACTACTGTGCTTCTCCAAAGGGTTTTTCCCACATGCAGGGCCAAACTCAACTAAATGTGCCTTGGAGTTAGAAGGTAAAGCTCCTACGAAATTCCTGGATCAAACTATTTGAAGATGTAAACAGGGTTACTTGATTTGAAGTCAGCTGAAAGTGGTATGCATTGCACCAGCTATGGGAATTCAGTGTAATGTCTCTGCTGATGGCAGCTAAGAACTGAGCAGAAAAAATCCAGCCCAGAGGATACCAGCTAAAGACACAGCCTTGCTCCTCTACCCTTTCCTCTCTGCCAATAAGCAAATGCCAAAGTCTGTACTTGGCAGCCTAGCAATCATCACAATTTGCAATGATTTAATATTAAAATGTCATCACTGAAGTGCAAGGAATTCTGTTTCTCCCCAGTCCCCGTGTGTGGTAGCTATGCACGGCTGCCACCTTCCCACAGCTCCAACATGGTACAGGCCTCTCATACCAAATGACTGCAAATACACTATGATTACAAATGAAACTGTTTTCTGTTATTCTGGAGGACCCTGTTTGGTGCAAGCGTGATGCATAGTCATCTTTTCATGAATGATGTGGTTTAAAAGCTGAGTTAACCTGAAGCAAAACTCTCTGAGTGAACCTAGCAGAATTGGTAGCTGCACGTGTAGCTCAGCAGGGAGTTGGGTTGTGTGATGCCGTCCCTGGAAGCAAAGCCCCCCAGAACACATGCAATTCAGACTTGCTTTCGGTGGCACATATACAAATCTACCAGGGTCAGAGCAAGCATTTCAATGCCATTGTGATGGAAGCAGCATCTGAAGTGATTGTTATCTTAAATGTGTTTTAATTTTTAAATCCTGATGGTTTCTCTGAGAATGGGATAACTAAAATATCTTGTAGATCCAAAGGTGAAGTTTCATTTCTTTTTGCTTCGCTGGTGGGTTTTGTGCCTCTGATGGAAGGGGAGCAGCCAGTTTTCTGATGACACTCATAGACCTTGTTTCTCCTTACTCAACAGGGCGTGCACGGCACGCCTGCGTTCCTGAAGTTGAACACCGCGCTCCAGCTGTCACAGAGTCAAAAAAGGAGGTATATCCTTGAGACAGCTCCGGTCCTTTTATACAGGAATGATGCGGAGGAGAAAATCAAGGCAGATGCAAATAGTGAAAATCAGAAACTGCAGTGCAGCTTCTCTCTCTGGCTGTGTTCATGCAGGGCTCAGCACAAACAAAGCAGCCTCCCCTCAGCCTTGGACTCCTTACAGCCCAACAGAAGGAAGACCACTACAAGCACCAGGTATTCCTGTTAGCGGGAAGCCTGGTAAATGCTCTTTCTGTGCCAGCAACACCTCCTGTTGGCAGGCTTACTTGGCAGGCTCCAAGCACTGAAGCAAACACACTCTGTTTTGTGAGATTCACCGAAGTGGGGCATATCCCTGTCATGCCTCTCAAGAGAGTCTGAGGAGTTGGTTGTGGCCCTTCAGTGCAAGGGAATGAAGTGGCCAAAAATATGGAACTGCTTGAAAAAGAGTTGCCCCTTAATTATGCCAAGCAGTATGGAAATAATTTCAGAGTGGGTTGTGTTTCACTTTTTTTTTTTTATAATCTCACTGTATTTTAAGTCTGGGTTTTGCTTTACATTTAATTTTTTTCACAATCTCACTGTTTGTTAAAAGAATGAAGAATCAGTACCATGTAAAGAGGGAGAGTGGGGAGCAGAAGACAGGATGAAAAAAGCCTGGGACAAGCAGCCATTCTGAGCTAGCTGCTCAGTGGTACCCAGAGGGATCACAGGATCATTCAGGTTGGAAGGGATCTCAGGAGGTCTCTAGCCCAATCTCCTGCTCCCACCAGGTCAGCCCTGAGAAGGAGTTTATACCATCTTTTGGGCTACCCTGAGCCCAGAACAGAGGCAGGCTACCTGTCATGAAGCTGTTTCATGGGGGACAACCTATGGTGTACAAGATCAACCCACCAGTGTGCCATTTGGCATGGGGACCTACGCTTTCCTTCCTGCCTTTACTAGGGGCTGGCATGCCATGTGTTAAGATGATTTATCTTAGCCTACCAGTTTTCGAGCAGTGTAAGGGAAGGGGAGTTGTTCCCCCTCACCGAGACCAGCCAGCAGTGAGCTGTGAACCCTCTTACCTCACTCGTGGCCATGCCCTCTGAAGAGGACCTGGACAAGATGGTGGCGGAAGCTCCCATCAGTGTTCTTCCTTCAAGCAGAAGTAAGAGCAGCAAGGACTTGTGCAGCCAGCAATGTCCTTGGCGTGCCTGACTATGCTAAACCCAGCTGGTGGTAAATGTTAGCAGCACATACATACTATTTTACCTTCTCCTTGTTGCTCCCTCTTCTCACTTTTAATGCATGAGTAAACAGAGGCACTTAAAACCCAGGTGACTTGCTTGAGACAGTCTGTCCCAATGGAAATGCTCATACCTGGCAGCTGCAGCTCTTTGTCCTGTCTTTAGGCCATCATTAGGCCATTCTGCTGCGAGCACATCCCTGCACAGAGCATCGCAGAGACTGAGGCAGCCATGGAAGTTATTCTGGGGGCAGTGCACAGGCTGGGGCAGGTGGTGCCAGAGCACAGCACCCCTCCTCTGCCTGGCCTGTCCCTTTGCCAGCGGCTCCCCAAAGCCAACAGACTGGAGGAGTCACTCCAGCATTGTGGCACCCAGAAATGAGTTATCGCTGCGATACACTAAACTTTGCATTAGAGTTTGCTTGGGAAGGATGTGAAACAGTCACGCAGAACAGAGACAGAGACAAATAAACCCTAGAAAAATAAACTGCAGACAATATCTTATTGATATAGTGTCTGGGGCTGGTACTGTAATTCAGGCAACATGCAGAGGAGGGAGGAAAGCCCTGGTCCTCGGAGTAGCCCATTATTTTCACTGGTGCTGCCCGTACTTCCCCACCTCCAGTAATCGCCAGAGCCAGCAGGGGTGCCTTCAGAAGGGCCACAAGGGCATTTTTGCTTCTGCTGCTATGCCCACTCTTTCATTATGGCAAGACCGTGCCGCCACCCCCGCGCCAGTGCTGTCTGCTGGGGTGCTCCTGAGGGAGGCTCAGGACTGTGCTGCAAGCTCATCCCTGAGTCCAGACCTTACCCGAAGGGCTGGGCCGGCAGCCGCAGCTGCCCGAGCGGGGCCGTACGTGCAGCTGGCTCCTGTGCCTGTTGAGTCACCCACTGGCTACTTCTCTCTTGTTGCTTTAGCTAAATCAGGCGATCCACCCTGCCCTCGCAGGGCTACTTGGCAGCTGCTGAGCAGCCTGGTCCGTGCCAGCCGGCGAGGGGCTTTGCTTGCTCTCAGGCGGGAGTTGCTGCAGTCGAGAGAACGGGCAAAGCACACACAAGGAGAACTGAAGCCTTGTATATCTGTCACATAAAACTCAGAGCCCCCAGTCTGGCTCTTTATCAATTATTAGACTGCTGCTAAAAGAAGAAAATAGATTTCATAAGTGTGTTTCTGTTCCACACACCAGACAGATAGTCTGGCTAAATGATTTGCGGGTGCGAGTTAGTGCGTGTGTATGTGTATATGCGCATATGGTTCAAATCCTATAAAGTAGAGTCCTGCCTGTGTGTGCGTGTGTGTGTGTTTAATGCTTTGTATGGTACAACATTCCTTTTTCCTGTGTGTCTGTCTGGTTTTCTTGGGCAGCGCCAGTTAAATTTTTCTTTTTCTTTTTTTTTTTTTTTTCATTTCACAGGAATTGTGCAGTGGAAGCCAAGAGCATCTGCCAATTCTGCTGTCCCAAAAATAAAAGTTGACACTCTTCTCCTAGAAACAGTTATCTCCTCAGTGTAGTCATGGTCAGACACACCCACACCCATCCCTTTCTTGAAACTGAGACTGAATTTAATAACGTGCTTGGTCGCTTTTATTTCTGACTTAAAATGTCAAAGATTGAAAGGCCTTTTTTCGTAAGAATGCAGAGGATTTAAGCATTCCCAGGACATGCCACTTACTGTTGTAAGGAGTGGACTGCTCCCCTCCACGATGGCAGCTGGGAACAGCACTGCAGAAGCCAAGGGCAAAGGTGGAAGCAGTGATAGGACAGTCACTCCATCTTCTCTCCAAGTTAACACTCCTCTCTTTGCTCATCTGTGCTAAATGGACTGGTACGATTTTCACATTTCCTTGAATTTTTCATTTTGTTTTTTGAGGTTTGAGACTCCTCTTCTTTCCATGCCCATAGTTCACTCAGAGAAAGCAAACATTAACTTCACCCCAATCGTAAGTGCCACAGAGTCCGAGGAGGGAAAGCTGCTTGGCTGTGAAGCCAGTTCACATGCCTGCTTACCAGAATAGCAGGGAGGGGTTGGTAAGAGTCGTGCAGGACACATCGTCCACTCTTAAGTTATACTTGCCCTGCGCAACTTGTTTTCTAAATCACTTGGCAGAAAAGTAGCTATTCAGTGTTGTTGCCCTAGGTATTTCAAAAAGAGTGCTTTTAGTAAGAGGTGGCAAAATCCCATGAAAATGGCCGGTTCAGATAGGAAAACATAACTTAGAAAATGAATGGACAATCTGTTTTCCTGAATTACACCCATTTCCACCTGTACAATACCTAGACAGCAAGTGAAGTTCTTATAAAGCAACAGCAAGTCATAAATGCAAACTTACTTTTACCACTGCTGTTGTGAAAAACTGTGACAAAATATATTCCTTCTTGGCTTGCAGAGACAAAATATACTCCTTCTTGGCTTGTGGAAACCCCCCATTATTTCTCTCAGTTTAGGTGAAGTAGTTTCAAGTTCCCATAACATGAAGACTCTTAGACTATGCTAAATAGATGATTCTAATTTTTCTCTCTGTGTGTTCAAGCAATTGTAGCTGATTGGGTATTTTTAAGCTTCCAGGGCTGAATAGGTCTCAGTTACAGGCGTTGCTCCACGTGGTCAGAGCTGCGAATGGTTTGAAACCAGGGGTCAGATGGAAAAGGGCTAACATGACGATAGAAGAACATTTTATATTTTTCACTTTCCAGGTGATTGTCAGCCAGGTGAGACCATTGGATATAGAAGTCACTTCAGTACCTGAGGAGGGTTTTGGGATCCTTCACGATGGCTGTCTAGTGGGGTTGTTGGTTCATTGCTTTTGGAGAAAAGGACGTGCGTGTTTAAGCCTTTGGGGACAGCAATCAGTTCAGCATCAATTTCAGCAATTTTTTCCTGAAGCCTGGGAGAACAAAGCCCCAGAGCACAGGGATGTCTTTTGTTACCCTACAAAGCAATATTTGTGGCACTGCAAGTGCCATCAGAAGATATGTTTTAGCTCCTGTGCCTACACTCAGCCTTTGCAAAGGTAACATTAAGTGTGTTGGATTGTTATTACTTACATGTTTTTGCAACCAGACAATAATTGTGTTATGAATTTGTAAAAGTCAAGTACTGAGTTAGTCTTGGCACACTTAGAAACCTGGATAAATTAACTTTCTCAGTCATGGGAGACTTGTATATTTTGTACAAGAAACAGCTTGGATTCAAGGCAGCTCTCTGCCTAACTGCCTATTTTGAGGACTAGGTTGAACTGATCCACCTGATTTGTAAATTATCAGATCCCTTACGTAGATGGTGAAAATAAAGAGAGATCCAAGCTAACAAGAATACTGCAGTTCGACTGTACACCAAGTGTCCTTTTAGGCATGCATCTATGCTCTGAGCTGCTGTCTGAAAATGTCTTTCTTTTTCCCTTTTACAATAGACCTGAGCTTCTAACTGTGGTTCTGCATGGCATTCAAATTAGATGTCTGGAGGGAAGGGTATGAGTAGTAGTCTGAATGTGTGACTCTACATGTGACTGTAGAGCACAGCATCTTGCCTGTAATGGTTAATAGCTGCTCATCTTTCCCATTTCTTTAATATCCTATCCACGTTTCACAGATATTAAATATGTGGCATTTTTAAAGGGGGGTGTTTTCTTTCTCAGAACATGTTTGGTTTTAATGAAAGTGGTAAACATTGTGCTGAATACATCTGTTCATCATGAGTGGAGTATACAACAGATATGGTTAGGGAGACCATATGAGCATTTAGAGTGTGAGGATCAGTAAGCAGAGTCTGAATCAAACTTTCAGTCTCTGAGAGGTTTTCTCTGGCATATTGCTTTCATTTGGAGGTATAACCATCTTTATATACCAACCCATTTGTGCATTGATGTGGTTAGGAGTATTTGAGTCCTAGCCCAACACCTATAAGACTTCAAGTTGGCATCCTGCTCTGGGGAGTCTGTGGTAGTTTGATTACTCTCTTGGCACTGTTTCTGTCCATCAGGGGCAACTGCATGAAATATATCAAAGACTGTCATTCTGAAGGTCAGCCAGGTTGTTGTCTAACTTCCCAGCACAAAATGTTGAGGAGACGCCAGTAGGCATCTGAATGTGGCATACCCATCTCTGAGGTGGATAGCTAGGGCAGATAACCTGGTTGTGCCAGGAAGTCACAGTAAAATAGAAATCAGTGATGTTAGAAGCTTGAGTGGAAGGAACAGGCCCAGACTGGTACTGTAGTCATAGATATAGGCTTGTATGGATAATAGTACCAGTAAGCTGCGGTACCTCTTACATGAAGGCAGGCCTCTTGGACCAGCCATCCTCCAGTAACTGAACTGGGCTTTCACTATGGGCTAGTGGTGAAAGATGATGATTTATGAGCTTACCCTGAGCAGGAGAGTCCATGCCATCTGTATAGTGAATTAGCTTTCCTTTGAGAGCTATATCAGAGTCAATGAGGTGAGTTCCCATTTTGTGAGTTGCAATGTTCCCTATTAACTTCAGGAAGCCTTTAAGCAATCAGGGAAGGCCACAATAATCAAAGTAGAGGTAATGTGTAGGGAAACCCACAATACTTGGAACACAACTTGTTTAAAAGCAGTTTGAAAAGCATGATACTGAACTAACCCTTCATCTCTGTGCACTTAGGAGATTGCTGCGCTGCATGCAGGGACTAATGCAAGAAACCATACTGATGGGTGGGGTGACGCAGCGGAGAATTGCCATGAGCTGGAGCTGAGGTCTGCTATAGTGTGCCATAAGCGCCTGCCTGCAAGAGCATGGGAATTCAGCAGATATGAGCTACTATGAGAGCCCAAGAGCTGATACAAAGGGTAGCCAGAGGAAAGCCAATTGCCATGCACAATAATGTGTTTTATTAATCCTGCAAAACTGAGGAGCTGTCTAGGATAGAGACCAATTGCTGCTGTCTCTCTCCAGGCATTTAATCTATTAATAACTATTTACTCACAGAGCAATATAAAGCACTCCTGTGATGAAAACTGATCAGCATGGAAGGAGACACTGCTGCTGAGTTGTGATAGCATCTCTTTTAAGGAAGAACTTTCTCTCCACTTTGCAAATGCTAAAGATGCAAGCTTTCCAGTGTGTATACCCCATATGACAAACTGTTTTACAGCTGAGATTCCCACTGAATGTATTTTTTGACATGGGCAGGTACTTATCAAAGATGTAGCCTTGTGTTGACTACATGATGTCTTATGAAGTGGTTAGTGAACCTGAAATTTTAGATTCACTAATCATGCAGTACATGGCTCTAGTGATCTGAATGAAGAACAGCATACATGTGAGAAACTGAAAAACATGGGTCACTTCACCAATAAAATCCAGTGACTGCGAAAAAAGCCACAAGTAAATGCTGAAACCATGCTGAGACAGAGAAAGAGAAGGAAATGGAAAGGTCTCCAAAAATGGCAGTATTCACACACTTATTTCACAAGGTGTATATATATGAACATATATATGTATACCTTGGCAACAAATCTTTTTTGTATATGGAAGATCTGCCTCAGAAACTACCAAGTATCAATTTTTTCTGGGGACTATACCTGCAAAAAGGGAGAAATGCAACTTTTAAAAATTGACAGACATTGTGTATGCATCTAAGATTCTAAAGATGATTGTCCTCTACAGTTACTTATTTTAACAGTCTGCATCAGGGTGCTCTGGAGTAAGAAGGATGTTTTCTTCCCCTTTTTATAACTATTTTGTACTCAGATAAATACAAAGCCAGTCTATAGCTTTAATACAAAGCTGATACAAGTCGAAATACTAATAAAAATCAGTCAGGCTGATTTTTTTTAAAGTAAATATATACAGCACTTTGGGTTGCCATTTTTTATTGTAACTGCATAGTAAAATCCAGCAAAGTCTGCATTTACAATCAGAATTAGTTTCTAATGGGATTGAATGCTGTGGCCCCTGCAGTTGCACAGCACCAGGTCACCTGGGGTGCATGTTCCTTGTCTCTAACAGTGTGGGCTATACATGCAAGGCTGCAAGATGGACTTTCCTCTTAGTGATCTGTTTTTCAGCCATATTCAACGTATTTTTTCTTTCCAGTTTCAATATTTTAATGAACTTTTGACTCACAGCAACAATCTTCATTTAAAAAAAAATAAAAAGACAAAAAAGTAGTAGAGAAATCTAATCCTGGATTATTCCACCCATTCCTGACTTGTGCTCTCAGGATCTCAGTGGGTGCTTTTTGCTAATCAAATAACTCTGACTCATAAAAGCTCCCACTCACACTTTTGCTGCTTTTTCTTTCTAGCATCCTTAATGTAAACAACAACAAGGGAGCACCTAAGTAACAACAGGGGGTAAGTGCTGGGAGAGAATATCACAGTGGAACAGGCACAGAAAAAGAAAATGTTTTCAAGAGAGAGAGTAAATTAGAGAATTTAAAGAAAACCTAGGTGAGATTTGACGTTACCTGTTAAATGCAAGCAAAGTATCAAGGGCTACTGACCAGACTGAGTCTACTCCCAGTATGGAACTGGTCTCCAAGGAGCTGCCACAGGTCAAGACATCTGCTGTGGTGGAGGCCACGAGAGTCATGATTCACACAAAGAGAATGTGAAGTAAGTTGGTTATTCTTTAAGAATTCACAATGGCAACAAATGGGAACCCATATGCTGGCCAAGAAAACAGGCAACAATGGGTAAGAGTATAAACACGTAGGGCAGACGTATAGGGGGCAGGCAGCTAACAAAGAGGAAGGAAGAAGCTAAAATAAGCCGATGAATGAACAGACAGGAAATATTTAGCAGTGAAAGAGATAACGTGTGACTTAGAGGGAAATAAGAGGAAAGCATTACAAGGTTAAATCTACAAAATAATACAGTGGTTATTTAGGGGAAATTTTTCTGATGTCTTGCTGCAAACAGAAAGGACAGAACAAAGAAGTACAGGGGAAGTGCTGTAAAAGTACTAGCAAATAGCCAGCAGTGGCACCTTGCCCCAGCAAAGACTAGCTAACTCCTCTTGAATGGTGGTTTATCTTGGGCAATCACCCTGCTGCTTTATGGCTTCTCTCACCTGGTTTGCAAAACGTATGCAGTGTTTCTGGAGTATTTTGAGCACTTCTTTTCTGCCTCTGGTCTAAATCCCCTCTTTCCTGTACTTTGTATAGGTCATACCCTGTGCCCCTTACTCTGCTTTGGGGTTCTGGCAGGGAGGGCTGCTGCAGCTGGCAGATTTGTGTCCAGGTAATGTTCACATAGAAGGGGACAGAAACAACCATCCCATCCTCAGTGAAGTTAAAAGGAGGTGAAAAAACAGGTGGGATTAACTGAGGAAAAAATACTGTTTCAAGCAGATCAGGCTATTTCAACTGCATTAGCAGAGCACATCCAAACCCACTTTGGTATCTCCTCTTGGGCTGGGAAGAAGTAATGGCAGGTCTTTGTCTCTAAGCCCATGGCATGCCTCCAGTCCTGCACTTTCCTCCCCTATGGATGCTATGGGCTGGTGGAACCATCTTGTAGGTTGGATTCCAGCATATCAGAGAGAAAAAGAATAACCTGAAAGGCTTGTTCTTACACGTTAGTAAATAAGGTGTGAACTTTTATAGTAGAACAGAGCCACAATTCTAGGCAACATTGCATGTTATAAAGCTGTAGTTTTTTAGACAACTTAATAGAAGAAACAGCTGGGTCTACATAGAACTCTATTATTTTAGCATAAGGCAATTCATGCAAATATGGGGGGGGGTGTGTCTCTGTATGATTGGCCTCCTCCCTCTTTCTGCATTCCTTCACATGGACTTGAGTTCCAGATTTGAACAAACTTGAACTCATAAAATCTTTAAATGGTTATGATATTCATGTTGAATTTGCAGCTTCCTGAAATTAAGAAAGTTCCACATTCTTCAGGTTTTTTTGGATGTGGCTTTTTTGGACAGCTCTGAAATAACATTTTGGGGAGATACCAGAAAATCATCAGTCTGAGAAAACTACTCATCCATCAAGGAGGAACATAGATTATGACACTAAGAAATAGGGGATTAAGATGCTCCAGGACAGCTTCCTCATTCAAAATTAGAAATAAGGAAGTGGAAAGGGAAAAAGCAATGACTTTGCTTTGATCAGCACAGTACTGTGATTTGAGTGCAGTGCCTGACTTTGCTCTGTTACCCTTAGGAATTCAGTGTAATCACAGTGTAAAAGTGGTAGGATCAGAATAAGACCTGTATAGTTCTCAACACATGTGCATATCTCACAAAGCCTTTTGCATGGGACTGGCTCAATATTACTCAAAATACAAAGGTAGGCACTGATTTTTGGAGCTTACCATTTAAATGCAAGCAGCTTTTTCTAGATTCTCTCTCCTAGATTAAAATGAAAATCCAGAATAAGATGTCTGTGGCTATGGGAGCTTCTTTTAGTACTGTGTTTTCTGACTGCCTAAGGAACAGGAGAAATCCCTGGCCTGGCTGCACAGGGTGCAGAAGGCCTGACATCTGTCTGAGACTGAATCCAGTTAGCCTGGGCAGTAAGAGTGGTGAAGATAACCCACAACCCAGCAATCAAAAAATCAAGGTCTGTGCGGTTTCGTGGTCCTGAGGAAGGTGCTGTGTCATAGGAAGATGCTGATGCCTTTGCCAGTATGTCTTAACTGCTACTGTTATGTACAACTGCCAGATTAAAGCTATCACAGCTATGTCTATCCATGCTGCAGTCACACCTTCTTTTTGTTGCGTAGGCAAGCACTTGGATACCCTCTGTAAATGGTGGCAGTCTTCCAGATAGCAATGGCGTCTGGACTCTGCAGTACTACCTGCTGAGGTTTTTCCTACAACATACCACTTCTTTATTTACCCTTATTCCTGGCTCTTTTCCTTCAGACAGAGCTTGGCAAGCAGCCCTGTGGCCATTTTCTGCACTGAACATGTGCCAGAGGAAACCCGCTTGGATAAGGACTGGGACATTTTGACCGAAATCAAGGTTGTGAGTCCCAATGGATACTCTTTTTTTATGTGTGTGTTAGCATCATTGCTTTTCCTATTTTTGTTGTATAAAATAGTTTTCTGTCCTTGACTTATGCAGCTTTTCTTACTAGTCTCTACTTTGGTATGGAGGACATTTAAATTCCCTTCATTAAACTTTCTTAATTCCCTGGAAAACAATATAGCAAAAACTGTATGGCAAAGGCTTGAATGGATTCAAAGTAATGCTTTCTCATTTGCTTGGGTTTCTAAAAGTTAATTGTTAAAACATGGGTTTTGATAGTAAATGTGTTTTAATGAAAAAGCGCTTTGAAAAAACAATTCACAACTGTCAGGCCAACTTGGTTAACCCTTGCTTACAACTGAGCAGTACTCCATGTAGTAGGGTGCCAGCTTAAGACCTCCAGATGCTCCTCTGCAAGAAACAGTGCTAGTGGTAGTCAGTTGGAGCATAAGAAAACCAATGCCAGTCGCCCTTTTGATGAGTTGTGTATTGGTATCAAAGATCAAAATGACTAATTTGTTCATAAATGAATAGAAGAGTCCCTGTTTCTATTTTCTTTTTTCAGATCAAAGCTGTTCTTAAAATCTCTGATCCCACAGTGTGACTGTTTTTACCTTTCATTTTCTTGTTTTCATTTAAAAAATGAAGCTAGCAGACCCTTGGCAACATCAGCCATGTTTATGGGCAATGATATTTGCTTAAGAAATAGTGTCATTGCCATACCTTGTGAAGTGATGATAAACATCCTGAACTTGTACACAGAAAAAAGTCAAAGATCAAATAGATTTCCTCACCAGGGAATTGTCCTGTAAAACACAATGATCCTGTTTGTATGGTAGCACAGGAGTTATGGACTGCAGACGATGATGATGTGGACTGGATTGAGAGATTTTGAAAGACATGTGTAAGATGTTGGATCTTTCAAAGACAATAAGGTTGTTGCCTTGTCACAGTGGGTTCATTCCTTCTCATGATAATGGGGTGAAAGTTGTGTGAAATTAATACTTGCTACTGGCCTATGTCAGAAAGCAGTGGAAGAATTCAGCTGGGTGACATAATCAAAATGAGGCTCTCCTCTACCTGACAGGATAAGAATACTTTCAGACAAAAAGAAACTTAACCTCTAATGGTGTTATGAAGATGGCAGTGACTATAACCATTAAACAAACTAACGGCAAGTGCTGGGCTGTGTCTGTGTGCATTCACTTCAGTGCTTGCTTCCCTTTTGCTGACTCGATTGCCTTCAGCTAGCTGTAGCTCAGATGGGGAACACGTAAAGTGAGACCAGCTGAGTGTGCAGACAGTGTTGAGGTGTTCCAAGGGAGCAGTTAACATTAGTTTCTTCATAAGATTTCCAAGTTCCAGTCAGCCTGGAGTTTGCATTTATTTTTGGGATGGAGTCAGCATTGGTTGGTTGGACAATTTCATTGTCAAATTAAATGTTAGTCCAAAGCAACATTTATATTACTTCATCCTACTGCTCTGATGACTGTTGTGTAGCCTACAACATCTGAGGTATGAGCTGCCTTTGCCTGTACCAGGAAAATTAATTCTTCAAACAAGAAAAATGTTACTTGACCTATTAAAAAAAAAAACCCAAAAGCAAAAAACAAAAATTAAGTCAGGATGTTTCCACTTGGGTCTGCTTGGTGTTTGTGCTGCTTTTTGCAGTTCTCTAATACTTATTCACCTGGCATTCTCATTATATCAAGGAACCATTCTATGAATACATACCAAGCGACACCTATCTCCTCTGGAGTTGAAAATCAAAATTATTACATGATGCAACAAGTCTGTGTGATAAATGAGTAGAGGGAGTGGAAGAGAAATGATGAGGCTAGCAGAGACAGGAAACAACTATATAGACTGCATGTAAAATTTGTAACTTTGCTGTACGTTAGGTTTGTTTCTCTAAGATATAAAAAGAGGAGAAAGATTGATGATGTCAGTAGTTCCTTCTTGCCACCTGGATCACTGTTATGTTGAAAAGATGAAGGTGCATTCCTTTTATACATCAGGGTACATTTTATGCTTTCTGTAACAAACCATACCATAGTATTTTGCAGAATTGCATTCTCTGTTTAGTTATAAGAAAATCAATCTGAGAAAATAGAGTAGAAGTCATAGATCCTTGAGCACTATGAACCTGCTAATTTTGTAGTTAACAAGTGTCTAGCATGTTGCTTTGCCTTTCTGTTATAAATATTTTCCAGAGGAGTGCTATCTCTTGACTGGACCATCTTGTGACCATTAACAGGAAACAGAGAAAATAGTGATGAGTGCTATGCTTGGAAGAAAGCCTGCCAGAACCGGTAGTGAGGTAACACACAACGCCCCTGCTCAGATTTTAAAGCAAGCATCAGACTCAATAATCCATTTTTCAAGGGTGGGATAGTGGTGCAGCTGGCAGTTACATGACAGAAAATGACAGGACATACACATAAGTACATATAATTTTGTGTGTGAGGGGGCCCAAGATGGAGAGAGAGATCAGACTGCCATTTTATCAGTGAAAGCTAACCACACATCAGAATATAATTTTGCTTACATTTGCAGGGAACAGGAGTCTATCTTTAAAAAAAAAAAAAAAAGTAGGTCTTGGTTCTAAGGAGAGCAGGGAGCAGGCAGAAGGGATGAGGCAGGACCCCCTAAGGAAGGCTAGCAGCACTGTGCCGCAGGCAGGCAGCTCTTTGTAGCCAATAGCTGATATGACTTTACTGAAGGGACTTCACAGGGACTGCCAGCTACACCAACGGCGGGAACTAACCCGGGTATATGTAGCACAAAGGACACAAATCTCTGTTCCCCGAAGCTGGAGTGCTTCTGAAGCATAGGAACACACCACATGCTTATCACTTTCATTCAGGCAAAAAAAGGAGGAACCATAACACAGTCTGGCCAGCAAAATGGCCTTGCTATGGAAAAAGACTGCAAAGTATGATTTCTAATGTTAGAAGTTTGAACCAGTTTTATACTGGTTAGGGTTAGGGTTTAGGATTAGAGTTTAGGGTTTAGGATTATGGTTAGGGTTTGGGATTAGGGTCATTAAGGCTTAGTGTTAGGCTTAGGGTTACTTATAGGCTTGGGGTTAGAGTTAGAGTTAGGGTTAGGGCTTAGGGTTAGGTGTTAGGTTTAGGGCTTAGGGTTATAGTCATTAAGGTTAGGGTTATTAGGATTAGGGTTTAGGGTTAGTGTTAGGGTCATTAGGGTTAGGGCTTTGCATTAGGCTTAGGTTTAGGGTTTGTGTTAGGCTTTGGGTTAAGGTTAGAGTTGGGGTTATTAGGGTTAGGTTAGAGGCTAGGCTAAGGGTTATAGTCATTAAGGTTAGGGTTATTAGGATTAGGGTTTAGGGTTAGTGTTAGGGTCATTAGGGTTAGGGCTTTGCATTAGGCTTAGGTTTAGGGTTTGTGTTAGGCTTTGGGTTAAGGTTAGAGTTGGGGTTATTAGGGTTAGGTTAGAGGCTAGGCTAAGGGTTATAGTCATTAAGGTTAGGGTTACCTTTAGGCTTAGGGGTTAGGGTTATTAGGGTTAGGGTCAGGGGTTACAATTAGGGTTTGGCTTTGGGTTTACAGTTAGGTTTAGGGGTTACATTTACAGTTGTAGTCATTAAGGTTACAGTTAGGGGTTAGGGTAAGGTTTAGGCTTATTAGGATTAGGGTTAGGGTTAGGGTCAGGGTTTAGGGTTAGGGTTACAGTTAGGGTTATTAGGGTTAGAGCCAGGGTTTATAATTATGGTTAGGGTTAGGGTTTACTGTTATGGTTAGCATTAGGTTTAGGGGTTATAGTTAGGTCTTAGGGTTAGGGTTAGCTTTAGGGATAGTGTTAGGGTTATAGTCATTATAGTTAGGTTAGTGTTATGCTAGGGTTAGGTTTAGGGTCAGGGTTATAGTCATGGTTAGGTTTAGGGTTAGGGTTAGACACTTCTAGAATTGCTTTCATTTTGGCTAGGGTCAGGGTTTGGGTTTAGGATTTAGGTTTAGTGTTAGGGTTTAGGGTGTGGGTAATTAGATTTAGGGTTTAGTTTTAGGTTTAATGTTCAAGTTAGAGTCAGGGTTGGGGTTAGGATTATGGTTAGGTTTAGGGTTATGTTTAGTACAGTCATTAAGGTTAGGGCTAGGGTTAGGGTTGGGATTAGCATTTAGGGGTAGGGTTAGGATTATTATGTTCAGGTTAAGGGTCAGTGTTGGAGTTTAGTGTTCTGACTAGGATTAGGAGTTAGGCTTAGGTTTAAGGTTATAGTCATTAACATTAGGATTACAGTTGTGTTTATGGTCAGGTTTAGAGTTAGTGTTTTCAGTGTTAGTGTTGTCACAGTTAGGGTTAAGGTTAGGATTATGGTTAGGGTTTAGGTTTAGGGTTAGGGTTATAGTTATTAAGGTTAGGTTTAGGGTTATTGTCATTACGGTTAGGGTTAAGAGTTAGATACTTCTACTTTTGCTTTCACGTAGGAGTGCTAAAGTGTCTGCACTCCTCTTTCATTATCATGTATTTTTTCACTACTGGAATTTTTTAAATGCTAATTTATCTGTCTCTTATCCATGACCTCCTTGTCATCCCCATTATTGTCCCCTCTATTTTTAACACGGTCCATACAGCCCAGGCTGCATGAGTTCTGTTTCATTCTTGTATGTTTGCATCTGACAAAGAGCCGCCTGCTGTACATACAAAGCATGTGGTGCCTAATTCTTCCCATCAGGAGACAACTTTTTTCAGGATCTGGGAAATTTGTCACCACAACTGTTGTGGTGGCTTAGTCATTTGTTTGTGGTAGCACCTAACATCCTCTGCATTAGGGCCTTGCTGTGCAAGGCACTGCACAAACATGGAGTAAGAGGAGCTGCCCATCCCAAAGAGCTGAGAAAATTGGGTAGAGAAAGGCCAGGCATGGGAAGAAATAACACAGAGCAGTAAAGCAATCGTGCAGCAGGTACACCGCCCTGGGGCAACACAAGGATTAAGAGCTGGCTTTCCTGATGCCATGGATCTACCTGGCAGCCATGCTGCAGGGGTGATGGTAACAGCCCTTTGAAGAATAAACTTCTGAACCTCCAGATGAAAGGAGCAGCTGTTTACCAGTGATGCAGGACGTGGATTCAGTGCAGTGCTTTTCTTCATGTGCCTCTTATTAATCTCTAATTACATAAGCCGTTAATTTCTTTTGCGCTTGGATGGATTGATATCCGTGCATCACAGAAATATTTTTCTTTACCTTTTTTTTGGAATCTTTCTTAAGAATGAAATCTCTGTGGTAGAAACAATATCTTGTGCATAAAACAAAGCAAGTGGCTCAGAAGATGAAATGTTCACCCCTGGGATCTTCCCCCTGCACATCACAGCACATGTCCTCCTCGGAAGGATTTCTCCTGGCACTCCACCTGAGGGACTCTCCATTTCCTGACCAAACACCACATGGAAAATTAAACTTCACAGAAAATATATAAAAAATCCAACACCTCTCTATAACAAGCTATATGGAGTGGCCAGATATTAAGTCGTTAATTCTTACCACTGTTTAATGCACAGTGTATAATTACCACTATGTAATACTGTACAGCACATGATTCTTTTAATGTGCTGATCAAATTGTAATTTATTTCACTTTTTTCCCTTACCTATTCTGAGTCCTCCATCCCATTTCCTTCTGACAATAGCTCTCCTCTCTCTCTCTCACTTGCTTTCTGTGCAGTAACATATGTGTTACGCAGCCCTGTCGCTGCAGCACGTACAAGATTTCCTTAAGCTTACCAGAACATGTACCTAGCACCGATACTGGTTTTCTGCCCCAGACCTCCACCCAGGGCAGCCCTCCTACCTTCAGCCTAAGCACGGCCCCAAATCTTGCTCTGTGGGGGAGAAAGGAGTGGGCAATGTGGAACAAAGTATAAAGAAAAATGTTTCTACTTCACTTTCTTTTTGCTCTAAGATCTATTCAGCTTTATGAGCTTGTGCATCTCTACATCTGTATGTATACAAACGCATGTATGCATACATATGTATATGCATATGTATACACATAGATGCACACCTAGATACACATAGTTTTTTAAAGGTTACTGATTCAATGCCCCCTGCCTCTTTCCCTGTTTTTAAAGCCATTTTTCAGATTCATTAGAAATCTGACCACGCCAATAAATGACATGTCACTGAAGGGCATCTATTAAATTTTCTGCTGCAATGGGAGGATGGGAGCTGGCTACTTTTTTGTGCTGGGCTACTTCTGGAAAATAAAGGAAAGCAAAGGGGCTCCTGCAGGGAGGAGGAAAGGGGAACTCGGAGCAGAAAGGTCTCCATGACTAGCCGTGACCTGCACGTGCCAGTGCCGCTAGCTCCAGGCAGTCGGCACCCTGTGTGCTGGGGAAGGAGGGGTGCCAGCCCCCAGCCTCCAGGAGGAGGCGGCTGCTGCAGGCCCCAGCGCCGCTGCCTTTCATTTTGTTTTCGCCCAAGACTCTCTCCAGCCTCCTTTTTTATGGCTTTATGTAAACTCTGGGGTCCTGCCGGATGAAAGTGCTCTCTGTTTCGCAGCGGAGCTGTGGCTTTCGGATTTTACAGCCCCAAAATTACTTCACGATGATCCAGAACACACATCACAGCCCAGAAACCACACGGGAGCCGTGCTGGTAAAGGAAGCTGAGAGTTGCTGAAGTAGCCAGACTGAAATTTATAACTGTGACCTGGGCCTTGTCAGGCCTTTACGACACCGTGTAAAGTGAATTGCTGCTTAGTCACCAATTTGCTTGGCAAGATTGGCTGGATTAGGAAATACATAAAAGGTCAGACAGTAGGAGTTTGTCTAGACATCCTATTTTGGATTATATGCTCTACATGTTTCTGTGGCAACCCCTGCAAAACATTCATATTTTAGCAATATTTTTGAAGGCTCCTTTTCTGTAATGAGCTACCGAAGCTTTTGTGAGCAAAATTAACTTGTTTCCCTACCGCCCGCGGCCTGGCGGCTGCCCAGCTACACCCTTTTAGGAAGCGAAGGGGAGCCACCTTGGCCCAGCAGCTGCCAGAGCACCAGCACCACCAGCTTCCTCACAGAGACCATGCCGATGGGGGCAACCATCGGCCTGGGGAGGCCTGGTGACCTGCTGGTGGTGAAGGAGATGAGAGACTGGGACCACACGCTTCCCTACAGCTGCCAGAGCACGCTCCGTCGCCCTTCACCTTCAGCCCAGGCTCCCTGCTGACCTTTCCAGTGGCAGAGGGAGGAGGGGATGCAGAAGAAACAGGGACTACCTCAGGTTCCCTGCTTGCAAGCAGCACACTGAGGCCTGTGAATAAAAGAAGCAGCACCATGGCTTGCCACCTGCAACCAAGTCCACCACGATTTGAGCTGGGCTGCTCAGAAATGTTAACAAAAACAGGTGCAAAAAACCCAAACTATTGTAGTGAGAGAGGAAACCCAGCCAGCCAGGCAAAACCAGGCTCCATAGCCAGGCTTTTTACTTCTGTGACGTTATTGTTATTTACTCCCTTCCATCCCATCTCTCTTGCAAGTGAAAAGTGGGAATGATTTCAAATTTAGAGCTCTGGACTTCTTCCTCTTGGCTTTTAAACTGGGGTGAAAAAAAAAAAAAAAAAGAAAAAGAAAAAGTGAACTCCAGGAGTTTCAATGACACTAATTGGATTTGGCTGGGCTTTCCAGGTTGAATCAAATAGATGCCAATTTAAACTAAATAGAATGTAGCAAGACAGATTTTATGAAAACCAAAGGCAGATTTACTTTGTCTACTCAAGTAAAAATTAATGAATAAATAAACACTCCAGACAGCGCTTTTGACCAGGTTCGTTAAAGGAAGTGCATGCTTTAACTTTATGATTCCTATCATCTGATACCTAGAAAACTGGCTTTCAAATTCATTCCTGAAAAGGCTGGTATTTATTAGGACTGGTCAGTTTTCTTTCCTTTTCCTCATAATTATCCTCTGGATAAATAGTACTGTGAAAGGGGGGTTGCATTGCTGTCTGCTGACATAGCCAGCACCTGGAGCCATGGTGGTGCTAATTCAGTGGTGCAGCAGACATTCCTCTGACAATATCATGCATCTTCCTTGCACAGTGCTCTTCCTTGCCTGCCTCCAAGCCCTTCAGAAAAGTGGGTATCATTATCCCCACTCTGCAGATGAGGAACAGCTGGAGGAAAGCAGAGCATAGAGAAATAAGCAGACAGTTTTGAGAAGGTGTGGACTATTTGCAGCTTCCCTGACGCTCTTTAGGCGAGAGTGCTGTTTCTGTCACCAAAGACTTTTCATACGTGTGTCGAGAAGGTGTGTAATTAGTTTACTTTGTAAATTAAACTGCAAAATACCATATTGAATTGTAGCAGGGGTAGACTGAGTTGCTGAACTGAGCGAGATTTCTGAAGTAAGAGCTGCTGTGCTGATACTCTTTGAATTTGAAACCTAACACTCCGGCACTTCCCAGGCAAAGTGAGTCAACATGCATTCGTAGTTGTCTCTGGCACAGGCAGAGGGATTGCACATGAATTTGGGGAGTGTAGCAACACCCCCAGCGCTGAGGGTGCATGCACTGATGTATGTACTTACATGTATCAGCTTCTACACTCAAATAACCACAGGCAGATGCATATTTCATGGCCTACCTGTGGACTGAGGCTCCCAGCTGACAGCATATGAGTCAAATAATGTGAAACTGAAACATGCAGTGGAAGGGAAGTTCCAGGTTTGACCAAGCAAACGCCTCTCCAGTTCTAAATTGTTTTCGTCCAGCTTCCTTTGGTCATACTTCCTTGGTGATTTGCCTATAAAATGAGCTTTTATTTAATGTTTTGAAATACCATGTTAATAAGAAGGCTATAGAACCACATCAGATATTTCTGAATTCCAACACAAATCTGTTATCTATTATTATTATTATTACTATTACGCAAACAGCCATGTTTAGGCAAGGCGTTGCAATACAATTTGCCAAATGAGTAACAGGTCTCTGCCCTAAGGAGCTTACAGTCTAAAAGCAATTTTGGCAAGGTTTTCAAAGGTGCTGCGTACCCACAGTTTACAGTGACTTCAATGAGAACCTGTGATTACAATGACAACTTTGAAAATCATGCCAAATATAAACAATTACTTTTTTTTTTCCCTTCTTTGATATCTTGAATTCACTCGTAACTTTTAAATTACAAACATATTATCAAATTTTATTGTTTGACTTGCTTAGTCTCATCTCCCCTTTTAGGACTGATCTTCATTTGGTTGATAGACATTTAGCATTTCTTCTCCTACAATGTAAGAGGAGCCTGATTGTCCTCCTAGGGATGGCTAGCCACCACTTGGGATTAGCCTACTAAATGTAGCAGCTATTGGGATGAACTATGTTCCTATTTTTATACATGAATATAACCAGAAGGTTGTCTATTACTTGTAAAGGACAAATTGAGGGGACAGATTTGACTAATACTTACAAATATAAGGGGCAAATAGGTGGTATATTTTAGATCTGTGACGGTATGTAGAATTCTCAGGGCACAGGAAAAGGAGGTTTTGATAGGTGCTTGTGCATAGTGGGGAGGATATTTTTAAGTAGTTTTTAAAAATAGGCTTCCTGGCAAGCTAATACCTTCAAAATGCTAAGGCACTATAATCTGTAGCAAAATACATCACTAAATTTAAAATTTAAGCAAGTTACAGCTCATGATTTTTTCCACTATTCATAAAGATAGCTGGATGTGGGATATGCACTGTGTATTGTGGATGATCTCTGATCTCTCAGTCCTCCCTAATAAACAATGCAATGCAGTATATATTTCTAAAGTGGGGTAAAGGCAATTAGAGGATTATGCCTAGATTAAGAGGAAAGAGGTTTTTATTTTTCTGGGAACTTGGATGATGTTACTATCACTCTGCTATAGGATTCCATATTCTTCACTCTTTAAAACTAGGCTATGAAATAACAGCATCTTTATGAAGTAGAAAAGCAAGTGAGAAGATAAATCTATTGATGTGATCTAGGTACTAAGCAGAAGAGAAAAGCAATGCAGAATGTGTGAAAGACTTGAAAAAGAAGAAAATTCTGTGTACACGGAGGGAAAAGGTAATTTTAGTCACACTCAGCTCTTATTTAGTGCTTTTCTCTTGTGGACCTTAGAGAATCTGTGAGTACCACTACCTGATTTATGGATGGGGAAACTGAGGAACAGACAGGGAATTTTACATGCTCAAGGCTGCCCAGTATCCCTGCTAGGAATAGCACCAATATCCTGATGCTGCAGTGCTGCATCCATTAGATTGTATTAATTACAAATGCTGATTCACTTGAAATCCATGCAAAAGCATTGTTGAGTTACCACCAATACTGGCAAGCAAACAACAAAAGAAATTTATTATCTCTGACCAAATATGCCATGAGAATGGTCTGTTACCTCTGACTGTGACATCCTCACTTGAACCTGCTGTGAGAAGGGAAAAGGCAGCAGGCTCTTTTGATGACCTGGCTCAGCTCTTCCTCCTCTGCACCAAACTTTCTACCCAGGTTGCCCTAGAGAGTTTCCATTCCCCTCCAGAAAAACTGTTGGATCATCATCCTCTTGCAAGTTTCTCCGGTGCCTGGCATCCCACCAGAGCTATGTTCTTTGGTAATCTCCTCTTCACCTTCACATTGTCCACATACTTAACTATAGTTATCGTTATTAATGCATGCATTATCTTATTTTGGCAGCAGTTTTCTAGAAGATAAAATAGGAAATCTACTGCTTTTGTTGATGTTGGTTATCTCCCATGTCAAGTACTCACATCCTTCTCTTCTCCTTTCTTGGGTCTTTTCCCATGTCTGTTTTCCCTCCTAATTGTCCTGTCTTGTTGAATATTGTACTGTATTAATACTTTTTCTTCCTATTTCGCTCTGCCTTTTTCCCTGTCCCACACTTTGTTTCTGTTCATGACCTCCATCCTCCTTCTTCTGTGTCTCTTTCCCACATTCCTCCTTTTCTATCTGGTTTGTCCCAGTCCCCTCAGCCAGAAAGAAACACATCAATCGTGTCAGAAGGTTTGGGGAGTTTCAGAGCAAGTGCATGAGCAGCAGTTGGTCAGGCCAAGCAAAGCATCTGCATTCAGCAGTTTCTCAGCCACTTTTCACCCACCTTCTGCTTAGTCTGAGCATATGGAAGAAGGCACAGCTGCCACAGCTTCTGGAGAGGTGCTCTGTGGTCAAAAGGGATGAAGAGGTGATAGACCTATCCAGAAACTAGAGTGCCCATGCCTTTTCACCCTGTTTGCCACAGCTGGAGCTCACTGCCACTTTTCTTAGAGGTTTAGAAAAGGGTTTTGGGCATGAGCTAGGGCAGGGGTAACTCATAAAATATTTGCAACAACCCTCTAATCAGGTCACTTCTGTGGCTAAACTAGAAGAACTGCAAGGTCAGCAATGTTATTTAATACAGTGAAGTGGATAAATGGATACAAAATTGCCTGTGTTTAAACACAGCTTTAGTGATGGTCTTTTGTGTATTTAGAGATACTGGCCAGTCAGTATCACAAAAATATTATTTAATGAAAAATATTAATCACAGAGAGGACACTTGTGTTTTTAATTACCCAGTCTGATTCAAAGGTATTAAGAACAAAATTTGTACAATTGCCTGCCTTCATACCTGGTTGTCAGTCCATGCAGAAATCCATACAGCACAGTATCTTGTGACTGCTGTACAAGAGAATGATTACAACAGCATTGGAAACAGCATTCTAGGAATAGAAACACCCCTCGAAGTGTGCCTGTTTTGCAGGCAGAACCAATATGACTAGAGGATTCGCCTGCTCCCTGGGACTGGTGCCTTGAGCCCTGAGACTCATTTCCCCCCCACCTTGCCGTTACACCCCTCCGCCTGCAGAAGCAGCCATCACAGGAAGGATGGGGAGGCAGATGATGCTTCCCAAGCCGCTGGTCTTTCAAGCACCATCCTCTGCAGATGTTTTCTCAGTGAGGACAGATGCTTAAATTGCCTGGGGCCCTGCCTACATTGACTCCCATCATCGCTACCGCCAGTGGAAAAGTTGTACACCAAAAAAAGCTTCATGTAAATAGACTCTTGTTTGAAAGCTTAGTGCCTTCAGCTGTTTCTAACTGAAGCATGTCAAGGTGTAGGAGGGAAGCCCTAATGGCTTACGGGGAGCTGGGAAACACCAACTTCCGTGAAATGCCTGTGGCCAGCTTTAAATATTCTTAGAGGTTTTATTTTTAACTGTTTCAGTAAGTAAGGGATCTCGAGCAGTTGTTTGGAGGATAAGTAAACGAAGTGCTGGTAATTTAATATCAGCTATGTACTTGGCCTCATAATTTTTCTCTTCTCTGTCTGTCAGTTCTTCATCAAGCCATAGAAACCAAACTTTAATTGTTGTCTCTTCCTCAAAACAACACAATTGCTTTTGCAGTTCTCTCCTTGACAAGTGGCCAACAGTGCATTATCATATGTGCAGGATCTCACAAGACTTTTAAAAGCTGCATATCATCACAAGCTGTCTTCTTGGTAAGAAATAGTTTAGCATTTGCTCTACAGAAACAGTAGTTAGCTGTGAGGTATAAATTTCTAGATGATGACTGCAGAGTTTGGATGGTGATGTAAGGGCTGCAGAGAAGGCAGTAACTCTCTGGGAGTGCCTGCCCAGAACTCCTCATCACTGAGGAATGGCTAAATATACCATAAATTGCAGGCTGATTGGCTGGAGGAAACTTCAGTTCCTAATTATGTCCCGCTAACACAGGCACTGGAATGAGACATCTAACCAAGTTACTATGATGCACAGACTATCCTCCAACCCACCCCCTCCCCAACTTTTTTACATTCTGTTCTTTAATAAAAATGCTTACTGTTTTTCTCGACCTTCTCAACTTTGCCTTTTTCCATTCTCCTCTCTAACACTCTTTTGAATGGGTCTGTCTGCTGTCTACACCAAGTCACTAAACAGATCACTTCACAGAAGGTTCCCAAAGGGAAATTGCCCATTCCCTTCATCTGATTAGTGAGGTGAAACTTTGGTCTTTGGAACTTTATTCAAGCCAATAATACATCCATCCTCTGACACATATATAGATTTAGTATCTGCTTCCTATTAATGTCCTGCTAAGATGTAGGTCATCTGGACTGCTGCTTCTGCTGATACACTTCCATAGAATTGAGCTATCTGTAGTGTGTTCAAAGGCTGCTTCTGCAGATAGCTTGAGTGCAGTAGAAACAGATTTATACAGTTTTCCTTCCATAAAGTGGTCCCATCAGTGGAATTATAGAGAGCTCTTTAGGTTTGTTTGATTTAGTTGTGACAAATCAAGGTATTTTTTCTCTTAGAATTTGACAGGATATCCCCTTTTAGAGTTATGATACTTTCAGTAATTAAAAAAAACCTGAGCAGTTAACTATTGCTTTCAGTACAGCAGAAGTTTGCTTGCTTTTATATCTGAAATCTTGCCAGTTAAGGTTTCTACTTAACAGTTAATCCCATTCATAATTAGGCTCAACCAAACCCTGGTATGTATTTCCTAGTAATCACACCACCAAAGTCATAGATTGGGATGCAGAAAGTAAAAGCAAATGGGCTGTGTAATAGTTGATCACAGATAACTACAGTGCAGAGAAAGGAGCAAGTGCACATACAAGTTGTCTTTGGAGTAGTGAATATCCCAGTAGCTGTAAGCATGTGGGCTGTCAGCCACGCATACTTTGTCAGTCAGACATTGGGGACCTACCTGCTGCCATCAGTTCCCTACTGCTGGACTCCAAACTGGGCAGATCGAAGTCAGGTGGGCATGGCACTGACTCCAGGGATGGCCTTGCAGAGCACAGAGGACAGGGTTATCCCCAGCTCAGACACTGAGGCAATTTTTCCAGGCTCCCTGGTTCAGGAGCCCACTTTACGATGCTGAAGTGAGTCATATTGGGTAGCTTATCCTCTAAGAACGTCTCTGTAATTGGATAAGGACACAGCATAAACTGATGAATTAAAACATGGTGCCTAATATTTAGTCAGTTAAAATACATTATTTTAATTCTGCACCAGTTTCAAACATTTCTTGTTTAACAGGCTTAGGAAACTAAACCATGTTAGAGTAGTGGAAGTGTTACATCCAGCCATATTTATTGCCAAGCCAATAGCTAAGAAGATAGTGCTGCTGTCTCTTCATCCTCTGAAATCTCTCCATATGCATATTTATTCTGTCACTGTTGGAATATGTCGACATATGTTAACTAGTAAACCTTAGAAAGAATCAATTATATCAATAATTTCATGGATAAATACTTTCCAGGATCATCAAAATCAAGTCAAAAGGTAATTAATTGTTGCCCCAATCGTGACCACACAGGCCTGAAGCCATGCACTGGATTGTTCACCTCACCCATATTAGAAGTTTTCATAACTGATACAAATTGATTAAGAAGCAGCATGAGAGGGCTCTAGTTTCTTCAAGTGCCAATTTAGTACCTGTTTCCAGTAATGGAAACATATGGTCATCTGGGATAGAGCTAGCCTTACAGTTAGTGCACAGTCTCCAAGACAGCTTTCTGTCTTCAACCCTTTCTTGTAACCCTGCTGGTTTGCAGGGGCAGGGGAGCAAGTCTGACAGCTCCAGGCCTCCATTGCACTGCTTGTGAGGTGTTTGGACTCCAAAAATAATGCTGCAAAGGTCCTCAAGACATCAGGCCACATGTCTTGAGGACATTCATTCCCCTATTATTCTTAAAAATATTACTGAGGTGAACAATGCCAGCTGAGAAGAGCTTCTGTTTTCTTTTGATCATAGCCGATGCGCTCCATTAGCACTTATGCCTTAACATTTTTTGTTTTGCTGTTGTTTAAAAGGAATGTATAAGCCAAGGAGCTGTGGCTTCCAGGTGTAAGGTGCAGCGAGTGAGGGCTGTGCTGGCACATGTTCTAGCTCTGAGGAGCTTCATTCATGTGAGCTGATGATGTTCATTTGCATTTGCAGGATCAAGCTCTTTGTCAGTCTCCCAGTCATTTCACTCAGGTTTTCACAAGTGAGCAGGGGCATTTTATTTTAGAAGAGGAAAATAGTGGTAATGGAAAGTGCAAAAAATTACTTGGAGGGCAGGGTTTTACTGCCCAGAATGGCCTTGGTTCATGTATTTTTTCTTTTTTTTTTCTTTTATTTTTCTTCTTTTTTTCTTTTCTTCTTCTTCTTTTTTTTTTTTTTAATTCAATGAGAAAGTAGAAAAGGTTGTTCCTTTGAGTATACTTCATGTTGATGGTTGGCTTTCCACATAAATTCTCTGCTTTGTTTCATGGTTTTGTCTGTGGTTTTGAATGAGAGAAGGAGCAAGGGTTAAAAAAAGTGCTTGGGTTTGAGAAGGATGTAAGGCCAAGTGTTAGAAAGTTTTTGCCAGATGTCTGCATTCAGTGATATTTTTTTAAAAGAGTTGGTATATTTTCTTGAAAAATAGGACATAGTTCTACTAGGTTCTTTACACTAAAATATTTCAAACTAATTTCACCTAAGAATTCACTGGTTATGGATACTTTTAATAAAATGGGCCAATAGAAATGGCCACTGATTTATGGTAGATTGGTTTTAAGTCCAAGCTGTGACATGGGTAACTGGGAAATGCTTTGGGAAGAACTGTTAGTTTTCCAAGACAATCTGAAAGAATGAGTTCTGGTATTGCTGCCTCCCAGTTATTCACTTATGACCTGGTGAGCGTGACTAGGATGGCACACATAGTGGGAGGAGAAGAGGCTTTCTTGCCTCATTTCTCTTCAATCAAGAGGTAAGGTGGGAGGGATTTCAAGTTGTTATCACCAAGGCATAGTTTGCTGGAAAAACATTTTTATCCATGATCTAAACTCAGAGCCAAAATTAAAAACTTCTAAAGTAAAGAACAAAAAAATCCCTTGGGATCCTATCAAATGTTTTCTTGGAACCAAGTCTACAAATTAGGCTTCTATTTTGTTCCACTGAAAGTAATGAATAATATTTAATAACCTTCTTATGTTATTGTTGGCCTGCCTCTGGAGGGGTTACCCTGACTGGTCAGTGTGGATAATGGATGACAAAAAAGGTGCTAGGCTATTTGTATATACCTTGGCAAAGATTTTACCATCTTCGTTCAAGAGTGATATGGGTCTTTATGAAGTGTACAATTTTACAGCTTCTTTGGAAAAATAGTCATTGTTGCTGCATTTAGGGCAGATAGAAGAAATAGTTTGGAAGACTGTCTATGAGGTGCACAGAGGTGATAAAACATTTCTTTAACTGGCAGAGTAGCCTAATCTGGATAGATTTCCCCTAATTAGGATGGGGTTCTATGTCAGAGGGGTTGGCCACTGCTCTACCAGCAGGGCTGCAAAGCCTCAGCCTGCCCTTCAGCACTTCCTCTCATCACCGGTCACCTCCACTGTGTCCGCTGACCATCTGTCCTTCAGGAGCCAGTGGGTAGAGCCATGGTTGTACAGAAGAACGTTAGCTGAGTGCTCAGTCCCAAACAGTTGGAAATCACTCACTCAACAGCTGTGCAACCAACACTCTCAAAGTTCCTTCTCTCTGAATGAATATATAAAACCAATGTCAAGTACCCCACCTGTGCTATTGAAATGGTTGCCTGTAATATAACCAAATGGCAATGTAAACCCCTAAGCAAATTCCAACCTCAGTTACTCCTCTTCTGAAGTTTTATTTTTATTTACAGCAAATGGAATTAAAGCTGTTCAAGTTAAAACAAAATGTCATAATGATTAGCTGGCATGTCCCATATTTTCCTTCTTTCTTCTGTTTTCTGCAAGTGGCCAAATGTATAGATTTTTTTGGATAGCCCAAATAGTGTTTTCTTGTCTCACTGTGCAGTTTCTGGGCAGCACATGTGAGGATACAGACCATTCCTGTTCCTTTGAACACTTTCATGCTTTGATTTAGGTCTACTTTCTGATTTATTTATTTTTTCAAAAGGTGCTGAAAAGCAATAGCAAACTGTAACTGTTTTGCCCTCATTTAGAGGGGACTTCTTATTGCTGCACTGGGGCCTGCTGACCTGTCATCATATCTACACAAAGCTGAAACTTTTATTTTTCATCTAAATCCTCTAGAAGACTCTCTGCATTTCATCACGTTATGTTTTACTTAAGTTGACATAAAAAAATCTGCTGTTTCAGCTCCCTGGGTTTTGTTGCTGATCTCCTTGCTACAAAGAGAAGGAAGCACCGTTTCGAGCCTCTCACGATTGCCTCCATGTATCCCCTCTAAGAGTCACCCGGCCTTGTAGCTAACAGAGGAATTTGTCTGGGGTCACCTCTTTTGTCCTTTTTATTCTAAGCAAAATTTACACCAGATTTTCCTAGTTTTGTTGTTTAGTAGCTGCAGGTCTCCAGAGCCATCCTCACTGCCTCAGTGCCAGCAGGTCACTCAGATGCCATGGGGTCTGAAGGCCAAGTGACCAAAGTTTCTGCTTTTTGAAAAAATTTCAGTTAATTGATTTGGTCAGGTGGAGTCAGTGAGAGCCAAGTACTTTCCTAGCAAGTATTAAGAGTCCTGCAGTTACAATATTTAAACCCTTAGAGGTACAGCTATCCATGTATCTCACAAAGCACACGTACAAGTTCATTGTTGCTCCAGATATCACTGGTGACCTCACAGAAAGCTCCAGCTGGCTTTACAGCCCATTTAGTAGCTGGCATTTTTATGCCCATCTAGGTAAGATGGTGACGTGGTTTAGGCCC